>OW679195.1:118407005-118667074 GCA_940337035.1 Agriotes lineatus | reverse complement strand
CTTGCTGAATTTGGTGCCAAGTTGTTTTCTTTTATTCCAAATATGTGACTTCCATGTCAACCCCTTGTCAAGGTGCATTCCGAGATATTTGACCTCTGTTACTTGGGGTAATGGATTGTTGTTAATGAACACTTGTGGTACCTTGCCTCTACACTTTGTGAACGTAATGTGAAAAGATTTCGACTCATTTATTTTAACTCTCCACTTGCTCCATTTTGCGAGGTCATTTAAATTATTTTGTAGCGTTCTTGCGGCTATTACTGGGTCTTTATGTTTCACCAGGATTGCTTTGTCATCCGCAAAAGTAGCTGTGAGAGACTGATCATTGGTAGGCATATCAGCTGTAAAAAGGATATACAAAAGAGGCCCGAGGACGCTTCCCTGTGGTACCCCTGATCTAATTGGATGTATTTCAGTGAGCGTTTGATCATATTTTATCTGGAAGTATCTTTCTTCTAAGTATGATTTAATTATAATAATACGAGTGTGGTAGCGAGCTTTTCAATTTATACAGGAGGCCATCGTGCCACACCTTATCGAAAGCTTGACTCTCGTCAAGGAAAGCTGCCGTGCAGTAAGTTTTTTCTTCGAAGGATTGATTTATAAGTTGACTACGCGATGGACCTGCTGTATGGTTGAATGCTCCCTTCTAAATCCAAACTGATGTCCCGGAATCAGATTCATTTCTTCGATGATTGGTGCAAGTCTTTGGCTAGCAATTTTTCTAATAGTTTACCAAGTATGGATAGTAAACTAATTGGCTATAAGAAGCAGCCTCGTTGGGTGGATTACACAATATAACCTATACTTAATGTTTATTTAAAAAAAATGTTTGTAAGAATTGTTTGTATATTAATATATAACAATTATATTCAATAGTAATATGAAAACATATCATAAATATCTCTTTTTTCCTCATTTTCAATGGATATGGTATAAAAAAAAATGTTTTTCTACATAATTATACATATTGTTTAAACAATATAAATAATTTCGTCCATTCTCCAAAAGGTTTCTGATTTCAAATAATATAAAAAAACAAAATTAAAAAAAACATCAAAATCGGAGCTGTTCTTGAGGACTCCGAAGATTGCTTGTTTTATGTATTCATTGACGCGACTAGTGGGGAAAGGCATTTGGAAGAAGTCGTCGTGGTGTGCGGAGCTCGTTTGGGGACGTTAGGATTGACGTTTGGTGTGGTACTTTGCGATTATTTATCAAGAAAAAAACAGTTCTTTTCAGAACTCTGCTGTAGGCCTTTCGCTTAATAGGTAACAATTAAGATAGACAGTAGGTATTTGTAATCTCCATCACGTATTTTTCACTACAGCCATGGGATTTTAAAAGCAAACTTTCTGCGCCGCGCTGTTAACAGTCAAAGCCGTGAAATAATTGCAAATGTGTTGGCGTTTATGACGGCAGAAGCGCAAGCAGGGGAAGTAAGAATTTCCTCTTCACCAAATAGTAGAACGTGTGGCAGCAGCAATATCTGAGAGAACAGTACACAGAATAGCAGGCGAACGACGGGAGATTGATAGAGGTAACAATGAAACAATAGCTATTTATATTCTATATTTACAATCATGTGTACAGGTGAATGTTCCAAGTTTTCTTCACCGCGTAAAACGATTTGTAAAGAAAAAAGAAGGAGGAGATTGATGACTTTGACAAGGGCGTCTTGAAACGTATTATTTTAAATATGCATGTGACTGATGGCGCGGTACCAACCCTAAAAACAATTTTGAAAAAGTTTAAGGATGCCGTACAGTATCAAGGCAGCCGAGAATCATTAAGAATTATTATACGTGACATCGGTTTCCGATGGAGGAAAACAAAAACCAATCGAAGACTTTTAATGGAAAAACCTAACATCCAGATGCTTCGGGTCGCTTATTTAAGGGCTATCAAAAACTACCGGCAAGAAGGTCAACCTATAATTTTTATGGATGAAACATACATTCACTCCTCGCACACACACGCAAAAAGTTGGAATGACGAGTCCTCTGGCGGCCTTAAACAACCCGTGGCAAAAGGAGGTTGTTTGATTATGGTACATGCAGGAGGTGAGTGTGGTTTCGTTCAAGAAGCTGCTTTGATTTTCAAGTCTGGTAGAAAAACGGGCGATTATCACAACCCAGATTAAATTTTAATAATTATTGTAAATGGTTTGAAGAAAAAATTGGTGCCCAATCTGCCTCCAAATAGTGTGATTGTGATAGATAATGCGCCATATCACAATGTGCAAATCGACAAAGCACCAACTTCAAATTTCACGAAGAATATTATGCAACAGTGGTTACAAGCCAGAAATATACATGTAAATAAGGACATGTTAAAATCAGAATTATATAATTTAGTTAAGCTTAATAAACCTAGGTATGTGCGTTATGCTATTGACGAAATAGCTTTAAAACATGGCCATAATATATTAAGATTACCCCCATACCATCCAGACCTCAACCCCATTGAGCCGGTTTGGGCACAATTAAAACACTATGTAGCGTCAAAAAATTTAACTTTTAATTTACAAACAGTACAAATTCTCTACGAAGAATTTTTTAATACATTTCCTGTTGAGGAATGGCAAAAGCGGTTTGCTGATGCTAAAAAAATGTGAACATGAGTTTCTTCTGAGAGAAGGTAATGTTGAAAATGTAGTGGAGCAATTGATTATTAATGTAACAGAGAGTGATTCTGATGAAGAAACTTCTAAATCTGAGAATGAATTATCAGGCATCAAAGAATTGCACTATACTGTTTTGTAGTAGGTATTTTTTTTTATTTGAATAATAGTAATTTATTATACAAGACGATAAAGTTAAATTTTATCCACTAGTGAATCGTTTAACGTCGAGACGAAGTCGAGACGTTAATGATTCAAGAGTGGATAGAAATAACTTTATCGTCTTGTATAATACAATATTTTTTTCTATAGCAAAAACTTTAACAATTTCAAAAGAAAATAATGACAGTCAATCACATTTCAAAATGTCAGTAGCTAGATTGGGTTGCTACGATAATACGAAGCTGTCATATTTCATTTAAACAAAAGTTAGAAAATTAAATTACTTTTATTTGTTCCTCACTTGTAAACATCAATTTATCAAGTCACTGTATTCACCTTGAAAATGTTTCTTAACTGGCTAGCCAGTTAATTTTTTACTGGCTAGCCAGTTATATTTTACAAGCGTGCTCATAGATAAATGATGCAAAGCCAGAGTTGTCTTCCTTAGTATGTGTCATATTGATTAATTTAGTTGCTTGCCAGTTTGACATTTTGAATAAATGATAAATTTCTAGTTATTTACAAGTGAGGAACAAATAAAAGATTCAACAATACACGCCAGGTAACCATTTTTACTGGCTCAAGGATATGACAGGCTCGCCTAACGGCTCGCCAGTCATCCCAATCCTATCGCCAGTAAAACCTGTTTTACCTGGCTTGTAATGTTAAATACTATATCTATCCTTGATGTTAAAGTGCTACTTTATCTACCCTTGCTGTTAAAGTAAAACTTGACCTTTTGTTTTGAGTTGATAAAAGCACACTTTAACATGTGCTATAGAAAAAAAATATATAAGTATAAGTTTTTAATTTATTATTTAAGCCTTTTAATAACGTATTAGAGTAATGTAATAATTTCATCGTAAAATGATGATCTTGTAATTTTACTTCTCACTGCAATAATCAGGTGTCCTTGCATAACTTCAAAACTGCCCTAAAATTTTTCAACAAAATTACGAAACATATTATCATTCTAAAATGATTGTATCATATTTATATTGCAGTATTATCACACTTACTGATTCCTGTTATTAAAAACTTTAAAAAGTTACCCGTTCGCTCTTCAGAGTGAACTTTACGATAACCGAGCGTAATACCGTTCTCTTCCTGGGCGATTGCGTTCTCTCTCTGCGCGGCGTAAGCCCCGGCCTGCCACGAGAAAACTGTCGATCTGTATACCGGCCATATGTAAAACTACAAACTTGTGCCAAATTTACCGACTCCTCGTCTCTTTACATTTATAAGAAGTAAATACAAAGCAATTAACTCGAAAACCGAAAAAAAGTCAAATAAAGACATTTTGAAATAAATATAATATATATATATATATATATAATCAAAACCCTTATACCGTTAGGTGTCGGGATTGGTCTATACTATTGTAAACACTTGTACATTTCTATCACTAAACACTATGAGCATAACTTATTCCACTCTTTTTTGTCCAAAGCAAGCACTTTTGCTTCCTGCCAGCTTAAATTCTTCCTTCTTAGTGTTTTTCTAATTATTTCGTCCCATGTTTCTTTTGGTCTGCCTCTATGTCTTCTGTTTACTGTTCTCGCACCCCATAATTTTTTAACCTGTTTATTATCATCCAGTCTTTGTAAATGTCCCCACCATCCCAACTGTTTTTCTTCTATTGTTTCTAGTATTGCTTTGACTCCTAATTCATCTCTTATATCTTCATTCCTTATACGATCACGTCTTGTTACTCCTTTTACCCCTCTTAGGTACTTCATCTCAATCGCCTGTAATCTACTTTTCATACTACTTGATAGAACCCAAGTTTCGCTTCCAAATAGCAGGATCGGTTGGAAGATGGTTTTGTAGACTAGCATTTTAGTGTTTCTTGATACTTCCTTTTTCTTGACTATTGCTTTACATATACTGTAGTATGTTTTTGTTGCCTTTTCTATACGTTCTTTAATGTCCATTCCTTGGTTTCCTTTAACGTCAATTACAACTCCTAAGTATTTGAATGCTTTCACTTGCTCTAGAGTTGTGTCATCTAGTCGTATGTTAATTTTCTTGTCCTCATTGTTTGTTATAATCATCACCTTTGTTTTTTTTACATTTATTCTTAATCTGTAATGTGCGAGTGTTTCCTTCCATATATTTAGGTTATTTTGAAGGTTCTTTTCACTATTGGCCATTATAGCAACGTCGTCAGCAAATGCACATTCTGCTATACCCACTTTCTGCATGTTCCTATAACCCACTTCTAGACTTTTTGTCTTGGTAGCTACTTGTTTAATAATATCATCCATTAATATGATAAAGAGTAATGGGCTTAGTACTCCTCCTTGTCTTAGGCCATCTTTTGTTACAAACTTCTCAGAATTCATATTGTGTGCTCTGACGTAATTGACATTGTATTGATAAAGGCTTTTTACTTCCTTTTACTATAAAGGAAGTATTGGATTCACCCCAAAAATTCTAAATTGAGTTTTCAACAGATATTCACGTTTTAGAGTCCCCTGATCCCAAAAAACATATTTTTTTTCATTGGTCTGTCTGTCTGTGTGTTTGTGAACAGAATATCTCACAAACGAAAAGAGGTATGGCGTTGACTCTTCATATATAAGTTTTGTGTACTATGTAGATGAGACAGCAAGCTTTTGAAGAAAATCGCATAACCAGAAGTAGGTGTTTACTCTTGTGATTTTTCAGTTTTTTTCGATTTTTTCAAAAACGGCTCTAACGATTTTTTTTAAACTTTACATTTTTCTTACATTTTTAATGTGTATTGATGTGAGATAGGTGATTTTCCAGTTGAATACTTCTAAAGTGGGTTTCTTTTGTTTTTTTTTTCTATTTTTTTTATTAACTCCTATTTTAAATAGAACACCCGGTATATTATTACATTTTTGAATTCTGCTTAAGATTTTAGAGAAAATTTGTCTCTTCAACTAACGCTCTATTTTGTACCGTTTTTGTAGAATTTGTAATTTTTGAAAATTTTTAACAAATGGTTAAAAATTAAAAATGAAATTTTTGACTAATTATAATATCACTGTAAAAGGAAGTTGTGTGAGTGTATCACACCAGATTTTTATGCTTCAATTAATTTTTTAGAAACACCTCTTCCAGATTAAATTTCTAGGTGCGCTATCGAAAGCCTTTTCGAGGTCTATAAAGGTTACGTATGCCTCTCTCCCTTGTTTCAAAGTTTTGTCAATTAGTTGTTTCATGGTGAATATGTGGTCTTGGATGCTATGTCCTCTTCGAAACCCACTTTGTGAATCCTTTAGTTGTGGTTCTACAATAGAACGTAACCTGTTTCCTAGGACTCTTTCATATACCTTGGCTACTGTGCTTAGAAGCGTGATCCCTCTATAATTTAGGCATTCTTTCTTGTCACCTTTTTTGAATAGGGGCAATATGACACCTATTTCCCAGTCCTTTGGTGTTTTACCTTCCTTCCAAGCCTTGTTGCAGATAATGTGTAGTAAATTGGTACCTTTACTTCCCATATGTTTGATCATATCTGGTGTTAGTTTGTCATGTCCTGGGGCTCTTCCACTTTTCGTTTCTTTAATGGCTTCTTCAATCTCAGTTAATGTAAGTATTTCGTTTTCTATATCAGTTACGTCATTGTCTATTTGCTCTTCAACATCATGTTCTGCTAGGTCATTAGGATTTAGTAGTTCTCTAAAATATTCCTTCCATCTGTTCATTATTGCTGCATTATCATTTAGCAGTGAGCCTTCTTTACTTTTAATGGTTATGGATCTGTTTTCTTTTCCTTTTCTGAGCGTTTTAACTACTTTATAGAATAATTTACGATTTCCTTTGTTGGACTCTTCTATTCTTTTTCCAAACTCTTCCCAAGTCTTCTGTTTAGCTTCCATATTAATATTTTTAACCTTTATTCTCTGTTCTTTGTATGCATTGTACTTTTGTTCGTTTCTGTTATTTAAGTAATTTTTCCATAACTGCTTCTTGATCTTTACTAGCTTTTTTATTTCGTCATTCCACCAAGATGTGTGTTTTTTACAGCTTTTTGTTATGATTGTACCACATGATTGCTTGGCTGCTTCCATTATTATTCCCTTAAATAATTGCCACGTATCTTCAGCACTCATTTGTTTAGTGTCTTCTATTTTTCCAATTTCTTCTTCGATAATTTCTTGGTATCTTTTTGCAGTTTCTTCTTCCCTCAGTTTGTATGCTCTGACATTTTCCTTTTTAATAGGAAGTGCATCTTCAACTTTTATTTCGAATTGTGTACTGCTTCTTTTCTTGATTTTTGCTACAACCAGATAATGGTCACTGGATATGTCTGCACTTCTTACTTTGACATCTGTTATTGACCTTCTATTGTTTCTTTGCACTAGAATGTAGTCAATTATGGATGTTCATTTCTGTTCCCTGCTACTCTTGTGTATTTATGTATATCAAGATGTTCAAAGAATGTATTAGCAATTATTAAGTTATTTAGGGGGCAATAGTCCATCATACGTTTTCCATTGTTATTCCTTTTACATTCTCCATGTGCACCAATTACATCTGTAGCTGTATTATCTCTTGTGCCTACTCTGCTATTGAAATCGCCTGTCACATAAATTTTGCCTTTACATGTTTCTGTCACCAATGTTAATTCTTCCCAAAATAGTTCTTTATTTCTTGCAGAGTCGTCTTCATTCGGTCCGTATACTACTACTAGAGTGCTTTATTAACCAGGCAAGCTTATTCCACTAGATTTTGTGTCACAGGGATTTTAGCGCCAAGCCGTTGGCTGCGCTGACCGGTAACCGTGCGTTCTGTCGTCTGTCAAGCAAGCAAGACTAGAAAGCGTTGGAGCACGTACTGTTTGATCCAGACGAACACTGCATGCTGATTTAAATCTTGGTGCATTCCATTACGATGTTAATTATAATTACAGTCTTCATCCAATTGTGGTTATTTAAATCTATATACAGTGTGTAGGTGTTGTTCTGTGCTGTCAACTGTATCTGTCAGTTCTATTGAGTTCTGTCACTCGTCACTGTTGTTTTAGCTAAGGTACTATTAATGTTCTCTAGTTTAAACCACGTGCATGTTAGTTAACAGTGTTTTCGTTTCGATTTTTTCTGCTTTCTTTTTATTTGTTTAAAAACCAATCTTTTTTAAGACGGATAAAATTAAATGACGGGATCTTTGTTATTCCGACTTACCGTATGCTATTTGGAAAGTAACTAGAATTTGAATTTGCCGCCACTTTCAGTAACTCAAAATGGCGGACGAGCTTGCTCGTATAAATATAGTACCTTAACTACTACTATACTAATTTGTTCACCATAAACGTCGTCAAGCTCTATTGTCAATATTCTTTTTCGTACACTAGCATTGAAAGAGCTACTTTGCCGTACAATTTTTTAATCAGAAAGTTGCACTTTGCGGTATTCGTACGGCAAAGTAGTATTTTGCGGTATTCGTACGGCAAAGTAGCACTTTGCCGTACGTTTCCTTAGTTACAACACATATAATATTACATTACATTAATATTACTCTACTTATTTGCTATATACGAGGATAAATTTAGTATTCCGTTTTGTATGCTAGTGTACGAAAAAATATTGTACGAAACTCGTATGAAAGTGGCTTTTCCATACTCGTCTCGAAATTCCGGACTCGGCCTAACGGCCTCTTCCGGAAACATCTCACTCGTACTGAAAAGCTCCACTTTCTATACTTGTTACGTAAATTACTATTCTGAGATACAATTCCAGTTTAGTATGTTTTTTGCTAGCTTTTTATGGACTATACATCCTACCCCTGCAGCTGCATGCTTATCTTGGGATACCCCACTGTACATTAAAATGTGACCATTTTCAAATTCTATTTTATTCCCTTTTTCTTAGTTTCCGTTATTGCTAAGATTTCTAAACCAGCCCTGTCAAACTCTTCTATTACTTCGTATTCTTTTCCTCTCAGTCCTCTCATATTCCAAGTTCCCATTTTCCATATTTGTTTTGCTTTTTCTTTATTTGTTTTTACTATAGCTGTATTGTTATACATATATACTCGTATCAATTTCCTTTGCACTGTTCGTCATCAAATATCCGTCCTTGTGAGATTGATTTAGTTTTCTGACTCTAATTCTTCTAATGATTCTGTGAATGTGTTCCATCTCCACACCATTCCATCTATAGTGACTTTGTTATATCCGATTTTGACGATTTTGCCATTACGTTTTTCTTCTGCTGCTTTCTTCCTTAGATGGATTTGTTTTTGTCTTTCTTTCTTAGTTAGGTCGTCACTTATGAAAATTCTTTCAGTTGTTAGCTTACTAAGTTTTGCTTTGTTTTTCATGACTTTCTCTTTATCACTCTGGTTTTCTAGTTTGACTAAGTAGCTTTTAGCACCAATTTTAAGCGCCGCTTTAATGTTTACTTCTACTTCCAGTTTTTCTTGAATGAAATTTTCTATTGCTGGTTTTAATATGTCTGCATCACTTGTATCCATTGTCAATCCGGTTACCACTATATTATTTTTCCTCTTATCCTTTTCTATCCATTCCAGATTATTTCTAATTACCATTAGCTCTTTCTTAATTTCTTCGTTTTCTTTCTTAATCTTTACATTTTCCTTTATTAGGTTTGCATTCTCAATTTGTATTTTTTTCATGTCCTCGTTATACTTTGTTTGCTCACTTCTTACTTGCTGCAACTCGATTTGCACGGCCTGTAATGTTTTTAGTATCAGATCAAGCTTATCTTCACTTCTTAGTACTTTCGTTGGCGTACGTGATGATTTCTTTGATTTTATAAAAACGTTATCTTCTTGTTGATTCCTTCTTCTTTTCCTTCTTTCATCAGTTGAATAATTCTCGTTGTCCGAGGTTACATCGCTTTTCTCCTCTGGTTTGTCCATCTTCGTGGTTATTTATCCTTCGATTTTGTGTAGTCTACCAGTATTACAATTTGTTGTAAGATGTGTTGCCTACTCACTTGCGCGCGGCAAACCACTCCTTGTACGGCAAATTTTCCAAGGCGATTTTCTTATCTCTTATCAGAGTAACAATATAGGGTTACAAAATAAAGACTTAATTTTTAATCTGACCTGGTTATCCGAAGACGTATTTCTTGTCTTAATATTACACTGGTCATTAGCCCTAATATCTCTCCAAAAATGGTAAAATAAATTACTCGAAAGACCCAGAAAATTGGATTTGTTTTCGGAGTAAATATTCCACCTGTTTACACATTCCACCTTCGATTTTGAAATAAATAATAGTTTAAAAAACACTATTTTATGGCAGATCGAACTAAAAAATTAAAAATAAATTATAGTTTAGTCATCTCTGTTTCGTCTTATAACTGCAGTAAATTGACCGGAGCAAGCCGGGGCCGGAGATTGTGGGAAGAGGGTGACCAAAGAAGTTTGCCCCCCCCTCCCCCCCGTCCCGACCCGTCATGGAGTACTTTCAGGGTCGCTGATATTTTTAATAAAATAAAAAATGATTTTTGCCTTAACAATATGCTGCGCCTCAACCAGCAATAAGTATTCATGCGCCAACGTCAGCTCTTAATATGCAATATACTATTGTCAGCATCTTTATTGCCGGTCAACTTATTTCTGGCAGTTTTGGCAGCTTTGCTACATTTTGCCAAAAATTGTAAATAAATTTGTTCTCATTGTCATAATAATTTTGATTGGGTTAGTTTCTACTGCAGTCGTTACCTGAATGGTTAAAAAATATATCCTTACAGAATTACTAAAATTTGTTTGAAGGTTAGGTATATACGTTGGTTAATCTTAAATTATTTAGTATTAGCTGATCCAGCAAACGTTGTTCTGCCCAAAAATAATTTGTTTTTGTACAAACATCTTCTGAATATGAGCCAAATTGTATCAAAAATACACATTTTTGTAAATATCTCGACTCCAACGCCACCTACCAGGTCCCTGTTTTGTAAAAATATTTCTTTCCAAGTAATTAACATATTCCGAATATGAGCCAAATCTGACCATAAATACAGTTTATCCAAATATCTCGACCCCAGCGCCACCGGTTTGCGAGCGTGCGTACAACTCACCAAAGTTTTAACGCCATCGGATGAATGGTATAGGAACGCACACGGTAGCATGGCCAGCTTCATCCATAACCGCTGACGCGTGGTCAGGGGCGCTCCAATTTGGATTTTTAAATTTTTAACAGGTCCTCCCCTCAGAATCCTCGCTGGGTGTATTGCAATGGAATGTCTAATTAGTGTTGTAATATGTTATTAATTTCCTTTTTTAAATAAGGGTACCACGCAAATATTTTTTGTATTCGTGTTATCAAATCTTAAGTTGATTAAAAGTTACTTGTAAATTGATAGATAAAAATAGTTGTATGCCCTTTATAATATTTTATTTATCTGCAATTAATCCAATAATACTCTAGCTCCAATCGATAAAGCACAGGCTTATCTCGGTTGGGTCCACCCTGAATGCATAATTTATTAAAATTATTAAATACGGATCTGTCTCCGCATACGCTTAACTGCGCACAATTGAAACTGAAATTGGGTCAAATATAAGCCAAGATGAAAGCCGTTTGCAAGATCGCGTCAAATTGAATAAACAAAACAGGTGAAATCGATCACAGTTCTATTGGTAACTATTTAAATTAGTTGGTTTCTATCTCCCAATTGTTTATTTTGGCTTGGGTCTGGATCACACTAACGGATAACCTCAAATAATGGATTTTGAGTCACTCGTACGGCGATGGAACTGGCCCGGATTGCATTACGTATACATGAATTTCCCGGTGCTCACTTAATTATTTTTAGGATTAAGAGTACCTGCACTAGCCAATCTTATATCGGGGTGTTCGTAGGCTACGCTGACCTCGTTGTGAGGCTGCTATGGGCCGGATCCTGCTGTTGGTGCACGGGCACGTACCCCACGGGCGGCTGATTGGCACTGGTGTCTTCCCCAATGGGCTGGCTGGACTGGTAGACCTCCTCGTAGCTGTCGGAACTATGGCTGCTTCGGATCGAGGTTATGTCAAACAGCATCGGACACCTCAACAATTTTTGGTGGCGGATTTTGTTAAAAATAATACCACATGGACACAAAAATTTGCTCAACACACTGGTAAAGTTTCAGACATGTATTTTTATTTTTAATATCAGAAATTTTAATTTTAATACAGAGCACAATTTCACACGTCAAGCCATTCATTTATTCATTTGTCTTTCTTTTTTTTTTGTTATAAACAAAAGCTAGTTAATTTCAAATTAATTACTGATGTTAACATGGTTCAAAATACTGACTTTCAACAATAAATTCTACTTAAAACTAGGATATTGTACACTAATATTACATCTAAAATAATTGTTTACATTTATACTAATTTTGCGTGTCTATTTGTCACTGCACGTCTTTTTAATTTACGTTTAAATATTCACATGTCACTGCGCTGATTAGAGTATTTAATTCGCGCATTTTCTGCACTGGCTTCCTTTGAATTATTTTAGCAGTGTACAACAGCTTAGTTACAAAATATACTCAACGTCAAAATCATGGTCGCCGGAATCGTCAAGTTGACACTTCGACAAAGCTTAATAAAATGCCACGAAAAAGCAGTATTAATAGTACAACCAAAGAGGCTATAAATCGCCGTTCTACTAATACAAAAGATACCTATTAATGGTAACTTAAGTAAAACAGCCATCATTGGAAGAGTTGGTCAAATCTTTAATGTAAGTATTAAGAATTAAACAGATATACCTAACATTTCTAACAACTTTTTATAATGCTAGATTTCAAATGCAACTGTGTTTAATATTCTAAACGAAGCAAAATCACAACTTCAGCAATAACCGAATGAAGATATGAATAAAGAAAAGGAATTTCAGAGAAGATATAAAAATTTGGGATTTTTTTACTTTGGATAATTTATTACGATGTGCAAGGGAGGAACTAAATTAAACTGGGAGTCGTTCAAAATTATACTGGACATTAAAAAATATGGGATATAAATACAAAATTGTGAATGGAAGAAAATTGTTGTGTGAGAAGAGTCATGTAATTTCGGCGGATTGCTTTTTTAAAGAAATATTTACAATTTCGAAGTTGGTGAAAAATGTATGTTCATTTTTTTGGATGAAACTTGGATACATATTTTGCAACGAAACCAGTGTGCTTAGTAGGACCCACACCACAGACTTGAAACATAATCCATCTAAAGTTAAGGCGGAGAGAAAGAGCATACAAGATGCACATCAAGTTTTTTTCCAGGAATTGACTTACTGTTGGACTCTAACAATAATGACAGGAACTATCATAAGTGTATGAACGGTGACATTTTTAGACAATTTTGAAAAACAGTTATATACTTATTAATCCCTGATTTGTCCAAATTGGATAAAAAATGTGTGGTAATTATGGATAATGCACCATATAATTCGTCAATGTCAAGCAATTCATTGGAGGTTGGTGGTTTTCAATCTCTGTGAAAAAGTTTTCTTGTTCCTTTTTAATTGTTTCGTTGATAACGAGGGCAGATTGTCCCTCGAAACGTTCGTTATTTAATACGTTATTTAATAATTTTAATTTGCAGAGTGGCGAAATACCCAAAAAAGAATATGAATGGTAAATTTTATGCTGTGGTAATGCGAAATGCTCGCCATCTGGAAATATAGCAAACAGCATTAGTTGTGTAATTCTTTTCCAGTTAATAATTCTCTTCCCACTATGTCTACAGATGTAGAAGGTATACTATTGCCAGAAGAATGGAATCTTTAGAAATTTATGATTAAAGTGACAGTCAGAGCCGGATTAAGGATATGTGAGGCCCAGAGCTAAATTTTTTTAGAGGCCCCATTCCCATTTATGCAACGGGTACAAAGCGATCTAAATGATTAGAAACCGCACTAGATTATAACCTTCGAACCTTTTCGAGGCCCCCCAAATTCGGTGGCCCGGGGCTGCAGCCCCCTTAGCCCCCCTCTTAATCCGGCTCTGGTGACAGCACCTTTTATTCTGCTTCTGTGGCGTTGCTTGCTGGGTACAACATCATGAAATTGCAACATAACTGTGCAACTTCTATCACGCCTCTTTTTACTTACATCATTTGGGGACCTTTTTACCTATTACAATTTTAATAACTTTCCAAAATTGTGGAAATTTAACATACCTACTTCTTGCGTTATATCTGCTATTTTCTGAACAAGTCCAAAAAATTATTCATTTGGATATGTTCAATTTCCACGATTTTGGAGATTTTATTGTAATAAAGGTCCTCAAATACTGTAAAAGAAAAAAGAGACGTGATACAAGTTGCACAGTTATTTTCTGTAGGAATTTTATAATGATGTACCCAGCAGGGGTGCTAGATCGTGTCAAGCCGAATTCGTTAGCTTCGTAGGAAAAAATCGTGAGAAATCGTGAGATTTTGGAAATGGATGAAATTTGTAACTATGGATGCAAAAAAGAAGATGAAAGAGCCAATCGAAGAACTGTATTCCAACCCAAACTAGAAAGATGTCCTGAGAGACCTAAAAATCATCAAGGATTAAAAGAAAACCGCAGAGCGAATCCCTCAGACACACCAACATCGAACCCACATCACAATCAACACTCCAAATAGAAAAGGGAAAAAAGCAATCAACTAAACCACGCCAACCTAACTAGAAGGAGGCTTATAAATCCCGCAAGAGCAAACTGCTCCAAACACATCACCATCACACTCACAATAGAGTTAACACCAAACTAAGAAAAAGGCACAAAGAGAATCTCAAACACACTAAACCTTTCAGACATACATGCAATAAAAAAAATCAAGCACATCAAACCACCAGGACTTTAACATTCAATGAAGAAAAACTCAAGCACATCTGGCCAGTATATCCTCGAGGTTCCGTCAATGAAAATCGCAATCATTCAATGAAAAACTCTAAAAGATAATTCATCATAATACCTGAATAGCGTGATGTTTTCACCATTCACTCAAATAAAAATAAAACCAGCCTTTATAAACATACATACAGAGCTCCGAAATCTAACACGCAACACATCCACTCAATCAAATAAAAATAAAACCATCCAGGATTAAATGTCCAATTATAAAATATCCAAATAAGATACTACTTCCACAAATGAATCAATAAATCGACAAAGGCTCTCTTATTTCACCTATGGCAAGGTACTACGAGTACTATACTTGTTAAAGCCACAAATAAACAATCCGAATTAATCCAAAACAACCCCGTATTAATCACAATCCCTAAAATTTAATTTCAATCTGATTAGCCAAAACAAACTACTCAAAATTTTGGCAAAGTAATTCTTTGCGTGTCACGTTCTGATGATATTTCCACTTACATAAACAAATACATATAATAAACAGATCCTAATTACACCATATCTAGCTTTTATTTAATTAAGTATAACTACTGAAAATTTTGCTCCTTTCAATTATTGTGCGACCTAAAGGTATATGTACCAAATTATAGCCCCACGTTGGGCGCCAAATCTTGTTAGTTTTTTGCTTACCTTTAGGTCGGCGTTCTATATTTTTAACTCAACAATTGATCACCATAAAAGTGTACTTGAGGCCCGTCTCTAGCAACAGTGAAGACGTCGCGAATTCTTTGATTAAGATGTTAGAGGGAGCGCCAACAAGTTATACTCAGGTACACTGATATAGGTCAAGAAACTTGTAACTTCACTTTATATCTAATGAAACAATTATCGAACTCAATGATTGAAATTAAAATAAAAGAGAGTAATACCTTTAACTAGCTTTATTGTTAATCAAACGTTGACCATTATTTAATTCGGCTCTACTATTTGAAAGGGGTACCCCACTTAACTTAAACCACTAATATGTTTTATGTTTACACAGCGTTTTTATATGCAAAATATCATCAGAAATCACTTATCTGTTCGTGGTTACACTTGTAGACGTTTAATGACTCCTATTAAATGTCAGCTTGACAGCCCCAAATTGTCAGTTGTCATATGCGACAAGTAGGCCCCAAAACTGCTTGATGACTCTCAGCAGACTAAACTTTCTGTAGGTTTTCCTTTTTTTCCAAAAAAAGCCGTTGTTTATTTGCCCCCTTTAGTAACGACCATTGCCAATCTGATATAAATTTTTATGAGCTTTTATCGCATTAATCCCACTTGATCTTTTATTCTCTAATTATATAACGTAAACTACTAGTATAGTGCCAAAATGCTTTTAGTACGTAACACCAGGCTTCGCTTTACATCAATCTTACACTGCAGACTGCTTAACCCGAAACTCGGCATGCAACTCACAAAGAAAATACAACGGTAGCATTTAACAAATAGGTCTGTCAGTCTGACTCACAAATATAGTCATTAGTACACAAAATAGGGTTGCTGGCATTAATTGTTACGCCTAAATACGAGGGCTGGCATTAAACAGTACACAACATATTATCACTGACGTTAGTTAGATTACAACATATGAGATATAAGTGCTGCCATTAAAGAGTACACAAAATAGGATCGCTAGCGCTAATTAGTGCGCGGAATATAATAGTTGTCATTAAACAGTACACCAAATACCTTGTTAGCTTCACCTGCGGCGGTCGAACGGGTCCAGTCTGTGGGATTCCTTCACGGAAGAACTCACGGCTACAAATGACGACCAAGCCCGCATGTGAAAGTGGTGACGCATAAAACTCAATACATGCTTAAATTCAAACGAAGAAATTGAAAATCATATATACACACGGGGTCGTAATTTAGAAAAATAGGCAAATAACTCGTACATTCGTACAATCTAAAAAATTGTCTGACACGGCGTATTTGGCTCATCTTACTTCGCAAAACGTTTTTAATAATTTTTAATTTAGAAAAAGATCTCTCATTACAGGCTTTAGTGACGGAATGTGAAAAATAGGATATAAGCTGTATACAAGTCTGGAGTGCTAGCCGATGATGTGTGATTAGACATAGAGACCCTAGAAATGAGAGACTGGTCATTGATCGTCGCTGGCCTGATTGGTTGAGACGAACTTTGTCTCCAAAATGGCGGCGCCAATGGTGTGCCCTCAAATATGGCACGAATTTCAAACTTAAATGTAACATGTATAAATAAAATAACTCGCAAAATAGTATATTATGTTATTAGGAGCAAAAGTTATATTTTATGTGGCGAGGCTGGACGGGTTATCTGCCGAGCTTGCGAGGCAGATAAGTACAGCCGAGCCACATAAAGATACTTTTGCTCCGAATAACATATAGTATTTTTTCTTCAAACGTTTTTATAACAAATTATTTACAACTTTGAGAACAAAATTCGAAGAAAATTACTTGATCTGCCGCTGACGAGCGGCAGATAAAGTCGTCAGCGGCAGATAATAACTTTATCTGCTGCTCGTCAGCGGCAGATATTATCTGCCGCCAGAGCTGTTCAAGATCATTTTAAAAAAGATTTAAATCAAAGATCATAGATACTTTTCATTTTGACAAATGATTTAAATCAAAGATCATAGATACTTTTCATTTTACAAATGATTTAAATCAAAGATCGTTTTTAAAGATTTAAATCTTTTTAAAAGGTATAAATCCTTTTACAGATTGCAATCAAAAAGTAGATACTGGTAGGTATTTAAATCAGCAATCAAACTTTTATTTATGTGTTCAGAAAACAAAAATATGACTATCAATAAATCTGTTTTAAAAATCGTATAGTACCTACGAAATAAACAAAAAAAGCATTAAAACCCAAACTAACAAGTTAATTAAAATTTGTTCTGTCCACAAATACTTTTTAATAAAACCACAAAAAAATGGTAAATGGGTTTACAGTATTTTTTTTTATTATTGAATTGAGTTTTCCTTAAAAGTGTTATTAGTCTAGCTAAAAGATATATTTAACATTTTAGCTAGGGTTTCCTTTGTCGATTTCAGACTGATTACATTTCATGTTGCAGAAATCAGTAACAACAGTTGCCATAATAAAGTATGTATGTGTATGAATTTATGATGTATGAGTATAAAGTGTTGTATGATGTTGTTACGATTTGCGTTCTTTAATTAAATGAACTATGTAGGAATATACTGTACTTTAGTTAGCTGTAAGCCATCTGTATAATATTTTAAGGTAAAATTCGTAGGAAAATGTCATATTTAAATTACAACAAGCGGATGTTTAGAAACGTGCCTTTCGCTTGGGAAGCTGAAGATATTCCAATCTCACGAATAAGATTAGCGTAAGTTTATGCAGCGTTTACTTCATAAACCGAAATATTGAGTGATGTATATGACCGGTACGTGATTAGAAGAAGCAACGGTTGCAACTCGATCATAAAAACTATTTGCAGCTGGGACCAAATGCTTTAGTAGAATTTTAGATCTTTATGGCGGTAATTTACTAAGGGTCCGAACAGGCCACATTTCACCATGGGAAATCCTCAAGCTTGTAAAAATTCATAGAACTATTATGAACGGTCACGTCCGCGTAATGCCAAATGTCCAAAATTTAGACCAGTTCTGATAGGTTATTGGGAACTTTGTAAACGCCCACCGAGCTTTCTTGGTCAGAATGGCCTTAGAATTAAGAGTTAATAAGAAGATGTAAATACGTAAACTTAAGGTTTCTGTAAACGGCAGAAAAATAAATGCAAGTATTTGTATCTACTTAAGTGTTCTTATTAATCTCAGTAGCTTTGGTCTTCGTGTCCGAGTGTGTTTCAATTAAAAGGATTGCCAGTTACCCCGACTTTAGGCGTCTCGCAATAATGTATGTAACCATTGTAACCAAGTTTATGGGGAATACTTCTTGATACTTGCTATGCGACGCGACGAGTTCGACGACAATGCGTTAAATGCAAAGCAAATACAATGCACGGTTGCAGCAGTTGCAGGCAAATTCACGAATCCACAGGAATAGACAGGCTCTGTAAAAAGATTTAAATTTTTTATACAGGTATTTAAATCATTTTAGAAAGATTTAAATCGTTTTAAAAAGATTTAAATATTTTTAGAGATTTAAATCATTTTGAAAAGATTTAAATCAAAGATAGTTTTCAAAAAGATTTAAATCATAAATCAAAGATCATTTTCTGAAAAAAGATTTAAAATCAAAGTATTTAAATCAAAAAAAGTATTTAAATCAAAAAAAGATTTAAATCAAAATGATCTTGAACAGCTCTGTCTGCCGCTTGGCAATAAAGTGACAGTTTAGCATCATCAATCCAGCAGTATAATGCCATATTTTGCTGCCGTTTGAAGAAAAACACAGTTTATAAGTAATTCTTATATTTTTTTATATTTATAACTTTTGTATCGCAATTATGAAACCTAAAAGTGAATTTGGATATACATATTATCAAATGGTCGAAATTTGGCAGACGTCCTTTGGTAGATTTACATGATTTTTTTCATAAATAGAGACATCACTCTTGCAAAGTTACACAGAGAAAATTCGTATACTTTGTAAGTAGTGAAATGAAAATTTACATTTTATACAATCAGTTAACAAAAAGCTCAACTTTGTTTTAACAAACTCTCTGTTTATTTACCAAGTAAATGTCATTGTTTCAACAAAAATTTTGTTAAAAGGAGTTTAACTAACCAAAATTTACAAAAAATTATCAAACAAAATCAGAAAAACTTGAATATTTTTCTTCCGTTGATCATTTATTTATGGGTTTTATTAATGTATAGAGAATCGTCTATTAATGAATGATTTTCATTAATAAACGGTTTTTAAAAATCTGTATATGTTGGTGACACTGTAAGTCTATGTCAAATTCGAGGTTAGCAGGTTAGGTTTTGCGTCAGTTTGTGTCTAAACTGACGCAAAATCTAACCTGCTTCGCCTCCGCCTCACACGAAAATTTGTCTCGGGCTCACGGAAAAGTCCTTATTTCCAGTCTCGTAATCAAATATACTATTCCTGGTTAGCTGGAAAGTAAAGTAAACAATGACTCGCTTTCTTACTATTTTGAAGGTTAGAAGCGTACCTATTATCAGCGTACATTTTGATGTATGTATCTACGCTGCTATTATTAACCGATTGTGAGTAAAAGTCGGTTCTGTAGAATTTGTAATTTTTGAAAAATTCTGACAAATGCTTAAAATATAAAATCAAATTTCTGGCTAATTATAAGATCAATATAAAAGAAAGTTCTGTGCGTGTATCACATCAATTTTTTTCGATATTTCCAAGCTTCAATGTTGAAAATCTTATTTAAAATAAAATGCAAAAAAAAATTCTTATCTAAACCTGGCAAAACAATTATTTTTTCACTGCCTCCTTTGTAAGTGATATCCTTACACTGTCAGATTCGAGGAATGTAGGAAACATTTACAAAAATTGTTACAGTTGCCATGACACTGTACTTACTTCCCTAGAGAAGTGAATTACTTACATCCCGCATGTATTACAACCGATAAGATGCCCTGTCTGCCATTTAGTTAACACGAAGAAAACCATAATCATTCGCACTATTATCCATTTTTAATCAGAATACAATCACAAAGCTCACAAAACAGCACTCGCATTTTTCTAAGAATGTTTTACAGTGCGTTTATAACTGTGAAACAAAACGTCACAGCGCTATAAGGCTACTATAATTTACAAAATGTCATAATTTTACGCTAGGTAATAGCATTTACTTTATATAATGAAATAGGTATAAGTAGTGAAAAAAATTATGTACTTTACACAGGATGTAGGAAGATTTACACTACCTCGCACCTTGCTACCCTCGTTCGCTTCGCTCACTAAGGCATCAAATGGTCCTCGGTAGTGTAAATCTTACCTACATCCCTTGTAAAGTAATATGCTATTTATAGGAGACTACTATTTCTCTCCAAAATTGACTTACTAATTACCACTTTTGTTACTAGCTAGATGACTTTGTTTTAATTATTTTAAAGCAATCGAAGAAACCGGGTTTCTTCGACTGCTTTAATTTTTTTAGAGTTTTTATCTCTTGTGCTTTGTGTACAAAACTTGGTGGATTTATATTATAGTTTTTATGTGTTTTTGATCAGAATATAGAATGTAATTGTTATCACTTTATATTTTCAATAATAAAATAAATTGAAATATTAAAAGTTTGTATTATTTCTTAAGCAACAATTTTGTAATTTGCAAAAATCTGAATTTGATACTTCTAACCAAAATTAAAACTCCTTCACCCTTACTTCAATAATTCTTTAGTTTCTCTCTGACATGGATTTTTCTGAAGTTAAAATTCCTTTAAATTAATTATTTTTAATATCTTTATCTTTTGCCTCTTTTACCTTTTGGTGTCGAGGACCAATCATACCTTGCGGGTAGTGCAACTGAGGTAATGAGCCGCACACGAATTACATTAAGCTTCCCCGTATCCAATCAAATCACGTACTCAACAATCATAAACCTAACATATAGGTAGCTAACTTAACTAATGAGTTCAAATCCATTCTTGCTCCGGCTACCAGATTTGAAAGCATGCCCATCTGGTTGTTAAGCAGGCTGCCAACCTACTCAATCATCTAGGTGGTCTTTAAATTAATTATAAAAAACAAATTGTTGTTGCTCATTGTTTGAAAACATCTATACGTAAAAATATCGATGTTTTTGTTTCGATATTTTTACATAGATTGTGGTTATTCGAAACGATGTTTTAAAAAGTTTGGGCATCCCCAACTAGTACTGTACAGGGTGGGCAAATTTCGCTGTTTTCATCGAGTATCTTGATAACTATCGAGAGATAAAAAAAAACTGATCGTCAGCGAGCTGTGGAAATTCAAACGTATGAATAATATGTTGGTGGTACTGTAAGTCTATGCCAAAATTCGAGGTTTGCAGGTTAGGTTTTGCGTCAGTTTTGACACAGACTGACGGAAAACCTAACCTGCTAACCTCGAATTTGACATATAGACTTACAGTGCCATCAACATATTATTCATAGGTTTGAATTTCCACAGATATATGAGATATGGAAAATGGTGAATACCAAAATTGGCTCTCGTTTTTTGTTTTCAAGTTATAAACAATAGTTCGATTTTTCGTGTTGTGGATATATCTCGCTTATTTTTGAAAATAGGGAAATGTAATTCTTACGTTCTTCAAGCATTTTTTTTGTTAAGAATCCAGTGGCGTAGTCAGTTTTTCAAAAAAAGGTTCGAATTATAACATAAAGTTTATTTTTTTATATGAAACTCATAATTGGCTGTGGCATAATGAGAAAGATGATTTTTACGATTTCCGTGATATATATCATATGAGACTGATTTATTCATATTCACTACTTTATAGCAAAAATTCACAATTTTCAAAGTAGTTTTTAATATTTCTTCGTCTCCTAGTTGAAGGTTTGTGACATTTACAATATACGTGATTATACAAAGTATCTTGTCTGTGCGTTGTTACAATACTACCGTTTGATTGACAAAATTAATCACCTTTGATTGTTGCTTATAATTAATAGGTACTCAGTAGCTGGATGATAGTTTTCAGAATTAGGTATTAAAAAGGAAAAACAGCAGCTAATTTTTTTGTCATAAGTTAACAGTAACAAGATATTAAAATTCATATATTTCGACACCTGGTGCCAATTACTGAAGAAGATACCAGGTGTCGAAATATATGAAATTTAACCTCTTGCTATTGTTAACTTCAACATATGACAACAAAAATAGCTGCTGTATTATCTTTTTAACACCAAGTTGCTTATAATATTATTCCAGTGTCTGTTATACATTTGGACATATGTATGGAAAATCGTTTCATTATTGATTTATCAAAAAATTGTATTCTTGATAAAAGTCTCTGCATCATCTCAAATTAAAAATGCACTTGCAAAAATGTAAATATCCTCTTTGGTATACGGGGGAGATTCTAAAATATGAAAATGGCTCAAGAATAAGGTACCCTTAGTTTACAAAATACATAAAAATGTTAATTGGAAATATTTGTTATAACATTTCTATTAAAAATTCCAAATGATTTGAATTGTTATCGATGTTTGAATCGTATTATATTTTTTTAAGATGTCTGTTTCTTATTAATTTTTTAGCACTTATTTCGAATCGCGTAATATCCTAGTTGCTAAGTCAAGAAAACTCTTCTTCTTCTTCCTCTTATTATAGGCCAGTGGCCTGTTTTTAACCACAAAGTGGTTCTATGAGCCCTCTTTGCCCTTATAGTCCAGTCGTTGAAGGTAAAAATATGCTATTACCTCAGAATTCTTTGAACCGTGACCGATTGACGTGAAATTTGGTGAGTGGTTAGGGGATGGCTCAAGGAGCAAAAGTGACATAGCGCCGATGTGCGCTTTTACCCTGAGAGTGGATACCACCCCTTCTCGGGGGTGGAAATTGTTCACTTAAAATAGCCCCGGAAATGGATAGAGGGTCAAATTCTAAGTAAAAAATGTTCTATATAGTTTTTTCGATAGATCGATATTTTTCGAGCTATTCGCGATGGAAAACTTAAATTTTTCGTGATAAAAGTGTATGTTTTTGGACGGTTTTTCGCGAATAAGTCGAAAACTTCGCGTTCTATCAAATAAATTGTAATAACAAAAAATGAAGCTCAGAAAACAGGAAAAAGATTGGTTTTTTTATGAATGCCTTAGGTCCAAAATAAAAGAAGTTATGGCTCGTTGAAGAAGATTTTTTTTGCAACAACTTGGTTCGAAGTAATCAACGTTAATTAACGGAAAACCGATGCATTTTTCGGGAAAAACGTATAGAACATTTTTTGTAGTGATTGAAAAGACCTTTAAAATGAGCACTGTCAAAAGTCGATTGCATTATAACTAAGTGAGTTACGATGCAAAAACGGTGGGTCACTCGAATTTTTGAAAAAAAAAAATGAGAGCTAAAACCCCAGCCATTCCACCAAAATTGATATTGACCATTATCCCTTTACAAATTACTTTATTTTAGTATCACTCATGCAATCCAAAAGTTTGGGCGGGTTAGAATGAGTATTTTTCGAAAAAAATATGATGAAAGTGGAAAACGTATTTTTCAAATTTCTTAAAAAATACCTTATTTTGAAAATACCTAAAACTAAAGAAAAAAACGTAAAAAATAATATAGTACAAAAATGTGGATTTTTTCTTAACGAACATTTTAGGTTTTTTTTTATTTCTGTAGGAAAAAAAATAACGGAGATATAAATGTTAGAAGTTTGCATTATAGTGCGAGGACCACCCCTCCCGAGCCCTCCAACCCTTTACTTTTTGAATATGCAAAGTCTGAGCATGTCGAAAAACTTTTGGATTGCATGAGTAATACTAAAATAAAGTAATTTGTAAAGGGATAATGGTCAATATCAATTTTGGTGGAATGGCTGGGGTTTTAGCTCTCATTTTTTTTTTCAAAAATTCGAGTGACCCACCGTTTTTGCATTGTAACTCGCTTAGTTATAATGCAATTGACTTTTAACAGTGCTCATTTTAAAGGTCTTTTCAATCACTACAAAAAATGTTCTATACGTTTTTCCCGAAAAATGCATCGGTTTTCCGTTAATTAACGTTGATTACTTCGAACCAAGTTGTTGCAAAAAAAAATCTTCTTCAACGAGCCATAACTTCTTTTATTTTGGACCTAGAGCATTCATAAAAAAACCAATCTCTTTGCTGTTTTATAAGCTTCATTTTTTGTTATTACAACTTATTTGATAGAACGCGAAGTTTTTGACTTATTCGCGAAAAACCGTCGAAAAACATACATTTTTATCACGAAAAATTTAAGTTTTCCATCGCGAATAGCTCGAAAAATATCGAAAAAACTATATAGAACATTTTTTACTTAGAATTTGACCCTCTATCCATTTCCGGGGTTATTTTAAATGAACAATTTCCACCCCCGAGAAGGGGTGGTATCCACTCTCAGGGTAAAAGCTCACATCGGCGCTATGTCACTTTTGCTCCTTGAGCCATCCCCTAACCACTCACCAAATTTCACGTCAATCGGTCAAGGTTCAAAGAATTCGGAGCGGAAAACCTTCAATGACTGGACTATTAGGCCGGGTAGGGGGCTAGCCTTGCCCGTCGAAAATGAGGAAGAGTTCCCTTATTTAGGGGTTAACGACTACCACAGGTGTTAGCGTGGTAGCCGGGGAGCGTACGATTTTTAAAATCCTTCTATAGTTCGCCGGGATTCGAACCCGGGTCGGCCGCCTGAGAGACGAGCATTTGCTCGCGGGGCCATCCGCTCGTCAAGAAAACTTAACTTCTTCAAATAAAATTTTTGTCTATTTTGAAAAATAAGGGTACTTTATTCTTGAACGATTTTCATATTTTTGAACTTCCTCCGTATACGAAAGAAGATATTTAATTTTGGTAAGTGAATTTTTACTTTAAGAAGATGTAGGAATTTTTATCAGAAATAAAATGTTCTGATAAATTGATAATAAAAATTCATATGTGTTCAAATTTATAACGGACACTGTATGTTATATTATATATTATGATATACATCACTAGAATGGAAAAAATACTCTTTTTCATGATGCATCAAACAACTATGGGTTCCGTATAAAAAATACAACTTTATAGCATAATTCGAATTTTAAAACTATTTTTGACAAATTGTTTACGCCACTGGATTCGTATCAAAAAATTATCTAGGATCGTAAGAATTACTTTTCTCAATTTTTTCTAAATAAGCGAGATATATCCACAAACCGATAAATCGAATTTCTGTTTATAACTCGAAAACAAAAGACGGTAGCCCATTTTGGTTTTCACTTTAAGCTTTTCTCGAAAAATGATTTCGAGTATGGGAGGTCCATTTTCCATATCCCTATAGTTATCGAGATTCCATATGAAAACAGCGAAATATGCCCACCCTGTACAAGCAGTGCAATATTTTTAAGGTAATGATCATAACTCAATGTTAAATCAGCATTCTATTATAAAAGATTTATTTCTTACATACCAGTGAAAAGTAAATTAATGATGCTCGATTTAAAAAATTATTGTTAATTAAAGCTAATCTATGTTTTAAAAATCTGGTGTGATACACTCACACAACTTCCTTTTACAGCGATCTTATAATTAGTCAAAAATTGTATTTTTAATTTTTAAAAAATTGTCAAAAATTTTCAAAAATTACAAATTCTACAAAAACTGTACAAAATAGAGCGTTAGTTAAAGAGACAAATTTTTTCTAGAATTATAAGGTGAATTCGAAAATGTAATAATATACCAGGTGTTTTATTTAAAATAGGAGTTAATAAAAAAAATAGAAAAAAAAACAAAAGAAACCCTCTTTAGAAGTATTCAACTGGAAAATCACCTATCTCACATCAATACACATTAAAAATGTAATAAAAATATAAAGTTTAAAAAAAATCGGTAGAGCCGTTTTTGAAAAAATCGAAAAAAACCGAAAAATCACAAGAGTAAACAGCTACTTCCGGTTATGTGATTTTCTTCAAAAGCTTGCTGTCTCATCTACATAGTACACAAAAATTATAGATGAAGTTTCAACGCCATACCTCTTTTCGTTTTTGAGATATTCTGTTCACAGACAGACACACACACAGACACACACACAGACAGACAGACAGACAGACCAATGAAAAAAAATATGTTTTTTGGGTTCAGGGGACTCTAAAACGTGAAGATCTGTTGAAAACTCAATTTCGAATTTTCGGGGTGAATCCAATACTTCCTTTATTGTAAAAGGAAGTAAAAATAAATCAATCAAGAATTATTTACAGATAAGCAATTTTCATTTAAAAACTTATTTTAAATAAGTATTTTCTATTTTAAATAAGTGCATTAATTCGTCTGTTTTGTATTTTAAATAGATTATGTGAAACTATGTTGTATTTGGTATTTTAAATAATTTTTGGAAACCATTTTGCTCATCTCTGTATAGAACTGACATACTCAATATAGTTTTTAGTTGCAATCGCCTACATGTATTTGCAAACAATAACTTAACGTTTATTTTTCACACTTCGGATTCCAATTTCTATACAGAATGCCCCAGAAATAAGCGTTAAAAATCCTATACAAAGAGGCAAAGCATTAATAGGTACAGTTTCTGAAATAATTATGAAAATCGGCTTATGCATTGCTGAATTAAAAATTATTAAAGTTTTACCTAAAAATTCAGTGAGTCACTGCTTTTTACTTTACTGTTGTTGACTTATTATTTTTTGTTAAAAGTATTGTTGATAACTATAACATTACGATTTTTTTAAATGTTGAACGTATTTCCAGCTCACAGTCGTGTTCATTAAAGTGTTGTACAACATTTCTGCTTTGTGAATATAAATTAATTACACAAAGTTAAAAATCTGGTGTGATACGCTCACACAACTTCCTTTTACAGTGATCTTATAATTAGTCAAAAATTTCATTTTACATTTTTAAAAATTTGTCAAAAATTTTCAAAAATTACAAATTCTACAAAAACGGTACAAAATGGAGCGTTAGTTGATTAGACAAATTTTCTCTAGAATTTCAAGGTGAATTCGAAAATGTAATAATATACCGGGTGTTTTATTTAAAATAGGAGTTAATGAAAAAAATAGAAAAAAAAACAAAAGAAACCCACTTTAGAAGTATTCAACTGGAAAATCATTTATCTCACATCAATACACATTAAAAATGTAAGAAAAATGTAAAATTTAAAAAAAATCGTTAGAGCCGTTTTTGAAAAAATCGAAAAAAACTGAAAAATCACAAGAGTAAACACCTACTTCCGGTTATGCGATTTTCTTCAAAAGCTTGCTGTCTCATCTACATAGTACACAAAACTTATATATGAAGTTTCAATGCCATACCTCTTTTCGTTTTTGAGATATTCTGTTCACAGACACACACACAGACAGACAGACACACAGACAGACAGACAGACAGACCAATGAAAAAAAATATGTTTTTTGGGATCAGGGGACTCTAAAACGTGAAGATCTGTTGAAAACTCAATTTCGAATTTTTGGGGTGAATCCAATACTTCCTTTATAGTAGTAAAAGGAAGTAAAAAAGTGTTCTATATACAAATAATTTGAAAGTATACATCTAGGTCTACAGAGTTAATGATACAGTATGAGCCTTTGTAGACTAAAAATTTGGTGTGATACACTCACACAACTTCCTTTTACAGTGATCTTATAATTAGTTAAATATTTAATTTTTAATTTTTAAGCATTTGTCAAAAATTTTCAAAAATTACGAATTCTACAAAAACGGTACAAAATAGAGCGTTAGTTGAAGAGACAAATTTTCTCTAAAATCTTAAGCAGAATTCAAAAATGTAATAATATACCGGGTGTTCTATTTAAAATAGGAGTTAATAAAAAAAATAGAAAAAAAAAACAAAAGAAACCCACTTTAGAAGTATTCAACTGGAAAATCACCTATCTCACGTTAATGCACATTAAAAATGTAATAAAAATGTAAAGTTTGAAAAAAATCGTTAGAGCCGTTTTTGAAAAAATCGAAAAAAACTAAAAAATCACAAGAGTAAACACCTACTTCCGGTTATGCGATTTTTTTAAAAAGTTTGCTGTCTCATCTACATAGTACACAAAACTTATATATGAAGTTTCAACGCCATACCTCTTTTCGTTTTTGAGATATTCTGTTCACAGACAGACACACAGACAGACACACAGACAGACACACAGACAGACACACAGACCAATGAAAAAAAATATGTTTTTTGGGATCAGGGGACTCTAAAACGTGAAGATCTGTTGAAAACTCAATTTCGAATTTTTGGGGTGAATCCAATACTTCCTTTACGGTAAAAGGAAGTAATAATACAACCACCAATAAACTTACAACTGTTGCTATACAACACTTTTTGAACACGCCTGTACATAAAATCAAGCAAGTAAAGTACATTTTTTTCTATAATAATATTCAAGATCAACTTTCTAGGGGATAAGTTGCATTCCTTCAGGGTCCCTAGTTTTAATAATGTTGGTACATAGATTTTTAGTTCCTTTTTTCCACTAAAAATAATGATTGTCATTTTGACAGATATGTCATAATTTAATATCGTTTGCTTCATTTTTGCATTTATTATTTCTTGGTTTTCTTTTTTTATCCAATTTTATTAATGATGATGATTCCATGTTAAAAAAGAAATTTTCCAAGAGTTCAAATTAAGAAACTTTGACATTCAAAATTGACACATAACCATAATTTTGAAAAAGTTCTACCAACACGACGTATAAAAATGTCCTAGCGTTTTAATAACATATCTACCAACATTGTAACACTTTGACAGTTATTATAGAAAAAAAAGTACTTTATAAAGTATATATCAGGCCGTCTCATTCATTTTCTCACTCTCTCTAACTTTCAGAACAGTCATACGATTAGTAGCGACATCTGTAGGCAATTTTTTTGGCGTGTAAATGACGTATTTGAAATTTGTTACAGGCCATTCATTTTGGATATCAATTGTCAATATCAAAATTAAAATTGAAAGCGTCCTTTATAGCTGTATACAAGAAGACTGTACTAAGTAGATGTAACTTCCTAAGACGGCTGTATATAAAAGCGGCCCCAATGCCGGGGATAGCCATCGCGGCGCTGTGGACAGCGTGTAATATGTTCGGTCATTTTCGTTCGTTTTCGCTGCCGTTCGAGAGTTGGAAGCGAGCTAAATTAACCTGTAATCGCGGTTAAAGTAGGGTGACCATACGTCCCGTTTTTAACGGGATTGTCCCTTTTTTTAGCTTTGTGTCCCGTTGTCCCGAAAAACTCAAAACGGGACGCGAATTATCCCGTTTTTTGATACATATTACCTACCGTTTCTGGTGCACGGAATCATACGTACGGAAATTTGAATCCAAGCATGCGGCTTATTCAAAAGCCGAATTTGGTTGAAAGGCTGACCAATCATATAACAATAGTTGGAAGTCGTGTTTTGTGCTTGCACCTGCAGCACAGTCTATAGCTCAAAACAATGCCTAATGTCTATAGACTGTGCCTGCAGTATGCACTGTCATGTCAGTTAGTTTAGTCTGTGCCGCATAGAAGTGGCAGGTGTAAAAGGGTAAACTTGAATTCATGTATGATGGTTTTTAAATTTAATTTATTTTTTCAATCTATTTTAGTATTTAGTAAAACAACCAATAAAATGGCGAAGAGGAAATGCGTTTTCACTCCAAGCTTAAAAACTGAATTTCCGTTTTTAAAAGATTCTTGTGAAATAGGAAAAGTCGAATACACGGTATGCAAATTATTGTTTTCCATCGAACATGGAGGGCGTGCAGATATAAAACAACATTTGCGAAAGAAAAAACATTTATTGGCTGTCTCTAGTGCAACTTACAGTGAAAAAGTAACATATTTTTTCGTAAAATATACACCAGCTTTTCACAGACGAGAGTAAACTCATTGTGGCAGAAGAAGGATTGTTTAGCTTTCACACAATTAAGCATAACCATTCATTCAGATCCATGGATTGTACATCATCTTTAATTAAAAAGCTGCTTGAAAAAAAATTCTGCTGCTCGCGTACCAAATGTGGATCAATTGTAGTAAATGTATTGGCACTCTTTGCATTGAAAGAAGTATTGGAAGAGTTGCAATCGGTAAGATGTAACACTTATGATGGATACATCAAACCATAAAAGTATAAAGTCAGATAATCTGATTGCTTTTCGTGGTGATAATTGCAACACTAATTTTGGGGGAGCTGTAAGAAAAGCAATCAACAACGTATAGGTATGCCATTCTAAATAGTAACCTAAAAATCTGTTGTGATACACGCACACAACTTCCTTTTACAGCGATCTTATAATTAGCCAAACGTTTGATTTTAAATTTTTAAACATTTGTCAAAATTTTTAAAAAATTACAAATTCTACAAAAACGATACAAAATAGAGCGTTAGTTCAAAAGACAATTTTTCTCTAAAATTTTAAGCTGAATTGAAAAATGTAATAATATACCGGGTGTCCTTTTTAAAATAGGAGTTAATGAAAAAAATAGAAAAGAAAACAAAAGAAACTCATTTTAAAAATATTCAACTGGAAAATCACCTATCTCACATCAATACACATTAAAAATTTAATGAAAATGTAAAGTTTGAAAAAAATCGTCAGAGCCGTATTCGAAAAAATCGTAAAAACTGAAAAATCACAAGAGTAAATACCATACTTCCGGTTATGCGATTTTCTTCAAAAGCTTGCTGTCGTATCTAGATAGTACACAAAACGTATATATGAAGTTTCAACGCATAGCTCTTTTCGTTTTTGAGATATTCTGTTCACAGACACACAGACAGACAGACAGACCAATGAACAAAAACATGTTTCTTTGGGTTCAGGGGTCTGTAAAACGTGAAGATCTGTTGAAAACTCAATTTCGATTTTTTGGGGTGAATCCAATACTTCCTTCATCGTAAAAGAAAGTAAAAATGAATGTATGTGGAATAGGATGTGCAGCACACATTTTACACAATGCCATACAAACAAGTGCGAATATTCTACCTGTAGACGTAGAAACGATTGTAAATAAAATATTTCAATACTTCCACATATATACAGTACAAGTGGAAGAATTGAAAGAATTTTGCAATTTTGTAAGCATTGAGTACAAGCAGGTTCTTGGAAGTATACAAACTCTTTGGTTATCCTTGCAACCAGCAAACACTAGAATTATCGACATTTTTCCAGGACTAAAGTCCTGCTTTTTAGCGCAAGACAAATGCCCCACAATTCTAAGTAATTTTCTTAATGATCCTGTTTCCATGGCATGGTTATACTTTTTACAAAGCCAGTTAAAAGTTACCTGTGACACCATAACTAGGATAGAAGAAGACAGTATGCGAAGTAGCTGAATATTAAAAATGAAAAACAGGAGGGGCCACAATTTTCAAATCTCAAAGTTGTCAAGCCTTTTATTAGATCTAGAGGAAAATGGTTTGTATAGCACAAAACTCTTTAAAGAAAAAGTAGATCAATTTGATAATACATTTATATTATATATTGAGAAATGGGGTGCCAATTTCAAACCACTTAAAGTGTTCAGCTGGATTCCAATAATGCGCTGCCCTACTTGGGCTGAAATGAAGGCAACTTTGGCTCGAAATAATGATTTTTATGTCTATTATCTCCCATTCCTCTATGGCCCATAAGTTATGGAACACCCTGTATAATATATACAGTGCTTTAGTAATGTAGTGGATAAATTCATTAAAAATTCGAGGAATAACTTTTGGAAAAAACGCTGACACCCGTGGATTTTAATTTTTATTTGCGCATTTTTGCACTTTCAACACCCTGTATCTCTTTAACCTGTAACATTTTACTTAGAAAACTTTGGCTCAAAATAACTATTTTTATGTCTATTACCTCCAATTGCTCTATGGCCCATAAGTTATGAGACACCCTGTATAATAAATATCTATTACCCCGCCCAAACGTCTTCTGTCCCGTTTTTTTATTCTACAATTCTGGTCACCCTAGGTTAAAGGTCAGTTTACGGTTGTTAATCAAATGGAGTGTATTTCAAGTGTGTTATTAATTGTTAAATCATTTTCCGAATTTCCAGGTACAGTCAGCAAATATTTGACATTGACAGTTCACTAGTTTTGTGATTGGATAAGATTTCACGACGACGGCCATATTTGTTAACTTTTAGCGGACAGCTTCGAAACGCCAGTTATTTTTCCTTAGTACAGTCTTCTTGGCTGTATAGATAGATAGTTACCTTTAGTGTAACTGTATGTCACTAAAAATTGCTAGTGTCAAAGATATGCTAAATATCTTAGGTTATGATTCTAGCGATGTTTCTGATATTACAGAATACGTATAGACAATTGACCTAGATTTTTTAGTACGCACGTATTGTAAATGACCATTAAAATATGCTGGAGCGTGCGTAGATCGACAATTATAGCACGGCGTGGTTTTGCTTTATAGGTTGGTTACTAGGAAACAGTAATATTATTAATCTGACATTAATAAACTTCACAATTTTATTCAAATTTTGCAACTGGTTGAACAATATTAATTATTAAAATGGAAATGAAAGGTACAATTCGAATTATTGGACACTTTAAATCCATATATGTAGACTTCGTGGAATGAACAAATCTACACCCTCTTTTAGCCTTAACATTGTCTTAAGTTTTGAGTGAATACAACGCAGAGAGGAAGATTTATATACATTCGTCTGGCATAAAACAGAAAAGCAAACAATTAATTATTATACGCTCATATTATAATAGTAAGTACTAAATTTTACCATTTTCATCATGTATGCTAGCATCAGTGGTTCAGTTACAGTCGTAGTCTTTTTCACTCATCCAAGTTTTCAACTTTTCGTACTCCTTAATGTACCTACGTATCTCTTGATTTAGCAGGAATTAGTTTTTGTTCAGCATGTTCTGTTAATACCTCTATTTCGGTAGGAACTTGGTCAGAATTCATTTTTTGCCAAACACGAAAAACCACAACTGACAGTAAACAAACATTTATAAAACATCTCCATGCTAACGACAGAAATTTTTCATGTGACTACTTGATTAAAAAAATCAAGGCATAAAAACGAAATGGTAAAATCATTCTGAGAAAGGATTCTTTCATGCGTACTAAAAAATAGTGTATAAAACTCGTGTATAAGCGCATTTAAAGCACTTACAACATTAAAGAAAACTAGTTTCCTTCAAACTTGTTGTGCTTGCTTAAAAGGCTTTCTTATAGGTACACTCGTATTATCCTTTATCTAATAGACTTGTCTCTCTGTAAAAGATAGAGAAAAAAGTTATTAAAGTTATATGTTTGGAATGGTCATGTCAGGTCAGGAACCGAATTTCAGTCTCTAACACTAATTATTATCTTAATTATCCTAATCCTAACTTTTTAGGTTAGATTCTAGGCAAATTTTATCAAGGCGAATGCGACTGGTAGTTTACTACCAACAATGACGTCATATACGTACGTGTGGTGAATACGCGTTCTATTTGCAAAACGGTCTTTTTTGTTTTTTTAAATGAGACATTTGTCTCACTGGGTGCTAGTCCTTTATCTAATAGACTTATCTGTCCGGGACGCTGTTTTAGCAGCCAAACCGTAAGAGATAGAGAAAAAAGTTATTAAAGTTATATGTTTGCAATGGTCATGTCAGGTCAGGAACCGAATTTCAGTCACGTGACACTTCCAGTTTTCGAGAAATCACGTGATGTCTCGAAAACCGGAAGTGTCAGTACGCTGTTTCAGCAGCCAAACGGAGCTGCGACCCTCTGCGCCTTAAAACCTCGATCGGTTAGGCAACCACTTTGACAGCTTCCAGAATGTTCCGATGCGGCGTACCACTTTGACACCTTCCAGGTCTGGGTACAGTTTTTATTTAATACGCGTTCTATTTGAAAAACGGTCTTTTTTGTTTTTTTAAATGAGACATTTGTTTCACTGGGTTGCTAGTAATATACTATTTTCGACGACTGGCATCGAAAGTAGATATTTCTCACTGTCATTTGACAACAGAAAGTTGGCATTTGCCGCTGAGCGTGCGTTTTCATAACTTTGCCGCTCGCCGAGGGTTTTGGGTTTCCGTGTGAACAAAATAGGTAGCCACGTCCGAATGTTTCCCTGACAACGCCCATCATTTGTCGAAATAATCGCGTCACATGCCTAATAGACTGCGCGAGTAATGTTAACTTGATTGTCAATTAATATTTGCAATAAAATGAAACATGATATTTTCCATTAATAATATGCTCAGTCGTCGAAAAAATAGTATGTATATTTCGAGCTAAAAGTGCGCTTGCCGCTTTTGCATGATTGCTGGTTTCTGCTTTGCCTCAACCAGCAGTATTCATGCGCAAGCGGCAAGAATGCACTTTCAGCTCTTAACATACAATATACTATTACGTTTTGGAATAGTTAAATCTTTCGACTCTGCACTTGTAATACTGTAAGTTACATAAATTCTGGAATAGTATTTAACAATAGCAGCTCTGGTGAAGATACTGCAGAAGAGATATTGGTTCCATATGACCTTCGTCCTGACATTCAAGAACTGAACACCAAAATTTTATTTTCCGTTGATACTTATTTGCGAGCCAATTCTAATAGTTTATTTACCATATTGTTACTGAACCGCTGTCATTTTACAGTTTTGGAATATGTCAAAAAATGTCTTGATATTTTTTGACTTTTCGAAGGTTACCTAATACTTTTAAAACTAGAGAACTAGAGGATCGTATATTGAGTTAGACAGAGAAAACCCTGAATGCGAAGGCGTTATAGGAACTTTGTCTCTATAGATTTAGTTGGCCTTGAATGCAGTAAACCAGTTTCGCCATCTGTTGATAATATCGGAAAATGCCTCCCCCCCTTCCCCCTGGACCCGTTCAAGGTTATTCAAATCGGTATTTTCACATCAAAGGAACCGACAGCGAGTGTCTTTACTTGTTTGATTTATGCACGCTGGTATTTCCTTAGTAACTATATCTTTTTGAAAGCCGACTCGTTTGGGTCGGATAAAGAGGTTTTAATCAAATTTCAAAATGCTCAGAATAAAAAATATACTTAAATAAAAATAAAAATTTTGGGACAATTCTCATCTTCAGAATTTTGCAGTTTTTGTGCACTTACTTCTGGTGCACCCTGTATAGAACTAGATAAACTGTACAATCCGCTGTAAGTCTGCTTTCTAATCCCGATTGTGTAATAAACGCTCTTTACGAGCATTTTCCAAAATTTACACACTAGCATATAAGTTTTTTGTTGTAAAGAACGCAAATATTTTCGAAAAAAAACATTTTTCTACTCATGACATTGAAATCAGGCATTTTGACATTGATTCCGGTGGTTGAAATCGCATTTCAACCACTAGAGATTGAAATGTTCCGACTACCGCGATTTCAAACTGTTTGACATGTAATTGTTGACAAGAGAAATGTCACTTTATGTTTAACTTTTTCTAAAGTGCATTAATTTGTTAAAATTCGTAGAAAAAATAGTATATGCAACTCGTGGCTGATAAAATTTCAAAGTCTCGAGTTACTTTTTTCCACTCTCAACGTTGAAATTTTATTTCAACCACTTGTCCCATAATATACTATTTAACCCCTTGTGGGCGATGCCAAACATGCACACAACTTACGTATCTATAGAGATTTTCGAAATTTTATACAGAAAGTCACAAGGTACTGCAGGCCACAATTTTGCTTAGTTATTTTTTTAATCACCTCTTTTTCGACGAATGTACCTGGGCTTATTTCACTGAGCTTAGGTGAAAATATAAATAATATTCTCGATTACAGAACTTTCTCATCTACGCTACTGATAAGTTACAGTTTAATGGCGCTTTCAAATAGTTACTTTTCATTCGTTATATTGGTAGTAACTTGCACGAACTGTCACTTTTGTCCTGAGTATTTGCAGATAAAGAGAGTACAATAATTTTATTTATTATAAGTTAACAAATTAAAAGTTCATAGTTCTAGATTTTTGTATATAGAACTCTAAATTCTGGTGATGTTATAAGAGACTTGGTAAGTAAAAGTGTGAGCACTTCCGTTTGCTTAAAATTACGTATGGTAAGAATTTCAAGTAAAAGTAGGAAAATAAATTTGTTGTTTTTAGCGTGCACCAGTAACTTTTCCGTATTAGTCGTTGTTGTTTGATTGTGAAATGGGTAAACCAAAATTGTGTGTTGCGTTGAACGCATAAAATTGTGTACCAAACATTAATTGCTTTGTTACCCAACCTAATTGACAAGTTGACAAATTTACCATAAGACCTATTATTGCACAAATAAAAGCTTTCCCACATTCCTTCATAGTGCTAGGTATTTGGCAACTTAAAGAGTATCTATGATTTCTGTTCCAGCATTGGATCACAAAACTAAGAATTAGGGATCAAAAATGTCACTCAAAAGTTTATCGTCATCATCATTAGGAAGTAGCACAAACAGCACTGCGGGCCTAAAACAGATAGACTTAGATCAAATATGGGGCGATTTGAACGCAGGCATAGAACATGTATATAATCGACAGACTATGGCGAAGCCTCGTTACATGCAGCTCTACACGCATGTTTATAATTATTGCACTTCAGTCCATCAGCAGAGTAATGGTCGAAATTCAACGAGCATCACTAGTAAAAGCAAAAAGAACCAAGTTAGTGGAGGTGCACAACTTGTTGGGCTGGAATTATATAAACGACTAAAAGAGTTTTTAAGGAATTACCTGGTCTCGCTACTCGCCGTAAGTATTTAATTATTTGTTGATTTTCAGCATCTAGTGTATTAGATATTAGATACCCCACACCCATGTTGGATTAGTGGTTGACGCAACCAAATAATTACAGTTCGACCTATTTCAATAATGAAATGACTACTTGAATTGCATTCATTGCACATTTGCTTCGTAAAAAAAATCTAGTGAAAGTCTCAACTATGAAACTTTGATAATATAAGTAGAATGAGTGGTTTTTCAAGTTTTTAAAATAATTTTCTAGGTACCAACAGTAAATCGTAACATTCACACTATAATTTTTAAATAAATATCTTTAGTTTATTTCTGTTTTCGGGTCAAATTCAGTATACGGTCCGGTCTATGGTGCATGCGTTGAAAGCGGAGTATGTAAAAATGTGGGTGTCGCTATCGTCTCGTTTAAAGCAATGTTGTTGCGGTCTTGTTCAGGTTAACGGTTTTGGTTAGTTGTTAGGTCTTGATGAATTTTTTTTAGAGAAAAAATACGACCGGAACGTATACTGAATTTTTACCCTGTTTTCAAAAATTTTAATGGAATTTTTTTATATCCAATTCAATGTAAATCTAGATGATAGTTAGATTTAAATTAGCTGTGATAGTAGCAGATGAGGTGTACTACAAACTAGTTTTTTTAATATAGGAACAAATAAACGTGTAAGGTATTAATAAGTACAGGGTTATTCATTATAAACCCACCCCTTATCATCGTTATTATTGCCTATAGAAAAAAAAAATATCTTTTTCATGATTTCAAAAATATACCATATGATACCCCTACCTTATACCGTTTTTGAATTATTAAACGTCAAATATCTTAGTTAAACTAATAACATGTAAATTTCATACCATATCGTGTGCAGTAATTACTGCAGAATGTTGTGTTCCAATATGTACAGTGTTTCCTTTCCACTTTGTATTATGTTGTGTATAGCAACTGTCACGGAACCTCAGAATGTTGGCGCAGGTCGATTTGCTATTATGTTGTATGTACTCACCAATACTCGTGTCTGAACACATATCTGTTAGTCTTATAAGTCAGGGTCAAAGAGTGCTGGGTTAAACTGCAGAGTCCCGTGCCAATACCCTTCCTTTTACTTGCTTCCCTTATAATTTTAGTTAAGGTTACTAAAGAAACACGGTTAATAATAATTAATATTAACATTATTAACAATAGGAGGGAAATTGGCCCTGGATTTTGCAGGTTTCCCGAGCGCTGTTTCATTAACGCTACGTATCAATGCATTATGGTTATTATTGAAAATTGGAGGCTCTGCCTTGAATACTGCTTTTTCTAAGATTTCTTGACAGTTGCCATAGATAATTTTATTATAAAAGATGCAGTATCGATTAAATTGTTAAAATTGTGCAGAATTTAATGCAAAGTTGTATGCTATTTTTAAATTTTAACTAGGGCATCGATCTACTGAAATAGTTTTGAAATAAATATTTTGTTTATAGTCTGGTCGATCTTAATTACGTAAAATTAAATAATAAAAAAAATTCAGCGCATCGAATTAACCTGAATTTTTTTAAATGGTGAGCACGGTTGGCTATTGATTTATTAAAAAGAGAATTTACCTTAAAGTTTCATCCAATAGAAATCTTTTATTTGTTTAAATTTAACCAATCAAGTGCTGATTTCAAAAATTAGCCCTGTAATTTTGTCACGTGAAAAATTATCACAATTTTTTTATTTCAATTATTTACATGTCGTTATCGTTATTATCCATTAGTATCTTGATAAAACATTTTTTTTGAATATGTTAACATTCATTTGATAAATGCTCTTATAAAATACCCCACGAATTGAGAAATGACAGATAATTTTATGCTGTGAAGCAGTAATCAGTAATCAATCTTGGGGTACTACTATTGATATTTTTTTAATAATCATTGATATATCATGTAATTTACTTCTATTTATGTACGTTTCTTATATATTATTTAAAAAATTATTTCATGTCAGCATGTCCACACCCAATATAACCCAGTCGTTTTAAAAACGGGATGGATATTTGTGCTAGTAGAGGAGTGTCAACCTTTTTAAAAATCATAAAAGAAAAGTATATCTGAAAAAGTCTACTATTTAATAAACTAATGCAGATTGAAATCATCATTTAAAAAAAATGTGAGGAATACTGTAAAATTATTAACATAATTAGGAATTTTACATGAAAATATTTATCAGATCACATTTGAATTTCAGTTCTGTCTCAATTTGTTACAGAATTATTCAACATCAAAGTCATTTAACAACCCAGCAGAAATTTAAAAATTAAATGAGCTAGTTTAAATTCTGCATAATTTTGACAAGTTAACCATAAACCAGTAACTTTATAATAATAAAGCCACCTGTATAATGTGATAAAAAACGGTACTGTGTATAAATACAATTTTTAAATATCATTAAAGGCTTAACATTCTTAAGGAATTTAGCTGCATCAGCTTTCATAATCCAGATTTTCTTTTCTTACAGCTTGTTGTATGTTTTTGTTTTATTCACTGTTTGTGCATACTACATACTTTACGGTTTTCTTATTGTACATAGATCTTTCATGACGTTGTCTTGATTTCGGTCTCCGCTTTAGTCTCGATTTGCTTGGCATCTGTTGTGTAATTGCATTAATTACCATTTTCTTTCCTAACTGTTACAATGTATCCTAGCCAGCATACATAAATCAAAACAAATAAAGACTCCTGGGATAGTGATTAAGGGGACACTTTTAAGCTTGATCACCAGATGGCATTGTTTGAAAATTTAATATTATGCTTGATTCATTGTTAAAGTCTATTAATTTTGAAATGTTTTTATTTAGAATTTTTAGTAAATTGTAATTACTTTGCTTGGTTTTTATTCATACTTGTAAAATCAAGGTTTTTGTAGTAATGTAGTGGTGCCATCTGTTTGTAATAACACAGTTTATATACAGTCATTTCACTCGGTCAAAATTATATCGCCGAATTCCAGAGCGCATATTCCAACATTTTGCCTCCCAGTATATGCGCAGTAATTACAGTTCTTGATGTTGACGGTTAAGTTCAACAGCTGTAACATTTTCGAATTCGTAACTCGCACCGCTGATACAACTTGCGTGCGCCCTATAAATTTGGTAACTTGCACCTTTGCGAGCGACTCCTGGCATATGCGCAGTAATTTTTCGGGAACACTAACCTAACTGTTTTGTATATAGACTGTGTTAATAATGGAAAGTGCCCCACAGGAGATCAGTCAGGGTCATTCAAATCATCACTCCTGATATGCAAGACACTGACGGTGAGTGTCTTTACTTGTTGATGTATGTACGCTGTCCTAGACATTTAATTCGTCGAGTAAACCTCATGATATCTTCACCACCTGTTTCTTGTAGCAATTTATGGTTTAATTTGGGTGTGGATTCTTCTAGATTGACTTTCTTTGGTTCTAATAATACTCTTAAAATTTTCCTCAAACGTTCCCAGTTGTTCGTTGTATTGTGTAAGATTCATTACTTTCGTTGCTTATATAATCACTGGCCTTGTTCAACATTTGCATACTTTCGGTTTAGCTTTTCGGGTTATCAGCATGTACGTTAATGTTTTGCCTACTTCCATGAACTGGTTAATTTTGTAATCTTTTTTTTGTATTAAATTTTGAAAACTTTCATTTTCATTGATGTTCTAGCAAAAATTATAACTGTATTAGGTACTTGTGTATGCAATAATTTGTTCATGCTTATTTACTATTCTTATTTGGCAGTCTACTTTTCCGATTATACTTTCTAATATAATATTAAATAACGTAGATGGCAACCTGTCACTTTATCTTTGTTGATATTTCATTTCTTCTGCCATTTTCACAGGCACCTTCTTATTAGTTTTTCTTATTGATCGTAAGTTCGTAACAGTTTAGTTCTAACTATATTGAATGAATTTTGAAAGTATAAATAATATATGCAATTCTATGTTATATTCATGGCAATTTTTAATTATTTGTACCAATTAACTATGTATATATAAAACCAGTGGAATTTTGAAATATGATTAAATGATTCTATTTCCTGAACTTCAGGTGGTGAACACAATAGAATGTTTACTTTCACTTAACATTTTAATTAACGTCACTTTAATGCAATCGAATAAAAATATCAAGACAGTTGTTTTATCTATTTGTGGCATCCATTGTATATGCCACAGCTAACTAAATGATTATATAGAATACCTATAATAGCAAATTGATAATTATTGTTCTTGTTTCATTAATTTGTTACAATTGAATAAAAAATAGTGCGACACAAGAGCAAAATGTTTTCAGTACTCATATGGGTGCTGAACTTGGCTTGGCTCTCTCGTCAGTTTTTCGCAGTTGTAATAACCTCATATTTCTGGAAATGTACGTTTTATATTTCGGTTATTTCTTTTCTGCTGTTTTTTAGGTTTTTCAGGTTTTTCTTTCTCATTTCTTGTTTTTCTTGTTTTAACTTTGTTTTTCCTTGTGATTTTGTATACAAAATGTTTACATAATTATTTTGACTCTTCTTTTCTATTTCTCCATTATTTCATTTAACCGTGCATTTTTTTCTGTTTACAAAATGCATTTACTTACCTTTTCTTCTCTTTAAATTTGTACATGTACGTTTTATTCTCATCTTTTTTTTTGCTTATTTAGTTCATGAGGCTCTCATACCAATCTTTCTTACTTATTGCTGCTTGATCTTTTAGTTTTTCATCCCTTAAATTTTTAATAACTTAATATCTCCAATACCCTTATACTACCCTACTTCCACTCTTGGTGTTTTGCTTCTGCATTTTCCCATATTAGTTGCTGTTTTAGTAACGCCACCACCAAAAAGGGATCACTACCTACATTACTCTGACTGATTTGCATTTACAACTGACGATACTCTTCTTTTTGATATAAAAATATGATCAATCTCAAGTCTGCTTTCATACTAATTAAGTTATCTTTATTTTTTAACTTTTCCTATTCAGTGTCACTGCTAAGTTAATATAGCCAGCGTACATAAATCAAACAAGTAGAGACACTCACTGTTGGTTTCTTTGATGTCAAAATACTAATTTGAATGGCTCCTGGGGGTATTTTCCGATGGTACTAACAGATGGTGCCACTACTTTACCACATCCAGAGCCAGTGTATATAGGAGAGTACCGCCATTCTTTGATCCGTGAAAATGCCGCCATGTTTACTCCTATAGTACAGATTGATCAGCAATAACTGATTGAGTTATGTCTAAAATTTTACTTGAAATTGGCAAGTCTTACAGTCTTAAGTAAAGTTTTGGATTGTATTGTATTACAAACCTCAAAGTGATGCATATGTCAGAGGAGTAAACATGGTAGACGGGGTGGTACTCTCCTATACAGCCTGTTCAAAATTAAGTGTGCACTATTGCTGTCTCGGTTGCTATTATAGCTACGAAGTTGGTTAAATTAGTAAAATAGTAGCATCTTTCGTGCCGATTAAAATGGCGCAAACAAAAAAACAATTGAGCATTGGGTTTTTGACATGCCAAAAAATGCATTTTTTTAAATGAAACCCCCTGTATATTTTGACGTCAATCGATAGCCAATCTTCTTCTGAACAAAAAACTTCTTATACCCTACTATCCTAAAGTTAATAACAATGGAGATATACGCCTGTTCAAAATTAAATGTGCACTATTGCTAACTTGTTTATTATGGGAGCTAGAACGTCGGTTAAATGGACGAAATAGTAGTAACTTTTGTTTTATTGGAACACCCTATACGTTTTAACATATTCTGAAATAACATTACATTCTCTACAAACAAGTTTAAATGAGTTGCTAGAATTTTATTTCAAAATATGTTAAAATGTATAAGTAGGGTGTTCCAATAAAAAAAAAACGTTTTGCTAAATATCTGAAAAATGCGATGTTTAATTGTTTTTTTATAATTACCACCGTATTGCACGTAAAAAATACTACTACTTCGCCCATTTAACCGACGTAGCTCCATAATAAACAAGTTAGCAATAGTGCACATTTAATTTTGAACAGGCGTATATCTCTATTGTTATTAACTTTAGGATAGTAGGGTATAAGAAGTTTTTTGTTCAGAAGAAGATTGGCTATCGATTGACGTCAAAATATACAGGGGGTTTCATTTTAAAAAAATGCATTTTTTTGCATATGTCAAAAACCCAACGCTCAATTGTTTTTTTTGTTTGCGCCATTTTAATCGGCACGAAAGATGCTACTATTTTACTAATTTAACCAACTTCATAGCTACAATAGCAACCGAGATAGCAATAGTGCACACTTAATTTTGAACAGGCTGTATATACTGGCTCTGACTACATCATTATTGGTAACAGAGCCAGTAACCAGTTCTGATTGGTTAAGGTCACTAGATTAACACACTAAAGTGTAAAGTGATTTTTTATATCTATCCTTGTCACACAATTTTTTCTAACTGGGGATAAAAACACAATCTAACCATAATTTGACTTTACAGCAGTGCCATTACACTAAAAAGAAAATCCCCAAAAACTAGTGTCTTCCCTATTGCACTTGGGAAATTTGTATTTGTTATCTTTATCTCACAATTTTCTCACATTCTCACGCGAGGAATGGAATGGCGGTACCTTATTAATTTAGTGACCTTAATTGGTAGCAGAGCCAGTGTATATATGAGAGTACCGCCACGTTTGTTCCTCTGTCATATGCGTCACTTTGAGGTTTGTAACACAATTCCGTCAATGTGACATTTATTGACAATCCGAAATTTTACTTAAAATTGGCAAGACTGTAGTCTATGTCAAATTCGAGGTTAGCAGGTTAGGTTTTGTTTGTTATTTGAAACAGACTGATGCAAAACATAACCTGCTAACCTCGAATTTGACATAGACTTACAGTCTTGCCAATTTCAAGTAAAATTTTAGACACAAGTCAATCAGTTATTGCTGATGGGAACAAAAATGGTGGCATTTTCACGAATCAAAGAATGGCGGTACTCTCTTATATCTACTGGCTCTTATTGGTAGAACTTTGTTGTGCCATCTGGTAGTCAAGCTTAAAAATACCCCCTAAGTCACTGTCCCAGGTGCTCTAGACAGTTTTCAACATTTGGCATGAGTGTCTCTACCTGTGTAATTTATGTACGCTGTTATAGCCTTCATTCATTATCATTAGTAGCATGTACGAGGGGTGTTTTTTATATTCGCGGAATGGGGTATAAAGAGAAGCATATTTCTTAATTTTAATTTTTTATTTGTAATCTCCTTGAACAGTGACACATTTATTACATCGCTGTATTATTTTTTGTAAACCTTCAAAAAAATAATTTTCTGATATGCTCTCAAAATGTTCATTTACGACAGCTTGTAATGACATTTCGTCCTTAAAACGCCTTCCACGAAGGTCCCTTTTCAGGTTGGGAAACAAAAAATAGTCACTAGGAGCCAGGTCCGGACTGTATGGTGGATGATTAATTTTTTCAAAGCCGCACGACGCCACAGCAGCTACGGCAACGCGAGCCTTGTGAACAGGGGCATTATCGTGAAGTAACAGAACACCTTTTGCCAACTTTCCTCGCCGTTTTTCTTTTATGGCCTGTCTCAAACGAGTCAGAATGTTTGCGTAGTACGCTCCTGTAATGGTATCTACCTTAAGCTTGTAATCTACAAGCAGAATTCCTTGAGAGACCCAGAAAATAGTCGCCATCACTTTTCCAGCCGATTGCTGGACTTTGAATTTCTTTGGGGCTGGTCCACCCTTCACATGCCACTGCTTCGACTCTTCTTTTGATTCAGAATCATAAAAATGAACCCATGTCTCATCTTCAGTCACAATCCTGTCGATAACATCTGCCTGATTGTCCTCACAGAGCTCTAAAAATTGCTTACAACAATCAACGCGGTACTGTTTTTGATGAGGTGTAAGGTTTCGGGGGACCCACCGCGCGCTGACCTTTGACATTCCAAGGTGTTCATGAAGAATTTTGAAGACAGTTGTTTAGGAAATTTTGAACATTTTTGCGATCTTCAGTTTTAGTCGACCATTTTCCATAACGGCAAGTTCAACTTTCAACACCATTTCGTGTGTCGTCACGTCACTTGGTCTTCCAGGGCGTTCATCGTCTTCTAACGATTCCCTACCTTGTTCAAATAAGCGTGACCACTTATAAATCATAGTTTTACCAGGGCAGGTATCTTCGTAAACAGCCCTCATTTCGTTCAAAATAATATCTACACTTTTACCCTGCTTCGTAAGAAATTTAATAACCGCACGAAACTCGATATTCGACATTTTTCAAAGAATTTCATGTATTAACTTAATCTTTTAACTACAGCGGAACCACTATCATAAATATCGGTGTGAAATTTGACATTTCTACCCAGAAAGTATTGACAATTGTTAGTAAAAAATGAAATGCTTGTTTTTCCACAGCCAACCTAGCCATTCCGCGAATATAAAAAACCCCCCTCTTACTGTGTACTTTTCTGCTACTTCACTTAATAGTTTTATTTTTCTATACTTGTATTAAAATCCCCATAATCACATTTCCCAATCTTTTCACTTATTTTTGCAGTCTAAATCCTTGTTTTATAACATTAATTGATAGCCATAAACTCTATGGTGCAACTAGTATACATATGGATTAAGAACTTTTAAAATAACTAAACATTCATGAATTAACTATATTTTAAAATGTATATATATTAATCTGCAGGAAGGCATGCATCGCATGGATGAGGATGTACTCAAGTTTTACACAAGGCAGTGGGAGGAATACCAGTTTAGTAGTAAAGTCCTCAATGGAGTTTGTGCATATCTTAACCGCCACTGGGTGAAGCGTGAATGCGAGGAGGGACGCAAAGGCATTTATGAAATCTACCAGTTAGCGCTTGTAACTTGGCGCGATAATCTTTTCAAACAGTTAAACAAACAGGTATGGTTTCCTAGATTTTATAAACGATACATATTTTTGATGTAGACCCTCTAGTTGTAAGAGAGAAACACTAAAGCATGTCATCTGTACTTTACAGCAGCAAAGCGTAATTTTTTGACTGCTTTTAAAGTTAGGGTATATACAAGAGAATATACCCTATTCATCCATAGCAATCTGAATTGTTTTGTGTTGTATCTTTACTTCATAATATTTTTGGGGTATTATGACCATAAAATACATTGACATAACACAAATATTTTATCTAAAAATTAAAACCAAGAAACTGCTTGTATTTTACTTATCAAGGATTGATGTGTGTTGTTCTACTTGCTTGATTTGGATTGAAATTGGTTAATGTTTGTTAAAGATGAAAATAGTAACCTTCGATCAGGATGGTGTCATAATACATATGCTTTGTTAATTTTCATTTAAGTTTTGGTTGCATTGATAACTGGGGTAGATTTTTTTCCTGAAATATTCATATATTAATTAAAGCTTAAACATCTATTTAAAATGTATTCTGCAGAAAAAATCGAAATAGTCAAGTGGTTTTATAGTGGAAACAGTTCCCGTCAAGTATCTGCGTTATTCAGTGCCCCAAGCCACACAACTGTTGAAAGATTGATACAAAAATTTTAAAGAACTGGAACACTATTAAGTAATTGTTAAGTGTAACGGAACACAAAATGTTGAAAATCAAGGAAACGAGAATGCATTTAATGTGCTGGCGTCGGTGATAGAAAATGCGACTATAAGCATAAGACAAATTGAAAGAAATCTTGGTATCTGCAATTCTAGAATATGGCGAATTTTGAAACAAAATAAATTCCGCTCATATAAATATCAGTTCCATCAAGAACTTTTGCAAGATGATATGGAACGAATTTTGTTTACAAGTGATGGAGAAAGCCAATGCAGACAGACATTTATTAAGTAACATCTGTTTTACAGATGAATGTACTTTTACGTTACACAATGAACCAAACACACAAAACTGTAGGTTAGGGACAACAAGGAATCCACATAACTTATTGCATACTAGAACTCAATATTCGAGAAAGGTAAACGTGTGGGCTGGTATCCTTGGTCATCGCATTGTGGAACCTTTTTTTTTTTGAGGTGAATTTAACTGGCGAACGTCTTTTACAACTACTAAGAGGAAGAAAGAATTGGCCGGGCAATAGATGACATTGCTAGAGATGGTCAAGAAGTTTTTTCCAATTGGACAGCTGTCCTGCATGCAAAAGTCAAATTGTACGTGAATTTTTAAACAATAGTTTCGCGGATAAAGTGGTTGGATCAAATTTTGCCATTGACTGAGCAGCCTGGTCTCCAGATTTGTTTTCTTTGGGTACATTTATAATCTACAATTTATTCTAGAGGGCCATTTGGAAATCTCAAATAACTTCAACATCGTATAACAGAGGAATGTAACAAGATATCACAGTACCAACTAGCTAATGTTAGACGACAATTTAATGATAGGTTAAGTTAACGTATTGTTTAGCAGTTAATGGCAACTTGTTTGAACATTTATTGTAATAAATTAGATAGTAATGTTATTATTATTGTGCTGTAATAATTTTTATCTAGATCGTGTGTAAAATTGCCTTTTAGTTGGCAGTTTTGTAAAACGACTGTTTAATAACATGTTTTCATTAGTTTACTTTGTCAGTAGCAACATGTTTTAACATTTAACAGGGGAGCCAATAATCGATAATTAAGAATACACTTGCGTTGTGCATTGGCTTATTTTGATAATTCCATGGCATCAGTGATTTTTGTAAAAATGCTAGTTTGATTTTTTGCATTCTTTCTGTTCCGGATAATGGAAAATCGTTAGCAAAAATATGAATAGATGCAGATTTTTTTTTCTTTACAAAAAATGTATGTACACTTTAGCTCTAAAATAATTAGAGGAGCAAATAATTGAACATAAAGAATTTACTATGCAAATTCCTATGGTGCGTCGTGCAAGTCAGCACTCGGTATAGGTTTTATAAAATAACAATTTAAAAATAAACATGATTAATGTAGTTTTGGGGATTATTTTTAATATTTTAATGAGCTCATATCAAGAAAACTGAATACATAATGTAAAAAAGGACTAATGGTACTACAAGTATTAACATAACAGGTAATTTTTAGTAAAATTCCAGTAAAACTTACAAAAATCACGAAAACCTAAAACCCCAATTTCAATTTCACATTCTCGTTTATGCAGCAGTCACGCACACATGTAGATTTATTGAGATGATTTCGGAGGCTTTAACGGCCATTGTCATTACGTAACAAACGACTTCCAGGTTTGGACCGTGTCATTATTGAGGTCAAAGAATTCAACGTTTCGCCCACCTTCGTAAGGAGCCTCATCAGGAGAAAAAGCATCATTAGCTATCGCCGAACACCAACGCGATACCAGCCATAAGATCCTTTTTGATGGAACTTCTATTATCTGCAAACCCCATTCTTTTTTAGCAGAAAGATTCACGAAGCCATTGAGATTTACAAAAATTCCGTCCGTCTATGTGGAAAATGTTAATTTCTAAGCCCCGTCCACCGTCACTCAACCGCAACGACACTTGCCTAAAAATGTGACCTTTTTCCTTCCGATCCTTAGAAGAATTTCTCCTCTGGCGTGGTTTATACATTGAGTTACCATGGTGTTTTGCTTTTTCTCCTGATGAAGCTCCTTACGAAAGTAGATGAAACGTTGAGTTCTTCGACCTCAATAATGACACGGTCCAAATCCAGAAGTTGTTTGTTACGTAGTGTAGATTTATTTTTGTACACGGCCATAAACAGTTGCTAAATAGCAACAATAATGCATCACTAAACGTTTATTAGAAAAGGATCATGTGATAAATACTGCATATGATGTATTTTAAATTTTATTGAGTACACCAAAAATGTTGTCTAAGTGTATTTTTTTTTAATTTTTAATCATCATCAAGAATTAAATATGTACAGCTCCAGCATCGTAACCTTAGAAATTTCACGCAGCCAGCTCTCGGGTGCAATTGCATCATATCGTGCACTTCGGCTGCTTCCAAGACCACTATTGGCTGGTGCGTCCCTGCTGTACATTCACCCTAAAAAGCTGACACACTTGACCCTTGCGTCTGCTAACGTTACGGTGCGGGAGCTGTATCAAGTTAAAAGTATGTTGACTGTGTAGGTGTTGCTTTAAAAACCTAACAATAATGATTTCTTTGAAAGCGTCATATTTATACTCGGCTCAGACATTCGTTGCGTATGTTTATCTCGGACCTTCTATCAGATGGAAATTCCATCCGATCATGACAAATAAGTCCCTGTTATAAGCTACAGCATTTTTGTCGTACTATATTTTGAGCAAACCCGTTATAATTGAACAAAAATGAATGATCTTTATTAACCAACTTCACCTTGCTTTATCGTAGGTCAAATACGTACATAACCTTACTTTTCATGTGTAATTTTTATTTTGAAACTCGGGTACAACCTTGAATAGCCATTGGTAAACTGCCAAGTGTACAGTTTCCTACCACAGTTAGTTTATTTAATGGTTTGGCAGGAATAGAGAATGTCAACCACATCTACCTGAGCTTAGCTGCACACGAAAACAGTTGATCTGTCAATCTAACTCGATCGCATTTCTGTCGTCAAAATGTAATGCTGCATCCACTTCGCTCAATTCGAGCCAGCAAAGTGGATGGACACGAGCCAATCGAGTTTCCAGCCGAAAGATGCCTCGAGATAAACATACTTATTAACACGTTGACTGCTCATGACGCGGATGTTTGCGATGTGCTCACGATGTGGATCCGCATCGCTCGAGTAACAGACATTCAGTACCATATGAGCTAATGAGTAATGTGTTTAATTCTCGAGTAGCGCATGGCCAAAACATTACGAAAACGTTCTGTGAATGCAGTTTTCGGTTTTATTTGTTTATATTGTGGTATAATATTGCATTAACAGTGTAATATCATAATGAGTATTAGCAAAGCTGGTCCTTTTCTTCCAAAACGTCAACAAAACGTTTATAAACCCTAGAAAATTAATCGGCGAATGGCTGGGAAGCCTGATTTTGATGATGCTGACGAATATATACCTAAGTACTTTGAAAAGTAGACGTGGATTCGCGTCAAATAGCACATACGTCGGACTTTCCAACCTATATGCTCACGACGCGGTTCCGCGTCATTGGCCCAAAATAATCAAAACAATATTCATGTGTCATAAGTACCACAATTAACTAAATTTTAATGTAAAGAAATATACTATTTTTACAAATAATGCCTCAGCTATATACCATGAGATAAAAAAAAAATTATTCTCAGCAGGCCTTGATATGTGTTATACGTTTGATAGTACTAAAGTGTATTGTCAGGCAATGTCAAATTCGAGATTTGCAGGTTAAGTTTTACCTCAGTCTGTGTCAAACAACAAACAAAACCTAACCTTTTAATCTCACATTTGACATAGACTGACAATACACTTCAGTACTATCAAACGTATAACACATATCAAGGCCTGCTTTTTTTATCTCATGGTACTAAGTCATTGAATCTAGGGTAGTAGTCAACCAACGTGTTAACTGACTTTGATAATTTTCGTGAGATATAATTCGTAATATTAAAAAATAGACATTGACTTCGTATGACATATACAAAGTTTGGTTTGTAGTGTAATATATTTATTGTAACTCGTAAGTGTTATGGCACTGTGTACGATTTTTAGGTGACAAATGCAGTATTAAAACTAATTGAGCGTGAAAGAAATGGAGAGACAATTAACACACGCCTTGTGTCTGGCGTAATTAATTGCTACGTTGAACTAGGTTTAAATGAGGAAGAACCTGGAGCTAAAGGACCGAATCTCAGTGTTTACAAAGAGAGTTTTGAAAATGTATTTCTTGAGGATACCGAACGGTTTTATACACGTGAAAGTACCAACTTTTTGGCAGAAAATCCCGTCACTGAATATATGAAGAAGGTATGGGTGTACAAATTGTTTAATTATTATGATTATTAATTTTTTTAAAAATTACAGGCCGAACAAAGACTACAAGAAGAGCAGAAGCGGGTGCAAGTGTACCTTCATGAAACCACCAGCGATCGTTTAGCCAAGACTTGTGAACGTGTACTAATACAGAAACATTTGGAACTATTTCATGCCGAATTTCAGCAGCTGTTGGATGCCGATAAAGATGCTGATTTAGGACGGATGTATTCACTTGTAGCTCGCATTCCTGACGGGTTGGGAGAGTTGCGTACTCTCCTTGAACAGCATATTGCTACTCAGGGGCTTGCCGCCATTGAAAAATGTGGTGAAGCCGCTCACAACGTAATTAAATTTAACATAATAAGGTGTTAATTTGAATTTGATGGTTATTTTACTAGGATCCTAAGGTGTATGTTAATACCATCCTGGAAGTACATAAGAAATATAACGCATTAGTTCTCGTGGCCTTTAACAATGACAGTGGATTCGTAGCAGCTTTAGATAAAGCTTGTGGACGTTTCATCAACGCTAATGCTGTTACAAAGTTGGCCAATTCCAGTAGTAAATCGCCAGAGTTACTTGCAAAGTACTGTGATTTGCTGTTGAAAAAGTCCAGCAAAAATCCTGAGGAAGCAGAGTTGGAGGATACTCTGAATCAAGTGGTAATTATCGTTAAACGGTTTTTTTTGTTAAGACCTTGATCAGTGCACTAGATATTCTGGATGTTTAAGATGGGATTTGGAGTAAACTTGTAGCTAAGAATATATATAAAAAAATTAAAATTTACAAGCAAGTTAATAATGTCGACTGTTTATTTTTATAGATGGTTGTGTTCAAATACATCGAAGATAAAGATGTGTTCCAAAAATTCTACAGCAAAATGCTAGCCAAGAGACTTGTGCAACATATGTCTGCAAGCGATGATGCAGAAGCCTCTATGATCTCCAAACTGAAACAAGCTTGTGGTTTCGAATATACATCTAAGCTACAGAGGATGTTCCAGGTGAGTAAGAATATCATACAAAACTTCAACGTCAAGAGACACGTTTACAACTTTATGAAACATATAGGTTAGAAGTGACATATGTTATTGGTGTAACTATTGTTGATCTGAATTCCTCTATTTAGTATTTACATAACTTTCGAAAAATCCTTTTGTAACATCCTACTGAACGCTAATCAATCATAGAAATTGTTTGTCACTCAATATTAGTTGCATTAATTGTCTGTTTATTTATTTTAGTTAACAATAATAAGTGTTTGTTTTACAGGATATTGGAGTCTCAAAGGACTTAAACGAACAGTTCCGCACACACTTAAATAATTCAAATGAACCATTAGATATTGACTTCAGTATTCAAGTACTGTCTTCAGGTTCTTGGCCGTTCCAGCAATCATTCACATTTGGTCTCCCGACTGAGGTACAATATTTACTTCAAATATTACTTATGGTACCGTTTATAACTGCAAATTTTTGTTTTAGCTCGAACGTAGTGTACATAGATTTACTAGTTTCTATTCAGGTCAACATTCAGGTAGAAAATTAAATTGGTTGTACAATATGTCTAAAGGAGAACTTGTTACAAATTGTTTTAAAAATAGGTAAGTCAGAAATTTACTACTCTGTGATACCATAATTATTTATTTGTAAAAAAGCTCAACGATGGTACTGATTACAAAATTATTTTTAGATATACGTTACAAGCTAGCACTTTTCAAATGGCAGTTCTTCTACAATATAATGTAGCAGAGACGTGGACTGTAGCTCAGCTAACAGAACACACACAAATTAAAATGGATTACTTAATACAAGTATTGCAAATTCTCCTCAAGGCCAAACTTTTAACATCAGATGACGATGAAAATGATCTGAATGCAAACTCTATTGTTTCCCTCTTTACAGCATATAAAAAGTAAGTAGAGCGAACTAAATTTATCTCTAATTTTATATCATGAAAAAATGCATTGTTGTATTTAATAATTAGAGATCAGGAAAAACATTACATACTTCTTACCAGATTCGGGTAAGTAATTAGTGAAAATAATTATTTTTAGAAATAAATTAATAATTATACCATACTTTGTCGAGAAGCAATTTACTAGATGAAATACTCTAAATTATATTCTATCGTTTTTGTTAACAATCTGCTTCTTGTTAAAACAGCTGTCATTTATTTGAGTCGGCATGTAGTGAAAGATAAAAAGAAAAGGAAGAGGACACATGGTTAAAGGTGAAAAACGTACTCATAAAGCGACTAGAAATTTAGAACAAAGAGCACTAAGAGAAGGGAAGAACAAAAACAGAAACGGCAATATACTAAATAAAAGGGATATCAGTGATGAAGTTAAAAGAAAAGGAGCCAATGACAGAATTGATAAAAGCAGAAGAGACTAAAGGCAAAAATCATGCAAACTTATAAAAGAAGGAAAATACTGGGCGAGAATCGAGTTGAGGACAAAAGTGGGATATTATGAATGCTAAAAGCAAATTAAAGGGCACCAATACATACTGAGGCAAGAAAAGTACAGAGGGAATTAAGAATTATAAGTAGGGACCAGAAAGTAAAAGGTATTTGGCGAAAGTAGGGTATAGAAAAATAGTCATCAATGATGAGGGATATAAATGAGATGAGGAGAAAAAGCAACAGGTACAAATTTAACCTTCCGTCGGGCGCCGCAGTAGATTTTGTGAGTTCGGACGCAGTGCATCTCTTAGATTCATAAGCGGGAAATGCTTTTTACATCTTCTTCTTCTCTTCTTCTTCAAGGGCTTTTGATCCTTGTGGATCATCGCCTGCTTCTAAGAAGCTTACAAAATCCATTTGGTTGGTGTGGTGGATTAGTCCACACTGATCTTTAATTGTTATTCGTCTATATTTTTTTGCTTGTTTTTGTTTCTTCTACAATTTTTCTCTATCGTTCACCTTTTGCCGCCAGTTTACTCCCATTCCCTTCAGGTCTTGTATTACATTGTCTTTCCATCTTATATCTGGTCTTCCTCTTTTTCTTGTTATTTCTGGTTTCCATTGTGTTACTTTTGGTGATCTCTCTTCCTTCATTCTCAGTATATGTTCGTAGGGTAGTGGCACCAGTCTTGGACACTTTAAAAAACAATTTTTATATATGTGCTTGGAACGGCAGCAAAAGAAAAATTGTTTAATAATGTATATATATCAAAATAAAGCTTACACATTCTGTACATAGCTTTAGCTTTGTGTTTTTCAAACTACGTTAAGTATATAAAATTTTATTTTATTTTGATAGATGCGCGTTCTCCAGTAATGGAGAGGCCATTTTTTTTACTGTTTCCTAATTTGGACACTTGTTGATCCAATAATGGACATTATTTTATTTTATTTATTTTTTATAAACCTTTTTTATTATACAATGATACCTAAATCTATTTTTCTGTTACAAAAAACGGTTATAGATCTATAAAATACTAAAAAAGTGATCCGATAAACACACCAATACTTCAAAAATATAATATCTACCTACCTAGCTATTTATTGCAGTAAATAAATGAAAACAAGAACATCTTGGAAAGCTAAACAAACAAACAAGTGAAACAACAAATGACTTTCATTTAAATCAATATTCTTCGTTATCCTCATCCGCACTCTCACTACAATCACTGCTATCCATGGTGATACCACATTTTTCACTTCGGAGTCAGAATAAGTGCTTCGTAGGCTATTCCGATATTTAAGAGAAATACAAATTTTGTGTGCTTTATTTGAGCAGCTAATACATGAAAGCCATTTAATTTAGCTTTTCTCTCTATTATATGCTGTTCCTTCCACAATGTGTGACACTTGTAGCATTTCCAGTTCATTCTTCTGTAGTCGTTTGGGTTTGAGCTTAACCCTTTCTTACATTTTTTGGTTTTTTAACTTGTATTTTTTTTTCTTTCTGTTTTTCTTCTCTGGCTCTTTTTCTGCTTTCTTTTAATTGTTCTTTCTCTAATCTGAGTGCTTCTTTTTTTTGCTGTTTATGTACCCAAAAATCAGATGTTATAACTGAACGTGGTTTCTCTCTCACTTCCTTTTGAGGCATTTCTTCTTCCTTGGGCCAGAAAAGATATTTCCTAAATGGAGAATCACCAGTGTGCTGATTTTCATTTACAACTATTTCTTGGCAAGATGGCTCAAAATAAGCACTGCTTATACCACCATCCATTGTTCTTGTTGTAGAAGGCATTGCCTTATCTGGAGTTTGCTGAATTCTTTTTTCATATGTCGTGATAGTCTGAATTTGATGATCTTCTATATCTTTGGAGCTTCCTTGATCGTCACTTGGCTGAGGTATAACATCTAGATTTTTAGTTTAAGTTACTTCTTGCGGAACCTGTTCTTCATTATCATTTTGAATTTCTTCTGGGTGCTGCATTTCATTTTCATTATCATCGATTTCTAATGAGAAGTTAAAAGTATTATCTTCGTCAACAAGTATTATCTTCGTCAACAACATTATCATTTTTATCTGAGACGCTAGCACTATTTAATTGTTTTTTTTCCAGGCATAATACAGCTCTTTAGTTGACTCAGGTCCACTCCATTCCTCTTCCAAAATTTGTTCTTTCATAATTTGAAGTATATCTGTTGGAATGTTAGCTTCTAGAACCCTTAAGCAGTTTTCAATTTCGTTATGTGTTTTAGCTTGATTTCTAGTGTCACCTGCTTCTTTTGTAGGTTGTCTGCATAATATTTTGGTATAATCCACATTGTTGGCATTAAAGGGAAAAAGATCACAAACTCGAAAGCCATTTTTAATGATATCTGGGGAAATAGATTCTATTAAAATAGTTTCTAGTAGTTTGGCTACGTGATATCTCATCAATTGCTGGTTCTCATTTTCAGTAAGCCACTTTCTTACATGAATTTTCCATTTAGTTTTTAGTGGATAAAAGACCGCCACATCGAGAGGCTGCATTATGTGAGTGGCATTTGGAAAAAATGTTATTAGAATAATTTGTTTTTCACGCAGAAACATGCTAAGATGTAGTGTTAAATGGGACTTGTGTCCGTCCACAAAAAATATTACTGGGCGTTCGACATTATTTTCCGTTAGCCATGGTTCAAAGATATTTGCCATGTATTAAAAAAATACTTCACCTGTCATCCATCCTGATGGCGATTTTCCTAAGCCCCAACCTTTTGGAAAACTTTTGGCAATTTCTGAAGGAATGCTTTTGTACGGATAAACCACCATAGGAGGCGCAATGTTTCCAGATGCAGAAACTGTAAGCAGTTTTTGACACATCATACAAGTATTTAATACCTTTTGGAGCTAATACTTTGTCGGTTTTAGGACATAGGGAAATCGCTGTCTCATCGGCATTAAAAATGCGATTTCCGTTTTGTAAAATGATATAAAAATCGTTTTCATTTAAGTATTTAGATACTTCTTCAAACCAGTTTTGTATATCGCTTTCTATTAGCTTACCACGGTAACCTGTAAGTTTTTCAGAGGTTTTTAAAGAAATATTTGGGTGTCTTCTTAAAAATGCTTGAAACCATTTTTTCCAGGAATCCCGTCAAAAAACGGCTTCTTACGGTTACAATCTTTTATAATTTTTGCTACGGTGTCAGTTAAACATTGTTTTGTGACAGGAAACCCGGCTCTTGCAGTGTTAATAATCCATGCTACAATACGGCTCTCATCTTCAGTTGACAGAATTGTTGGAAGTCCCATATTACAAATTTCAGAATGATACCTTTTAGTTTATTTGGCAAAGTTATGCGAGGAACACCAAATTGTCTACTTGCAGTTGCAATTGGAAGACCTGCTTTTGCTGCAGCTAAGGCCTCTTCCATTTTTTCACGGGTATATTGCCTAAACTTTTTTTTTCCCATTTTGTGGAAACGTGCAAGAAAAAAAAATGGAAGAACCAATAATGGACATCCCAAATTATCCCTACATGGACATCATGTCCAACACTGGATTTTTTAATAACGATTAAAAACACCTAAAATACACCCTGTCCATTTAAGGTACTTATATAAAATTGAAGATCCTGTATTTGGACACCTAACCTAAAATGACTAAAACGCAAACAATAACTTTCATTTGCAAATAGAAGCACAAACACATACCTTAAGCAACACCACAAACAATAAAAACTTCAGGAAGAATCACTATGTTTGATATCCTAAATAACTTAATGCCGCGCTTAACACTTGCACTAACGAATGCCCCTAAGCCGGTTGAAACTAATCATGTGACTATAGAATAGTTGATTTATCGACCGTAGCGCTATCTGTCAGCAATAATCACAACTAAAACCAAAAGCCAAGTTTTACAGAATCATTTCAACACATATACAGAGATCTTTACTTTAAATAAAATCTTAATAACATGCAATAAAATGTAAAGTGTCCATTACTGGTTCCATGTCCAGTACTGGTGCGACTACCCTACCATCTTACTCATTGTGACCTTATAAATTTAACTACGTCCTCTCCATTTGTTTCTGTGTATATCTCGTGATTCATTTTTCTTCTTATTTGTTCATTCTCTTCTATAATTGATCCAAGTATTTTCCTTAGTATTTTCCTCTCACTTCTTCTTAATATTTCCTCGTCCTTTTCTGTTCCTTATCCGTTTCTTCTGCATTTTCCGTTGAAGCGTATGCATTTATAAATATATTCGTAAAGGTTTCTTTTATTCTTAGTTTACATAATCTTCCGTTTATTGGTGTAAAGTTAATTAGTTTTGTTTCTATTTTGTTTGTAATAATAAAGCCAGTTCCGGTTGCGGTATATGGCCTGGCGTTATCTTGTAAGAATACCACTTTTTTTTCGATTGATCAAAGAAGGTTGTTTTTGGATGAGTGCTGCTTGTACTCGCTAAAGCTGTTTACAATGCAAGTTAGCAGTGATGATTTGACCTATTTTCAAAAACTCATAATGGACAATTCCGGTTGCTGTCCACCGAACACACAATAAAATCTTGTTTGGGTGCAACGCAGTCTTGTGAGTGTGTGGTACCGAATCAGTAGGCGACAACCATACGAATATCCACTTTTCGTCGCAGGTTAACAACCGATCAAGAAAAGGTTCATTATCATTTGACAATTCATGTGGGACCCGTTTGCTTAACTTCCACGTCTTTCCTAGCTGATGAAGGTGCAAACGAATGATTTCATGACTCACATTTAACCTTTCTGCAAGCTCTAGGCACGTTGTCCTGTAATTTGCCTCCACAACCTGTTAAATATCTTCGTTGTGAATGATCTTCGGTCTCCCAGAGTGTGCTTCATCGGTCAAGCTGAGATGTCCCGAAGAAAATGTTTTGAACCGCTTCTGTGCTGTGCTGTGGTACATATTTTTCGTGCCGCCACTGCAGCTTTGATACCGAATTTCTACTCATAAACAACCTCAAATTAAAATTTTATTCGTTGCCATTTTCAACTATTTTAAATTAGGAATTAAACAATTGTCACCAAATATGTATGTATCCGATAGAAGAAAGATTCATAGTAAAGTAGATGACAGATAACAAACAAGTCCTATCGATCAACAACGTAAAAAATATTCATAGCACTCTGCTGTATACAAAAACCGCACGAACTTATTTGGTTACCTGATACTTTCTTTTATTTTCCTTGCTATTTTATATAGCTTCCGTATGTCATGTCTTTTTGCAGCTTCTTCTGCTTCTTGTGCTTGTTGTTCTACAAATAATCTTTTATCTTTTCTTGCAGTTCTTTTAACCTCTTTGTTCTTTTGATATTCCTCTTCCAGCCTCTTTTTGTGTTCATCATTCCTAGTAGTAGGAGAGCTGGTGACATTTTTTAGTGATTATTTAGTATTTAGCCTATTTTTTGAATGTTGCGGGAGGCATGTATAAGTGTCATCTGTAAGGATTATCCTTGATAGCTGTATCGGAGGAAGGCAGAACACCCCCAATTTGCACTGTCAGTATATATCAAATTCGAGGTTACAGGTTGGGGGCGTTCTGCCTCCCTCTTTCAAAATAAATTCTTCCACTGTTCTCTTTAGATTTTGATCATTATCTATTAGCAGTCCCTTTATTATTATGTTATTCTTCTTCTTTTGTATTTCTTGTCTCTCCATCGTATCTTCTAGTTTTCCTATTCTATCCTTTAGTTGTTTTTTATATTCCATACTTTTTCTTTCCTTTCCATTTCTTCTTGTAGTTTCTTTAACTCTTTTTTGTTTTCTTCAAAACCTTCTTTCATCTCTCTTCTCATCCCTTCTATTGCGTTCTGTATCTTTTCCATTATTTCTCCCTTTGTTTCTTGCTCTTTTTTTCTTCCTGTTTTCTTGATCGGCGATCTGGCTGTTTTTTTACTTTTTGGAATACGTCTTTGCTTCCTCCTGCTTCTATTCCTAGATTTACCAATTTGTTTGACCTTCACTGAACCTAACCTAAGTTTATTTGTTGTTTTCTACCTTCTTTTACTTTATTTTCGCCGCTCGCTTCCACACTTTGCTGTTTATCTGTAGTATGGTCCTTTCTTATGATTTTGCTTATAAATTGTTCTATTAAACCCCCTTTCAAACACCTCTAATCACTTTGCAAAGTTTCACTAGTCTGCACACCAATAACAACTTTTTTTACCAACTTTTAAGTTTTTTAATTTCTTCTATAGTTGTAGTTTGTAGTCACTAATGTTAAGTCATCAGTGTAGGCCATGGTAATCATTGTTAAAAGTGTTATTTGTTCTTATTTTGCATTTCTTTAAGATCCAGTACAATATTAAATAAGGTTGTCGACAAGGGGTCTTAATCCATGTTATGGTTAACTCCTTTTGTTGAAAAAATATTAACTTAACTTTTTCCTTGCGTCTTTAAACTTATTCGTTAAACCACGGTTTATTCTTTTTTGTTTTCTTTACTGTCGGTTCCTTTAATGCTATTTGGGTTATTATCTTCTTTCATGACTTCTACACTTCCTCGACATCTTCCCTAGTTTCAGTGTGCTCGCATTTTTTTGTATGCTCATGTTCATATTTATTCTTTTTTCAATCGTTGTATGTCTCATATCTTGACTTTTTAAGTACTTGGTCAAAGTCCATATTCGCTCCACGACAGCTCTTCACGTTCGTTACGTAGTTCTTATGATTCTCTTCTACTAAAGCATGGTGTGTTTGTCTCTTTATCAAGCTTTTTGTATTTTAGAAATGTTGCTCTGACAATCGTTTCTTTCTGCATTTTTATTAGTCTCTCATGCTTGCTGTGGTTTCCTATTACTAGTTTTTTTCCTCTCTCCAGTTTTGTAATTAATTTTATTCGCAACCATATATGTAATAAGATCATTACTGACTTTTAAAAAGTTGAAAAATGAGCTATTCCTAACCTGTAACTTTTCAACCGGTCGGAAAAGTGATTGTCGTCGCAGCGGTTGGAAATGAATCCATTCCCGACCGCTGTGTAGGTAGGGACACTGGGAATGTCGTTCATCCATTCATGCGCGTCACAACCTGTCGTATCATAATATAATATTTTTTTCAATTGTTTAAAATAAAGTGGTTGCGAATAAAATAGTATACATACCACGGTGAAAAGTTTCATTCCTGTCTTAAGATAAAGTTAACCTCGACGCTACGCGTTCCGGTTAACTACTTAATCTCTCGACAGGAATGAAGCACTTTTCACCTCGGTATGTAATATTGTACATTGTACTTTAGAATCTTGTTATACTCATCTTCTAATTTTTCATAATATTCATCTTTCGCTTGTTCTTCCGCATCGTCTATTGACGCATGGATGGGCATTAATTATTGTTATTTTGTTACCCTTTTCTTTATGCCTTACCCAACATATATGTTCATGAATATTTTTTAATTCTATTAAGTTATTCTCTGTTTTCTTTTATTAGAAAAGCATTTCCCAATTTATTTTGTTCACCATCGCTGTTCATAAAGGTGTAATCTTCTATATTCATAATCTCATCTCTCTTCATGTTAGCCTCCTGAATTGCGATTAAATCAATTTTATAACTTTTGAGCTCTCCCGTCCTTAGTTCATTTACTTTTTGTTCATTTGAGAGGTTTTATTAACCTTTTTTGTGTTTTTCAATTTGTTTTTTCTTCTGCCAATTCCATTGCCTTGCTCGATTTCTCGTGACTGTTCTCTTTACTGTTCTGCATTTTTATCCATCCATCCATGATCTATTGCCTCTTGTACCTTTCGGTGTCGAGGACCATTCATACCATTGTGTTCTAATCCCTCAAACTTGTCATTCAGCTGTTTTTGAGAACCAAAATCAAATAAAACAAAATAAAGCATATGTGCCACATGATATCGGTAGTGTAGCCCTTGGGAAATTTAAAATCTGCGTCGTGGTAAACATCGCTTCGTTCTACAATCTATTGATTATGACCTTAATACATAAGTGACTATTATATTTTAACCAGTTCTGATGAATTAGTTGCTGAAAACATGAAGTAATTAATAGTTATTTGTATATCTAGGCCGTGAAATGACTGGCGTACCAAGAAACCAAATTATTCCAACATTTCACGGACGTGGTATACATATCATTTTTTGTACAACCGTCCTGAAAAGTTTACGGCTGCCAATTTCGTTTTCGGGGCCATAGGTAATAGCAACGGCCGTGGTATAGTAACGTAATTACATACGTAAAAATCAACTTTTCGGCACGGTTGCACAAAAAATATTTTATCCTGAACTGTATGTCTTGACAACATTGCATTTTATTTATGAAATGTGAATGATAAAATACATATCAAAATATCCAAATTTTTTGGGCGTTAATAAACAATTGTTTCCGTTACTAAATTTTTAGCAAAAAACTTCGAGTAAACATTAATATACCAATGAAGACCGAATTGAAACTCGAACAAGAAACAACACACAAACATATCGAAGAAGATAGAAAATTATTAATTCAAGCAGCCATTGTGCGAATTATGAAAATGAGAAAAGTTTTGAAACATCAACAGCTCGTAGCGGAAGTTCTCAATCAGCTTTCCACACGTTTTAAACCTAGAGTTCACATAATCAAAGTAAGTATAGTGCTTTATTTCTAAAAGACCTACAACTTGTTGATATTATTATTATACAATTATTGTTCTAATTTAAAATAATTAAACGTGTGCATTTTCTAAATTACAGAAATGTATTGACATACTCATAGAGAAAGAGTACTTAGAAAGAACGGAAGGGCAAAAGGATACCTACAGTTACTTAGCATGATTCATCTTTACTAAACCATCTTTTTTCACCTTGTAAACAACCAGTTTTCATTGGACAATGGCTTCGCGTGTGGCTGTATCAAACATTTTTTTCTTACCAATGTTGATGTATAAATGTTACTGATGCAGTTTTTGTGCGACATTGAGCAACACGTGTATACTTGTATATAAATGTATTGTTAAATGAGTGATCTAAATATCTAAAAAATTTTAAGTAACTTTTAGTTTTCTTCGGTTTTATTCTATGCTAATCATTAAAATTTTGCACTCAAATTATATAAACCTAGACACTACAAGTCGCTGTATTTGAAATTTTAGTTGAGTTCCATGTCAGGAGTTTCAGTTAAAATCATTTTATGTTATTTTGTTTTGTAGACGAAACTTGTGATCCAGTTATACAGTTTTAATAAAACCTGTAGTTTCGTAAGATTTGCTTTAGTTTGTATTTGACCCGTTTTGATAAATAAACAATAAAACTCGTGTTTCATTTTAATTTAAACAAATGTAAGGTGTGAGAATTCAATTCCTGAAATACACCTGTAAAAAATGTATTTGTGCCTGTACACTAGCAGCTACTACAATTAGTTAAACGCTGTTGTCATTGCTGGAAACATACTTTAAACTCTGTTGTTTGTTTTGTTAGTTTGAAATTCATATTCTTATTTGGATATTTCGCCACTCTGCAAATTAAAAATTTAAAATATTACATAACGAACGTTTCGAAGGACATTCGAAGGACAATTTTCCCTCATTATCAACGATTAACAATTAAAAAGAAGAAACTTAGCTTTTTTTCACTGGAAGGAAAAACGAACAAACTCCAAAAAATGGTTTGACATTAATGTCCCTCGAAACGTTCGTTATTTAAAATTTTTAATTTGCAGAGTGGCGAAATACCCAAATAAGAATATGAATTTTATTATAAATTTATGCCACAAAGAAGTTTCAGAGATTTGTTAATTTGATGTTAAAAATATGTAAAAATCGTGCTCTGTTTATTTTGGGAAGAACCAGAAATCACAAAAGGGTAAGTCAGATGAATGGGATGGATGCTCCAATTTAATAAGTGATTTCTTTGTTACGAAGTTGCGACACAAAGCGTATTATGACTTGGGGCATTGTCATAATGGATGATCTCATTTTTAGTTTCTCTGTTAAAATGTGTCGTACAGATTCCTTGATCATCTTTAATTTCTCTGCCGTAAATAGGGTCCAGACAGATTTAATGATATAACAGGGAAAGAAAGTAATACAATTGCATATGGTTCTATTTTAATAAATATTTTTTAAAAAAAATTAACAAAGGTTAAAATTTAATATGCAGGGTGTAAAATGGGGTGCAGGAAGAGATGTGGATGCACAAGGTTAAGGTTACCTCAACGCAGGAAACAACTTTAATGATCTCGAAGTTTTTAGTGATGAAAAGAATGATATTGAGGACTATGCACATTATTAGAAGCAGAAGATTTATTCTCATACTCTTTAACATTTTAAAAAATACAAATGGCAGAATTTTTAAATGATAATAAAAATAACTATAATTTCAAATAGCAAATGCGAATACAAATGAATTAAAATGAGTCTTGACCTTGTCTTGAAGCTCCTCATTTAGGAAGTGCTGCCCTCCTAGTCACTTCTTCAGTTCAGGGCAAACATGACAGTCACTCGGCGCTAGGTCGGGACTGTATGCCGGGTGATCGAAAATATCCCATATTGCTCAAGGAGCCCGAGGGACGCCCGTACGGTGCTGCTGTAACCCACCGGTTCCTTGAGCAATTTCAAGGGGATATTTTTGATCACCCGGCATACAGTCCCGACCTAGCGCCGAGTGACTTGCATGTTTTCCCTGAACTGAAGAAGTGGCTAGGAGAGCAGCGCTTCCAAAATAACGAGGAGCTTCCAAACAATGTCAAGACTCATTTTAATTCATTGGCGGCAACATTTTATGCAGAAGGTATTGGTAAGCGTGTCCACAGGTACGGCAAATGCCTCAATCTCCAAGGTGATTATGTCGAAAAGTAACCATAAGCGTACATAACTTTTAGTAATAAAATCATTGTTTTATATGCACTTGTCTTTTTGTTATGGCTAATCGGAGGTTGAAAAAAAAACTGCTCTGGTAATTAATTCTGATTCCAAGTAACATTTTTCACAACAAATAAGTGGATTTATGCTTATAGAGGACACCACTACAAAAAAACTGCCAAAATTTCTACCTCATGGGTGGTGTGGAAAAGAGATTCTAGTATTTTCAGAGCATTTTTCCAAAAAATGTAAGTATCCCACTTTCAGAATTGGTGCGACAAAAATTTTATTTATCATTCTTGCAATGAAATTTTGTTCTCTACAAATTTACTTCTATGCATTTTTATTGAAAACTACCTGTTTTTGTGTTACTGATCAGAAACTGAGCGAGTGAGCACATTTCGTGCTGTAGATACGCTAAACTTACCTCGCACTCCTGCAGCAGATTACGCATGACATGTGGCTTGTACGGCACAAGTGCATCGGACCTTTCCTATTGAAAATTTTATAACGATATTTTCATCCCTATCCAATTTTCTTCTCCGATGCATCCTTTTGTAGCTAATTCCCAAAAACTGCACTATTACCAATCTTGGGAGTATTTTTTGAGACTACGGGTATGCACGTCACTGGGTAGGAATTTTTTTTTGTATTCATTCCTCCACTCAGCCGTACTGCTGGCTTTACTAATTTTTTGTGGCCTTTTACAAGCCAATTTTACTGAACTATTTCTGTATATGTATTTAATGTTTAATTTTAGAAATACACATAGTAATTAATTTTTAAAACGTTTACCAATTTATTGAGTACCTATTAATGTTGCATGTTGCAGTGGTAGAACTTCATAGAAAGAGGCCCGGGTTCCATGAATATTTTTGGGCTCCAAATATGTAGCTCTTCTTATGCATTATTTCTAATTTTGTTTCAGTCGGCAATTGTCAAATCATTTCAATTTTTCTTCCTTAATTTAAACAGATCCGGCAACAATGTACCTATTCAGAAAATATAACCTTAAACCGAAAACAACCTAATCTAAAGTACGTTTTTTTCCTATACAAATTTTCAAGGCCAAGATAAAATTGGCAAAACTGCTTTTTTTAAATTATTAGAAAGTTTATTTTCGTCAGGTTTTCCTATAAACAACTTATGTCATTTTGACATTTAAAATTAAATTGTCAGCTTTTCTTTTTTGAAACTGAATACGCGTAAAAACGGAATCTTTTAAAATTAAATGTAAAAAAAGCATTTCTGAAGTGTGCAGAGGAACTGTTGGATCTGCATCCTAACAGGTCAGAAGCAGACGTTTACGAAAGATTAGCAAGAGCATTTGAAGTACAGTCGTGTTCAAAAATGTGTTGTACAGCGACAGTTGTAAGTTTATTGGTGGTTGTGTTGTTACTCAACAAAGGTCCACGCTGTATCAATAACTAGGTAAAGCTAGATTTATATTTTCAAAACATCCTTTATCTAATAGATGTGTCTGTCTGGGACGCAGTTTTGTCTGTCTGGGACGCCGTTTTGTCTGTCCGGGACGCTGTTTCAGCAGCCAAACCGTAAGAGATAGAGAAAAAAGTTATTAAAGTTATATGTTTGGAATGGTCATGTCAGGTCAGGAACAGAATTTCAGTCACGTGACACTTCCGGTTTTCGAGAAATCACAAAAAAGGCCATTTTCAAATAGAACGCGTATTAAATAAAAACTGTTTCAGCAGCCAAACGGAGCTACGACCCTCTGCGCCTTAAAACGTCGATCGGTTAGGCAACCACTTTGACAGCTTCCAGAATGTTCCGATGCCCTCTGCGCCTTCAAACGTCGATCGGTTAGGCAACCATTTTGACACCTTCCAGGTCTGGGTACAGTTTTTATTTAATACGCGTTCTATTTGAAAAACGGTCTTTTTTGTTTTTTTAAATGAGACATTTGTCTCACTGGACTGCTAGTCTATCTATAATATAATTTTCCTTAATGTGTGTTTGTCTGTGTCTGTGGCACAAAATAAAATTTCACGTTTCGGCTTCACAGATGTTTATATTTGTTTAGGTTTTGTTTTTCTTATCTTAGCGCTCGGCTCGGAGCTTGACCTTTCGCGTATCCTATTTCACGTGCGTGCCGATTCAAGACTCGCAGCGCGTAGCGCGCGGTTTGCTTGTTTGTATATAAAGAGTCTTTCAGTAGGGGTGATAGTTTTTTCAATCTAGATTTCTCGGTTCCTGATATATTTTGTTTTTACTTCCAAGTGTCAAAATATTCAGTATAATTTGCAGTTTCATCATGCAGTGTTTGACACTTCCCGACCGTTTAGAAATTATTAAAAAACATTATCAAAGTTCGAGCTCGATTGTTGGTGCTCGACGTTTGTTCACCAGAGAATTGGGTCGCCGCCACCGTTACTCTACGCAGGCTATACTCCGCGCCGCACTGTGGAAAATTTTGAGCATGAGTTCACTTTAAAAGACAATAAGCCACTAAGAAGACAACGAAAAGCGCGAAGTGAGGAGAATATCGCAGCTGCAGCGGCCATTATTGCCGATGAGCCAAATTTGTCGATTTCACAACGACCGCAACAATTGGGGCTTTCTCAGACGTCAACTTGGAGAATTTTGCGAAAGGATTTGAGCATACATCCAAACAAAGTTGTATTGACTCAAGAGCTGAAGCCAAACGATCACAGATTGCGTCGGAAGTTTGCTGATTGGGCCGTTGAGCACTTGGAAGATGATCCTGATTTTGGCCAAAAAATCATCTTCTCAGACGAGGCGCATTTTTGGATGAATGGCTTTGTTAATAAGCAAAATTGCCGTTATTTATGCGAGAACGACCCACAAGAGTTACACGAAATGCCGTTGCATCCCGAAATCTCACTGTGTGGTGAGGTTTATGGCATGGTGGCGTCATCGGACCATATTTCTTCCAAAATGAGGAGGGAAGAGCCGTAACCGTCAATGGCTACCGCTATAGAGCCATGTTACTAGAATTTCTGTGGCCAGAACTTGAGAACATCGATATTGAAGAGAAGTGGTTCCAACAAGACGGCGCTACGTACCATACAGCTAATGCTACGCTCGATTTGCTGAGGAATAAGTTTGGCGATTGCATCATCTCACGACGAGGATTTGTGAATTGGCCGCCGCGGTCATGTGATTCGACACCGCTAGATTATTTTCTTTGGGGCTACGTCAAAGCACAAGTCTGTGCTGACAATCCACAGACTTTGGATCATTTGGAAGCTATCGCCGGCATACAGCCGCAAATGTTGGACAAGGTGATAGCAAATTGAAGCGATCGGATGCGTCAGTGTACACAAAGTCATGGTGGACATTTGAACGATATCTTGTTCCAAACCTAACTGCATTGTCCACGCTTCAAAATAAAGCAAAAACTAAATTGATATGTCAAACGGTTGTTTTATTTAAAATTAAAATCCTATCACTGTTAATGAAAGACCCTTCACAACGCTTTTTTTAACTTTCTGTAATTTATTTATACTCGCAAAACACAAATGCTGTACAACACTTTAATGAACACGACTGTACATAGAACTTTAATGCCAGATTTTAAATTTTCCACCAATTTTTAGTTCTAACACATATTTTTTTAAAGGAATCCAAGTTATGCTAACATAACCCTAAATTCTTTGACCTTGAAAATTTTTATAGGAAAAAAACGTACGTAACACAAAAAGTGTCAATTTCCATTAGTGAGATTAGTTGCCACAGAGGTACTGCCAACAAAATTACTGGACTTACTGACTCAAAAAGATCGCGAACGGCATATACAGAGTGATTCTTGACTTATACGCATAATTGCGACGGAAATAACGAATTTATTATATTGAAAGTGGTGAACTAGTAAAATATAAAATTGCGTTTACCTTAAATTGTATCTGTCACTCTCCGTCACTAGTTGTCAAATTGGAGCTTCTTTTATTCGTAAAAAATTATGGCACGTAACTTCACCAACGCAGAACTCATGGACATGGTATTAACGTATGTCCCATACGTTTTTTGACAACTAGTGACGGAGAGGTAAATGCGATAATTTTATATTTTACTAGTTCACCGCTCCCAATAAAATTAATTCGTTATTTCCGTTAATAAACAAGTTTTACTAAACTTTTTTTAAATTGCCCATCACTGATTTCTGAGGCTTTCACGGTCATTGCCATTAAGTAACAAACGACTTCCGGGATTGGACCGTCTCATGATTGAGATCAAAGAACTCAACGTTTCGCCCACTTTTGTAAGGGGCTTCATCAGGAGGAAAAAGCAAAAGAGCACGGTAACTCAACGTGTTAACCACGCCAGGAGCAAAACTCCTTGCAAGGGAAGGGATAGAAGAGCATGGTAACTCAACGTGTCAACCACGTCAGAGGCGAAACTCGACTAACTAACGGAAGCAGAAAGGTGAGAATTTATAGGCAAGCGCCGTCGCGGTTCAGCAAATGCCGTCGCGGTTCAGTGGCGGAGGGCGGGGCTTAGCACTTTCCACATAGAAGGAAGGGGAAAACCTTCGTCCCAATTGAGATTGTTAGGGTGTTTGTAAATCTCAATGGCTTCGCGAATCTTTTTGTTGAAGAAGAATGGGGATTTGCAGATGATGGGTTTAATCAAGTTTAATCAAAAAGGATCTTATTACCAGTACCGCGTTGGTGTTCGGCGATGGCTGATGATGAAACGAGACCCGACTTGAGACAGTGCTGGTGCTCAGAGATGCGAGTTTTTACTGAACGACGTGTTTTACCAATGTATACAGCATTACAAGAGCAAGGGACTCTATAAACACAGGTGTAAAACGTTCTTACCCGATTTGACTAACCGCATTTGAGAATTCTCTTTCTGGGACATAAACTTTTCGTAGTTTTAAGTTAGGTTTAGGTTAGTTTTCTTGTTTGGTCGAGCCGTGGATAGACCCACCGGTTTAGGCATCTCCCCCCCTAGGCTGTCAAGCGTTTGCCACCTCTTAATATAATAAACATGAAATAACAAAAGATTTTGTAATGCATAAACACGAATTTAGGGGTAATCTCTCGTTGCTATCTTTGTGCTGTTCAGACATGTGTTAACGTTTTGCTGACGCTACTATGGTTCGTTCCTGCTTCCCCATCACCAAGAATAAGGGGCAAGTGTCCCCACGAGCATTTCCGTTCTAACCGAATGCGATGCATTTTCGCATTCCCTGTTCCTGACTAACGGCTTCTCGGTTCTAGTTTTTTTAAAGAAAATTTTGGGGCAATCCACTTCACACGAGGGAAGTGTTACATGAATTTCACACGCTAGCCAGAATTTCTGCAGCATATGTTCCCCAAACTTCCATTAGGTACGTGTTCAACCAATCGCTGTCTCTTAAATTACACTAACAGACAGGTGTGCAGCCCAGCTGCCTCGACAAGTACAGTCCTTGGTTACTGTTGCGGTGCATTACGTCTCCAAACGACCAGCTGCTGCTTCAATCAAAATGCTCGTTAGGGCATTAAAAGGCAGTAAAAGTTACTTCAAGATTAAAATATGAGTCATAGAACACACACAGAGCAGATAATTTTGAGATGTCGATCAAAACACTCGTTAGCCGATTAAAAAAGTCGTAAAAGTTATTTTAAGATTAATCTATAAGAGCCATAAAACTAACAAGTGTTCAGCAGTAAATTCCTTCTCGCAAAAATTAGTCACGCTATCTCTCCCACAGCACCTCAGTCAATAAATTCGTCGAAATAAACGCCTAACCCATTTTCAACCAATAGTCGCAAACATCTCATTATTCCCTGCCACAATCGGCTGTCCGATTTTTTAAAAGTTCTTTGTATAGTTTTTTGCGGAGAATTCCTTCAGTTGCCGCATCCAAGCAAGTTGTGTAGTTGGGGCCGAGTGTCTTTACGTGTTTTGACCAAGACGGTTCTAATTTTCGGAAATATATTTTCAATTCGCTCTGCGGGATTTAATTTACGGAACCGCTCGGTTACGTCAATTAATAAGAAGTTTGTACCACAGTTTCGTATCGTCTAGTTGCACTCCCGGATTTTCTTGTACAAGGGACCTGACACGTACGCCAAGTTCGCGCACGGCAGCATCGCTTGCCATTCCGTGCTATCGATTTTTCTCCAGGATTCTTCAACAGTTACAGCGACCACGCTTGACACATTCTATTCTACGAGCTCTTCAGATTTTTCTGCAGTACTTCAGCGACACATCCAAACGCGATTCCGGAGGGGACATTAAGCAAAATTTCTAGTATTGTAGACTCCTATTACTTTCGCTAAGTGAACTAGTGTCACGGAGGTAAATTAAAGTGACGCACGTTTGAAAGGTTTTTTACAGCGTTCAGATATCGGCAAAATAATCATCATTTCACGATAATCCTGTAAATAGTTAAATTAAGATTATCGAATGAGAATATTTAGCAGTTTGTAAAACACCATGACGTCATGTAAGACTAAGAGCCGGTTACAGAAAGCAACGTTAAGTCTGGTGTTACCTAACGCGACGTCAAAGTGAACAAAAACGAATCAAATCTCAAATGTTTATGGTAACTAATACATTAGTAAACAAAATTTGATGCGATTTTGTTCACTTTGACGCGACGTTAGCTAACACCAGACTTAACATTGCTTTCTGCAACCGGCCCTTAGAATTCAGTATTTAAGTTGGTTGTAATCATGGTACATAGTAATTTTAGTGTTTTGACGTAAATATATCGAATTTTAATTATTCTATATTTTCTTTGGATTCGACGGTTGTTGCATGCGTTCTTTCCTGTATTTATGTGTTAAAAAGCTTTAGCTGTAGGAAATCATTTAAGGTAAGTTCCATCCGGGACAGCGCAAGGAAGGACGTCGCTGCAGCAATATCAACAACACACCCACGGGTGATTTTCTCTTTCCACTTTTAAGAAATCGCTCAATACTATAATTAGAAAAGCGGTGCCGTTCAGGCATTTCATCTCCTTTTAAGTTATTGAGCGCTTGTCGGGTGCTACAGACAACCCGAAATAACCTACGCCCTTTCGATTAGCTGCCGGCAAACTATTTTTTATTACCACCATTCCGGGCGGGCTGGGCTTGTAATTATCCAATATTATCGTAATCTCGTTTTATAGGGTAATAAAGGCTTTAGCGAGTGAATATTCTGCGTACGCCTTCATCGAGTGAGGTTGAGGTGTTGAAGTTAAGTTGTAACGAAGAATGGTGAAGGGCGGCCCTTACCTGTTGGCGAAAGTTATATTTGGTATTTTGCCAGCTTGTAAATATCGGCCTAGGTTTGATAACTAGTCGAGAGGGTCGGGGTTCCAGCGAAGCTGAAGGAGAAACTAAAGGAGAGGGCGCCAGGTTCTCGACGTAGACAAATCCTTGGGTCGGACCTCTCCAAGGTAAGAGATATACCAAGCAAACCAAAATAATAGCATGACCAATATCTAATAACGGGATTTATTCAAGACTTGGTTCTAGTGCTCAACAAACTCATAAAAACACACGTCAACAACATACATATAAACAAACCAACAAACAATATAAATATATCACAGCAAGTACATATTACCTATCACAAATATCACAAGTTGACCTATAAAACAATGAATAGTGCTACATAATCCAAGACTAGACAGAAGGGCGTTAGAAGCTTAGTAACCATCTAGTTAAGCGTCCCAAATCATAATCAAATAAATAAATGCAGAAGCATGTCTAATCATAAATAGAACAGCTGTCACCGTGAAGCGGCGATCGACATCTAAGATCAAAACCAAAAAGCTCTAAATATTCAAATATACTCCGTTAAGCGAAGTGCAAACCATGGGGTGCGAATAGCGCAAGTAGAAAGTAAGCCCAACGTTCAACCCCGAGAGTTGGCTTAGTTAAATTGACTTTACTGCAAACAAAAATTTAGACGGGGTACCTGCAGTTTCTGAGATCTTACAAGGGGTGCTAGAACCTATAAGAAACTCATATGGCGTTCTGAGAAGCTTCAAGTCATTACTTGCGGTCATTCTAAACCCTAAACTTGACAATGAATTTAAAAACAGGCAGTTAAATAAACGCAGTAATAATCCCGTCGGCGGTAGCTTAGCCACAGCACAGTTTTGACAGCTAAAGCCAAACCTAAGTTGATGTCAACGCACTAAGCTGTTAAGTTTGGTGGGTAGTAAAAGAAAGCTAAAAATACAATTTCTAGATACACAACTGCACTGAAGGGAGGAAGCCGATACTTGTTAGCTTTGCACTTACCTTTAGGTCAGCGTTCTATATTTTAAAAATTGATTGCTATAAAAGTGTACTTGAGTCCCGTCTCTAGCTACAGTAAAGACGTCGTGTATTCTTTATTAATGAGATGTTCAAATTCTAGCGCCAACAAGTTTAATCTCAAGCACACTGATATAGGCAAAGAAACTTATAAAATTCACTATATATTCACAATACAATGCTTGAACCTTCAAAGTTTAAATGAAAGAAGCAATACTTTAACTAAATTTATTAATATTATTCGTTTTGGTCAACATTCCATGTTATATGCATTGATAGGAACAATTATTTATCTAAGCAAAGGAATCGAACGGGGTACCCCACTTAACTTATATCAATATTACTAATGGGTATACACTTCTTATTTTTGGCTATATGCGAAATATCATCAGATTATCGTTACTTTACTTATCTGTTACATTGTTACACTTGTGGCATCGAGGATCGGCCGCTGAGAAGCTTAATAAACCTGCAACCACTGCTCCGCAGGTCAATCCTCTCCCCAACTGTCAGTCTGACAGCCACTAAACGCCAGTTGTCATCTACCGTAAGCAATCACAAGGTCTCCGTAACGAAATTAAGAAGAAGAGCTTTCCAAACTACTATATTCCTTTCGCCTAATACTTGTTTAATACTTGTTGCTATAATGTCGAATTACGGAAATAGAATCAGGTAGACGCAAAAACAACTATACATACCCTATACTTAACAGGCAACAAACTATGCAACGCTTTCCGTGGTTTTTAAATCGCCAATATGACTTGGATCTCCGTCCGTCGGAAAGTGACACTTGTTTTCAGAATCTGCTTCAAGCACGGTCGGCCAATATCCACATACTATCACCGAACCACGATAAATTACGAGTTTATTACATTTTTTTCCACGAAAACCTTTTGAACAATTAAATTATGTCACTCGTTTTTGAAAACAAAATCTGTTATATTCTTTTTACCCTCTTTTCTTTTTTAACAACCATTGCAACTCTGATATTAATTTTTATAAGCTTTCACCGGGTTTTTCCCACTTGATCGTTTATTCACGACTATATATACCGTAAACTACTAACATTAGTACAATAGGCTTTTAGAATGTAACAAACTAACCTGACGAACAGCTTATCACACGGTCCGATCGGAGAGGAGGCCCAACAAATCCGCTATAAAGCGTAGCGAACTCCCGGCAGCAACACAAAAAAGCTCCAATGGCGTTCCAGAGGGTTGTCATGCCTCACATATCCTTTCAAAATGAAGACAGCTATATCCAAAGCTTAACGAAGCAAAAGGTACACAGGGCATCAACTTCTCACGACCGAATCGGGGATGGAAAGAATGAAAATTTGCCAAAAGCAGTCCACAATCTCAGATTATCAAAAGTCCGAAAATTTTAAAAGGGAAAAAACTATAAGAATGTAGTTGTATGTGCCACGCTGATAAACATAGAATTGTACCTTATTAAAAAAAATTAGAATAATGTTAATAGGGTTGCCTAACCATTTTGGAAAAATGTATTGAATTTTTGGGAATAAATGTAAATAGTAGATTCTGGTTAATTATTTGAAATATTGCTTGCAAACCGACAAAATGAGCGTAACAATGTTTTCTGATTTATGTTTATAATCTTGAGACCTAAAAGACTATTTCTGGCACCATGTAACACAAGTTAAATGTATTTTGTTCCAATTTCTTACAATATCTGTTCAAAGTAGCTCTCTAAAGGATAGCGCTACCTATACGTAATTCACGTACTGAGAGTGACAGCAATTGAAGGTCCGTCAAAGATGGAAAAAAGGGGCCGACCTTGAAAAGATGGATAGAAGAAGTTGAACAAATGGCATTGACACCTTCGCCCAACAATGAGATTTAGTGGGTTTATAATAATCTATATCAATAATATACCTATTTAAAGGCACCTACTTGTGGTGCATACAGCCTCATCTAAAAATTGAATATCCTTTTCTTTTCTATGCTATAGAGTCTAGAAGTAACAACATTTTTGAAACTAATTATTTCTTGTTAAGATCACTGAGATGCAATATTGAAAACTATGTAATATAGGCAACCCGTTTAACAGTGTTGGCAACAACGTTTAGAAAATTTAAATCTGACAGTAGCAGTGGCGTGCCACAAATTAAAGAATTAAAATATTGTATGAAATTGCTTACCCTAAGCAATTCAAAAGCAACTTACTTAGGTCTGAATAGAATAATTGTTGATGCAAAGGGAATAAAGTGTCATAAGTTAGATAATTAACTCCAAATGAGAATAGAAAACTACACCACGAGGTCACGAAATGTCAAGTCGGTGCTTGCATGCTACATTGGAACACTAAATTCACTAAATCCCCCAATATTACTGGTTACGTCGTCGTAAATTTTTTTCGATGTCACTGTACAGTTCCAGGATAAGCTAAGTTATAATTATTAACTATTAACTCTGCAAAACAAAGTGGTAATTGAATTCGTTAGTGTTTGTATGGTGTGTATTTCTGTGTGCGAAATGTTTAAATGTTGACTTCAGATTTGGATAAGAACTGAAAAAATAGAATAGGACTGTTTGAAGAACCAACCTCCTAGGAACATGAATAAAATGGCCCACAAAATTTGGTATGTGTGTTCGCCCGTCTGTGCAGTTTTCGGAATTGAAATTTCAGAAAGGAGATGTGGAAATAGAATAGAATTGTCCGAAGAACTAAGTTCTTATCTCGTAAAGAACATAGATAAAAGGACGGATTTTTTTTAAGTTAATGTATGTGGCTTATAATTTATGAATTCTATAGTCCAGTCACTATGTCATTTTTGCTTGAAAGGGAAGGGAAATTTGAAATTTCCTTTTTGGGGTATTGGTGAGGTTCAGCAAAGCTTAACTTAAAGTTGTCGACCAAAATTTCCTATGTGCTATTTCCTCTATCTTGATAAATGAGTGCGTTTGATTTTTTTGTGATAAATCGTTTCCAGTTAACACTAAATAAAAATAATGTAGACATCTTTTTTGCGTAGGAGCTATATTTGTCGAGATATCGAACGCGAAAGGAGAGCGTGAAAGGGTCGAGATTTTTTTCGAGCTTCTGGGCTTGTGTCGCATTTCTCTTTCTATTTAGCGAAAAAGTAGCCATTATCAAACTTGTAGAGATTGAAAATAGCTTCAATTTTCCTTCTTATAAATTGATATGCCACGAACATTACGACTTGTAGAGCGGGCCAAAGTTGTCAAGTTGGCGCTTAATTTTTATTTCATGTATCGTACTATTACGTAGATGACATAACAAACTTCATTGCATTATTGGAATCATTATATTTTATCAAGTAGATAGTATACAGCATTATATGATTGTATATTTATAATAATAATAATAATAATAATGAAGGTCTATTAAATTATTACAAAACTAGCAGTCCAGTGAGACAAATGTCTCATTTAATAAAACAAAAAAGACCGTTTTGCAAATAGAACGCGTATTAGATAAAAACTGTACCCAGACCTGGAAGGTGTCAAAGTGGTTGCCTAACCGATCTACGTTTTAAGGCGCAGAGGGTCGCAGCTCCGTTTGGCTGCTGAAACATTTTTATTTAATACGCGTTCTATTTGAAAAACGGCCTTTTTTGTGATTTCTCGAAAACCGGAAGTGTCACGTGACTGAAATTCGGTTCCTGATCTGACATGACCATTCCAAACATATAACTTTCATCACTTTTTTCTCTATCTCTTACAGTTTGGCTGCTGAAACAGCGTCCCAGACAGACAAAACTGCGTCCCAGACAGACGCGTCTATTAGATAAAGGATTACACAGAAAAAATATTGACTAAAACGTAATATTGTCTTGGGCGAAGTTCAACTTGATAGAAAAACAGATCTATCCGCTGTTCTTCCACTTAACCCGGTGAAAACAGAAAGAAAAGAAAACAAAAAAAATCCAAAGATCTACGCTTTGGCGCCAGGCGAAATATTACGCACAAAACAGCTATGGCGGTGTTTAGTGATATAGCAATTTACTAAAGTGTGTTATTTTGACCCTAATAATTAATTCATTGATGTTTATCCATAAAATTTTGAAAAATAGTTTTTTTAAATTTTGACGTACAATAGCCTTTTACTACATTTGGTATCGAATTACAGCATTTAGTTATTCTGTAAGAAAACGTTCGCTTGAAAAATTTTGACTTATGTTGAGGTGGAGTCAGCGTTCCTTTAAATCTTATATTTAAAGCATGTACGTCGGTTCTTTTATTTTGTTGTATAAGTAACTCGGTGATTTACTCAAAATGATCTTGTGGAAAAGACATTCAGAATGAAAGAAGCGCCTTTCTTTCATATTAAGCCAGTTTGAATCTTTCAGCTTATAAGGAATTCTTTCATATATTCGTATTCCAAATATGAGACGTAAACATAATTTCTGAATTTTAGCAATATTAAAGCTACTTAAATGTGAATCATAAACAACGGCACAATAATCAAAACAGGACAAGATTAATGCATTACACAAAACGGTTTTCACATTTACACTTAAAAATTGTCGATTTTGATAAATAAGTTTCAAGGAACTATATGATTTTTGCAGACATTTTGAAATATGATTAGTAAATTTAAAATCATTATTTTTAAAATCAAATAAAGGTTCACACTTCGGTTGTTTTTCGGGTTTTTCTGTTGCAGATTGACTTCGTCGCGAAGCGATCGAGGCTAGTCTTTCATTGCAATAGTTCTTGTAGCATGCTCTATGCACACTTACATTGTCCACTCTTTCCAACATAGACCGATGTTCATCCTGTCCCCTCTTCAAGCTCGCCGCTAAAAGAGTTTTCACAGCTTTCACTTTGGCCACGTAAACGTCTCTGATCAAATGTGTTTTACATATGAAACAATCACCCATTGTAATCTCAAGAAATAACACGTTTACAAAATATTTATTTCTAAACCGATGTTTTATAGCAGAAACGTCAAAAATAACAATTTACGTACTGGCTACTTGAAATTTAACGATGCTCATAATGCAATGAAGTTTATTATGCCATTTATGTAGTAGTACGATACCTACATGAAATAAAAATTAAGCGCCGACTTGACAACTTTGGCCCGCTCTACAAGTCGTAATTTTAGTCGTATAACAATTTATAATAGGTCAAATTGAAGCTATTTGCAACCTATACAAGTTTGATAATGGCTACTTTTTCGCTAAATAGGAAGAGAAATGAGACACAAGTCCAGAAGCTCGAAAAAAAATCTCGACCCTTTCACGCTCTCCTTTCGCGTTCGATATCTCGACAAGTATCGCTCGTACGCGAAAAAGTAATAGAACATAAATTGTAGAGCATTCAAAATTCTAAAAAAGATGTCTACATTATTTTTACGTAGTGTTAACGGGAACCTATTTATCGCAAAAAAATCAAACGCACTCATTTATCAAGTTGACCGAAATAGCACACAGGAAATCTTGGTCGACAACTTTGCTAGACCCCCAAACACCCCAAAAAAGGAATTTCAAATTTTCCTTCACTTTCCAGCAAAGGCCTTATTTTTGGACATAGTGACTGGACTACTAAGAGTGCGCTGACAAGATGTTTCAGAGATTGTCTTACAGAAATATAAGCTTGAAATACTTATGTATTTAAATTTACCTTCTATCAAAGAGCATATTATATGCTCTTTGCTTCTATAAAGAGTAAAGAGATACATATCGTGTGTTCAAAAAAAATAAAAATCTTTCACAGAATGCTATGATCAAATTGAAGTTTGCCATAATTTCATATATACCCATTGAAGCAAATGAACTACCATAAGTCAGAGTTCCTAAAAATATATAAAACACTTAATAAAGGCATTTTTTATTGAGTGTTATGATTAATGCATTCGTTGTTGTGTACGGTAGAAGCTTACAACTTGGGACAGTGTATATAATTTGGGGCAAACGTTAAATTTCCCGCTAATGTGAGTATGGCCATCTATGTGTACAGTTTAGAAGTGTAATAAAAATAAATGCAAGGTCAATGATAATTGCCAACCAAAACTTGACAGCGGGTCTTGGACACAACGCCCACTGGTTGCAACGTCCACCACCTAGTATGGCCGCCATGTTGGACACAACGTCCACCGCTATTTTTGGTCATAACGTCCACCCTGGTCACAACGTCCACCGCCATAACGCCCACTCTGGTCACAACGTCCACCGTCGCATTTGGTCATAACGCCCACCTTGGACACAACGTCCACCGCCACAACGCCCACTCTGGTTACAAGTCCACCGACGCCTGTTGAGAATAACATTTTACGGCGTTTGTCGTAACGTCCACCCTGGTCACAACGTCCACCGCCATAACGCCCACTCTGGTCACAACGTCTACCTTCGTATTTGGTCACAACGTCCACCTTGGACACAACGTCCACCGCCATAACGCCCACTCTGGTCACAACGTCCACCTTCGTATTTGGTCATAGCGTCCACCTTGGACACAACGCCAACTTTTGTTTTACTTGTTATTTAATAAAATTTTAACTGCCTTCTTTAATGCTTTTTGGGTGATCTAATGTTTAGAATTTGAAAATGTTAGTTTTAGGCTATTTTACGTATTTTTTTAGTCAATGTATAGTTTCAACTATTTCCTCCCCATACTTGACGATTTTCTCTCTATTTCATGATGGTTTTTGTTTAGTGTATGTATTTCCAGCTCGTTTCTCATATAAATCGGTATACAAAGAATAAGGGTCTTATTAATTATAACACTAAATATACCTAAAGATTCATTGGTTTGCGATACACCTCATACGAAAAAAACGTTTCCTTATTGTTTATTGTACCAGTACGTAAGTATTTACAAGCCCCTAAAAACTAAATATAAAAGAGAAGGTTGACATCACTGAAAAACGTGGTAATATAACAAGGGCGAGACCAGCACGATAACTCTTTTGATGGGAAAAATTATTTGTAAGTAAGTCGCACGCGTTTATATTTTGAAAAACCGTATACGAAATATGATTTAGAATTGACCTAATAAAGCAAAAAGACTCAATTTGCTTGTTTTTTGCAATTCTACTTCCAATTATGACACCAGACACGGGGTCGACAGTCATCCCTAGGGCGCTTATCACTTGATAAGCATCCCTAGAGTGTTTATCAGGTAATCAGTTCAGTACTGGTCAATTCAATAAAAATGCATGGTTCTCCTTGTGTGACAGTTGAGTGTAATATTCCAACTAAGTACAAGTGGCCTACTTGTTGCAATCTTTTACCACAGACTTTAGAATACCAATGCTTATATAATTTTAGTTATTTAATGTTACATAGGGTCTAATAATGACCTTGACAAATCTGACCAATGTGTCGCTTATGTAACTCATAAAAAATGCATTGTCATGGATATATATTATTATGATACACGAAGTGGTATGATCAATCATAACAAAGAAATATTTAAAACTAATAAATTTGGAAGATTAGGTACTATAATTAAATATTGATGGGTGTTAATTTTTAAATATTAATAATGAAATTAATTGATACAATGAGAGAGGTAATTTGATAGTAAGATATTAATTGAATATACAAATTTGATGGTTGCAGTGAATGTTAATACAGAACAAGCCAATGTTAGAATTGACAAACGTATTTGTTATAATATAATCAGAATGAATATCCTGTAATAATACAATATTTAAAATTGAAAAGGGTGTCATTAAATATAATTTGAAATTCAACTAATAGAGATCTAGATTTGGAGAACCACCTTGAAATAAGAGTACTTGATTTGAAAGCAATTATAGTTTAACTAACGGGGCATTGTATTAATAAAGGGCAAACATAAAGTAAAATATTGAATATAAAAGTTATATGACTATTTCAAATGTATGAGATAATTCCAAAATATAACATAAGGTTACATAACGTGGTGCATTTGTAATACATAATTAATAATTATGCAGCCGACGAGGAGCTAGCATATCCAAATCAATATATATACAGTGCGTACCAAATGTATGGAACCGGCCTTGTTATTTCAAAACTATTCAAGCTAAATCGATAAATTTTAATATGCATGCTGTTTACAAAGCCTTCTATTATTTCCACAGTTATCAATTTTTTATCCGACGTTTCGTCTTCGACTAGTCATCATCAACTTATTTTTTACCATGCCAAATTTGTGAAGCCCTTTTTATTCTCAATTCAATAATGTACCGCACATTATGGTTTAATTACGTTTCGAGTCTTTGCAGACCACCATCAAGAAATTTTTGAATACGGACCTGTGTCCTAGAGCATTTCATACGTTGTTTTACCTTTTGTAATAAAAAAAGAAAGTAATGAGCCACACTGGATGTTTTTAATCCTTAATAATCACGTTTGGTCTTGGAATACAAATAATTTTCAATAGTCATGCAGTCATTAATTTATTGATTATTTTTCTTACTTATAAACAATAATTAAAATTAGCAATAAAAACATTCAGTGAGGCTCATTACTTTTTCTTTAAATTACAAACCCTGAAACAACGTATGAAATGCTCTACGACTAGGACACAGGTCCATCACCAATTTGGCATCAGAAAATCAGAACCGTATTTAAAAAAAAATTAAGTTGATGATGGTTTCTCGAAGACGAAAGGTCGGATAAAAAAATTGATAACGTAATCATTAAGTCCACAAGAAGTTGCTATAAAGAAGTTTAATTAGTTTCGCTCTAACTTTAATATTAATGCCAGAAAAAAAGAAAATCCAAAAATTCGATTATTTTAGATAATTCAAAAACCAAAAATCATATAAAGGATTTCTAGGTGCCACTTTGTTAGTTCTTTTATTCCGCAACTTTCTTCTCATTTAACAAAATTTGTATCTCTTACAATTAACTAGATCCCCATACTGGCCCTCCTTATCTTGGACACGCTGTAGAAGGCCGTGAGTGGAGAAAATATATTCTAATTGACTTTAGTAACTCATAATAATAACTATTTCAACAATTTCTTAGATCAATAAAAAATCCTTGATGAACGAATACAATTTGCTGAGAGTGTTTTTTGAGAAAAATTCATTTTTTTAAATGCCATCTACCAAGGGCCATCGTGCCATTAGATAGAAAATGTAATTACCTTATATTTATTTAAAACTGAAAGATGTTTAATTAATACATTTTTAAAATATATTTGTGTAATACCTAATTACTACAATATATTAGCAACTTGAATAAGAACAGCTAAGTGTAATTATTATACTGAACAACTAAGTAAAACTTCTGACGCGAAAGACCTCTGGAAAACTGCAAAGTGCAAACTACAGTATTGTTACGTTTCTTAACGTTCGGGCTATTTAAAATTATACGACAAACATGGGTTCAAATATTTATTTACACAATGAATTACTACGATTATTGTTTACAAGCACATGCGAGAATTATCAAGCAGATTACAAATTAATACAAGCACTAACGACTATCGGTACACGTATTTCTATTACATACGGATTTATTTATATCACTCTTAAACACTAACGATTATATATTTATTTATCTGGTCATCTATTTCTAACAACTATTATTATTTATTTCTTATTATTACTTCACGAGAGATTATGTACACGCGGTTATTTATATGGGGGCTTCTAACAAGCCTCGACGTGAGTTCGAACTGCCGCAGAATTATTTCAGAACTGCTTGGGGGCGAACTCCGCCCGCTTATATCACGCCGGTAATTTTCTTCCAGAAGCCTCCAGAATTTCCGGCAACAGTGACGTGTCGCGTCAGGGCTGCTCTAGCATCGACTGGAAAATGATTCACCAACGTACACCTGCGTTCAAGGCCGCCCGTCGGCAGCCTATGATTCACGCGCCGGCAGCCGTCTCTGGAATTTCTAGTATAATCGAGGCATTGGGGCAAATAACTGTCAGCCGAATCGTTACACTGCCCCCGCCTTAGATCGTTCTGTCCCAGAACGAGTTGCGTCGAGTGCCTGTCTTCTCGCTCTTGTGGGGGTCCGATGGCGGTACTTGCAGGCGGTGCCCTTCTTGCACATGGACTGGCTGAAGAAGCAGCAGCCCACCGTGGTCTCCAGGCTTCGCAACAGCACACCTCGATCTGGACGCCGGTTGTCTCTTGTACTGCCGATCGGTAGGCCATCAGGAACAGGTGCGTGTACTGGCCCCAGTCACGCGGATGCTCGGAAACCCCCTTGGACAGATGCTTCCCCATGGTTCCGTTCATCTTTTCCACCATGCCGTCCGATTGAGTATGGAGGGCAGTGGTCCGAATCTTGCGTATCCCCAGTGGCTTACAGACGTTCCGGAACGGTCCAAACTCGAAATTCCGGCCCTGGTCGGAATGTAACTCCAGGGGGACTCCAAAACGGCTGAAGCACTCCTTCACCAGAACATCAGCGACAGTACCGGTCTCTTTCTTCGGAACGGCGTACGCTTCGGGCCATTTGGTGAAGTGGCCCATGCACACCAAGATGTATTTATTTCCCGCTTCGGTTTCGGGGCATGGTCCGGCGATGTCAATGGCTATACCCTCGAACGGACCACCGACGTTGTACTGCCACCTCGGAGCTCTACGTCTTCCAACAGGTCCGTTTCCCGTAGCGCATGCTTCGCACCTCCGGCACCACTCTCGGACGTCACCTTTGCAGCTTGCCCCGTAGAACCTTTCTTGGACCTTCTGCAACGTCTTCTTCAATCTGAAGTGTCCTCCAGAGGAGCAATCATGCAGGTAGCGCAGAACCTCGGCCACTCTACTCCTTGGAACCATCGATCGTGATCTCGTTGCCCTACTGTCCTCATCTTCCAAGATTCTGGTCAGGACGTTGTTGTCCAGCTGCAAGGAGTCCCATTGCGCCCAATAAGTCTCCACTGTTGCGTTGGTGGCGGGGACCTCCTGCCAGGTAGGTCGACGGCCATCTTGCTTCCAGGCTATAACCGCGCCTAAGTCGGGGTTGTTCTCCTGGCTACTCTGCAACTCGTCTGGCTCCCACGAGTCGTCGACCACAGTGGTACGATTAATGGGTACCACACGACTCTCCAGTCTCGAACAGTGGCCGCAGTCCGCAGGGCAAGGCCTCTTGGATAACGCATCGGCGTTGCGGTGGACTGTGCCAGGTCGATAATTTATTCCCAAGTTGAACTCTTCTAGGCGCTCGATCCACTCAGCCACCTGCCTTTCAGGGTTCTTGCACTGCAGCAGCCATCTCCGAGCAGGATGGTCGGTCCTCAGCAAGACTCTTCTTCCAAACTCGAATGATTTATGTTTTCCTACGTCAGTACGGCCGCTGGGATGATCTCCGCCGTCGACGATGTCTTGGTACCGGGCCACCATATCTTCTATCTTCTTCCATTTTCGTTGGCTCATGCCCCCTTCCAGTATTGGGTTCCTCCTGACGGTTGCCAGTTCCCTGCTGACGTTCATCATCCTTACTGGGACCCCAAGCCCAGTCTTCATCAACGTCTTCCCTACCAGGATACCATGAGTGAGCTTCTTGCCACCATCAGGCTCGACCACGCGCACCACGTTGCCCCGGAGATCGCCATCCAGGTATGCATCCACGACCCTCTCGGTTCGTCCTTGCAGAGTAACATCTTCCGCCCATACCACTTGTGCCGCGATCTCTCCTCTTGGGTGTCGGGAAAGCTCCTCCCCACCCACGTGCAACTCGCCGCGTCTCAGGTCCAAAGCGCACTCACACTTATCCACAACATCCATTCCCAGGATGCACTCGTCCGCAATGTCAGCATAATCGGGCTCAACCACGCGCACCACGTTGCTCCGGAGATCGCCATCCAGGTATGCATCCACGACCCTCTCGGTTCGTCCCTGCGGAATAACATCTTCCGCCCATACCACTTGTGCCGCGATCTCTCCTCTTGGGTGTCGGGAAAGATCCTCCCCACCCACGTGCAACTCGCCGCGTCTCAGGTCCAAAGCGCACTCACACTTATCCACAACATCCATTCCCAGGATGCACTCGTCCGCAATGTCAGCATAATCGGGCTCAACCACGCGCACCACGTTGCTCCGGAGATCGCCATCCAGGTATGCATCCACGACCCTCTCGGTTCGTCCCTGCGGAATAACATCTTCCGCCCATACCACTTGTGCCGCGATCTCTCCTCCTGGGTGTCGGGAAAGCTCCTCCCCAGCCACGTGCAACTCGCCGCGTCTCAGGTCCAACAACAGAGACCGAACTCTTCCATTTATTTTCCCATCAAGCTTTTGGACTACTTCCTCTTCTGCGGTTTCCAGCTCTTCCTGCCCGACCTTCAGCTCTTCTCGTGCTTTTTCTGCCTTCTTTCGACCGGATCGCAACTCTTCCCTAAGCTCATCCTTGAGGTTTTCTCGAGTGGCTTTCAATTTTTCCTCAAGTTTTTGGACTGCTTTCTCTTGCTCGGCCTTCAGCCATTCCTTAAGTGTTTTCGCGGCTTCCTCTGCCTTATCTTGTGCCTTCTTTTGGCCGGCTTTCAATTCTTCCTGGCCAACTTGGATCTCTTTCTTAAGTTCCTCTTGCGCTTTTTCTGCCTTCTCCTGCCCAGCTTGGATCTCTTTCCTAAGATCCTCTTGTGCTTTTTCCGCCTTGTCCTGGCTAACTTGCATCAGTTGCAAAAGTTGGCTTAATTGGGCTTCCATTTTGCTGCTTTGAGATCTCGTCAAAGGCATGCACAATACTCACTTCAATTTATTTATCTGACCGTCGTTTTATCGGCACTTGTTACCAATTTATTTATTTTAATGTTTGTTCGATAATTTTTTTATATAGCCCCCGGTTCAAAACCTCACACCGACACCACTGTTACGTTTTTAACGTTCGGGCTATTTAAAATTATACGACAAACATGGGTTCAAATATTTATTTACACAATGAATTACTACGATTATTGTTTACAAGCACATGCGAGAATTATCAAGCAGATTACAAATTAATACAAGCACTAACGACTATCGGTACACGTATTTCTATTACATACGGATTTATTTATATCACTCTTAAACACTAACGATTATATATTTATTTATCTGGTCATCTATTTCTAACAACTATTATTATTTATTTCTTATTATTACTTCACGAGAGATTATGTACACGCGGTTATTTATATGGGGGCTTCTAACAAGCCTCGACGTGAGTTCGAACTGCCGCAGAATTATTTCAGAACTGCTTGGGGGCGAACTCCGCCCGCTTATATCACGCCGGTAATTTTCTTCCAGAAGCCTCCAGAATTTCCGGCAACAGTGACGTGTCGCGTCAGGGCTGCTCTAGCATCGACTGGAAAATGATTCACCAACGTACACCTGCGTTCAAGGCCGCCCGTCGGCAGCCTATGATTCACGCGCCGGCAGCCGTCTCTGGAATTTCTAGTATAATCGAGGCATTGGGGCAAATAACTGTCAGCCGAATCGTTACAGTATGAATGTTAGTGCTTGTAAATCTATCATAAAACAAATATATCAAAAAAGGATACACAACTCCAGAATGAAAAGCAAATCGCTGATGAATTCAATGGATATTTCAGTGAGGTTGGTAAAGATATGGCTGATGTACCTACTTAGGCTAAAAAATAAATTAAACAATCAATACATGAATTATGAAAATGTTCCCCCAGATAATTTTACCATATTTTTATCCCCAGTAACTAATCAAGAAATAAGGAATTTAATGAACAACACATCATCAGAAATAGAGAACTTGACTAACGCAAACTTAAATCAATAAAAAGAAGAAAACAATAGTTTATCTATCCAATGCAGTTTTGTATGAAATCAAGTCCTATAAACACTGATATATTTCCAGATGTGCGGTTGTTGAAACGGCAGTGCAACACCAGTTTTACAAATTTGGTTGGCTACGATGAAAATATGGAATTAAACCTTCTACACGGCTAAAATGTACTGCACGAGTTTTTTGAGAAAAAGTCATTTTTTTAAATGGCACCTACCAAGAGCCATCGTGCCATTAGATGGAAAATGTAATTACCAGTCTAACCATGTACACTATGCCATACTTTATATTTATTTAAAACTGTAGATGTTTAATTAATAAATGTTTAAAATATGATTGTGTAATACCTACGCAAATTTGGCATCACTGTCGTATGTAATATAAAATATGTAGGGTGATCTCTTTAAAAATCAAAGTTAATGACATTTCCAGTAAAACCGGAAGTTGGATATTTTGATTATATCCGTCTGTCAATCAGAAATTATGTTTAATATCCTTGCAACAAGTTTAATGCAATTCCGTTGAAACAATGTTGCCAGTTCTGCTAGTTTTGAAATTAATAAAACCTCGCTATATCTTCGAAAATATAAGACAAGACATTTTTGTACACCTTTTTTCCTACTCAGAATTTGCCTCTTAATAACGTAACATGGAGTTATTACGTAATTTTTGCAGCATATACAGTGCGTACCAAATGTATGGAACCAGCTTTGTTATTTCACAACTATTCAACCTAAATCGATATAGTTATTTTCATGACAAGCGTCGAAAGTAGCAAATATCGTGTGAGTGTTGATTAGACAAACGAGGGCGTAGCGAAGCGAAGCCCGAGTGGATCTAAAACACGAGCACAGATATTTGCTACTTTCGGGCGAGTTATGAACACTATTTTTTAGACGACCACTCAAAGTAAATTCTATTTTTAAAAATTGTTTTTATTTCGTTTGCAAAATTAATCGTTATATTATTATTGGTACAATTATAAAAAATTAGAGCTTGTTGGAAGCAGAGCAACGAATAAAGCAAAAGCGTCTGGATTATTTGAATCACGGTCTGCTGAATTGTGTGACAAACGTCAAAGTGACGTTTGTCACACAATTAAGCAGGCCGTGATTTGAATAACTTTGTGCCGTTACGATATGACTACTACGATATAATATCGTGCTAGTGTATGAAATTGTCGACTTTCTGTAGTAGGCTGCTGTCGCGCTAATGTTACTTTCATACGTGGTCGTCTAAAAAAATTTTATATGCATTATGTTTACAAAGCCTTCTATTATTTCTGCAGTTTTGTTATTTTGTTAACTAACAAGGTCGGGAGCTGCACAGCTAACTTGATTTTTTTTTAATAGGAAGGGGGGTCAAATCGCATACCGTTTGAAAGGTATTTTCAAGTAGAATTCAGCGACATACTGCTTGCCATAATTATCTCTAAAGATACCTTCGCTATTGTAAATTAAAAATCGGTAAAACTGAAGATCCAGTTAGAATAGGGACCAATGAATTGTTTTATGGTGTTTAATATAACATCAGATTGTTGAAACCGTGTTTTAAGTTTATGAAGTTCATCTAGTACAAGAATCATTTATAAGCAAATTTATAAACAAATCGCGTACTTCGGCATGACTGCGTCTTTTATCAACGTATCCTATCATTATCAACATTTCTTTACGTTCTTTTTCTGTAAGATGCTCCATAATTTAGCACTTCGGATACAGTTTTAAGCTTTTGACGTTCGTTAAACAACATAAACTAACCCTTGTTTTCAGCGCTCACTAAATCTTCAGTTATCCAGTTAATACCTACTCCCAATCTTTAATTTACAATAGCGAAGTTAGCTTTAGAGATAACTATGGCAAGCGGCATGTAGCTGAATTCTACTTGAAAATACCTTTCAAACGATATGCGATTTGACCCTCTTTCCTAAAAAAAAGCAAGTTGGCAGTGCAACTCCCGACCTTGTCAGTTAAAAAAATAACAAAACTGGCGAAATAATAAAAGGCTTTGTAAACAGCATGCATATTAAATTTTATCTTCAAAATTTAAACTAGAGCGACATACTTACAAATAATTTTGCCCATCAAAAGAGTTATGGTGCTGGTCTCGCCCTAATGTATTACTAATGATAACACGTACAATCACGTTTTTATTGGTACAATAAATAATAATGAAACTTTTTTTTCGAATGAGGTGTATCGCAAACCAATGAATCTTTAGTTATATTTAGTGTTATAATTATAATAGGATCCTTATTCTTCGTATATCGATTTATATAAGAAACCAGCTAGAAATATTCTAAACAACATTAGACCACTCAAAAAGCATTAAAGAAGGCAGTTAAAGGTTGATTAAATAACAAGTAAAACAAAAATGAGCGTTGTGTCCAAGGTGGACGTTATGACCAAATGCGAAGGTGGACGTTGTGACCAGAGTGGGCGTTATGGCTGTGGACGTTGTGTCCAAGGTGGACGTTGTGACCAAATGCGAAGGTGGACGTTGTGACCAGAGTGGGCGTTATGGCGGTGGACGTTGTGACCAAATTTGAAAGTGGACGTTGTGACCAGAGTGGGCGTTATGGCGGTGGACGTTGTGTCCAAGGTGGACGTTCTGACCAAATTTGAAAGTGGACGTTGTGACCAGGGTGGACGTTACGACCAACGCCGTAAAATGTTATTCTCGACAAACGTCGGTGGACGTTGTGACCAGAGTGGGCATTGTGGCGGTGGATGTTGTGACCAGGGTGGACGTTATGACCAACAATTGCGGTGGACATTGTGTCCAACATGGCGGCCATACTAGGTGGTGGACGTTGTGACCAGTGGGCGTTGTGGCCAGGCCCCTTGACAGCTGCGTATTTTGATTTAAAAAATAAATAAATACTGTGGTTCTTTTTATGATAAATTTATTAGCGAAATAGTACTTACTGCATCTTTTGTACGAACAGATATAATTAATTTACGTTAACAGGTAAGTGTGAACGCATTTTCGTTCTAAATGACTAATTAACTGAACTTAACCTAAAATTTATTGCTAAAGGTTAGGAATTTTTTTAGTACAAAAACTCAATTTGGAAGGTAACTTGGGACAGCTAAAATGTCTAAAGCTAGAAGAAGTGTGGGTTCCCGTAAATATCGAGATTTTACAGAAGATAATTTGGAAGCCGCGTTGGAAGATGTTGTAAACAATAGAAAATCCATTCGTGAAGCTGCTGAAGCATATGGAGTATCAAAGTCAACTATTCATCTCAAATTTCATGGACGTAATGATCTGAAACATGGCAGGCCAACTATTTTATCAAAACTTGAAGAAGAAAAGTTAGTTAATGGTATTTTAGTTGCATCTGAATGGGGTTTCCCATTAACAACTGTTGATATAAAAACTGCTGTCAAGGGATATTTGGACAGAAAAGGTCGAGTGGAGAAGAGCTTCAAGGATAATTTACCGGGAAGAATATGGTGTAGTGACTTTTTAAGTCGCCACAAGCACCTGCTTTCTGCCAGAATGTGTGAAAACATTAAGCTCAGTCGTGCTCAAGTTTCAAAAGAAATACTTATTAGTTATTTTAACAATTTAAAAGCTGTATTAAAAGATGTGGTACCAGAGAACATACTGAATTACGATGAGACAAATATGTCTGATGACCCTGGCCGATTAAAGGTTGTTGTCAGAAGAGGCGTAAAACATGCCCCGAATGGATTGTAGATTCAAGCAAAAGCTCCACTTCAGTAATGTTTACGGTTTCCGCTGTAGGCTTATTGCTACCGCCGTATATTGAATATAAGGCTCAACATTTATATGATATTTGGTGTGTGAATGGTCCAGATGGTGCACATTACAACAGAACTAAAAGCGGGTGGTTCGACACTTTTATGTTTGAAGATTGGTTTTGCAAGATCGTTTTATCATACATGAAACGTCGAATTGGCAGGAAAGTTACTATAGGCGATAACTTGGCAAGCTACCTGTCACTTGGTGTTATTGATGAATGCCAGAAATTAGATATTTCCTTTGTTCTTTTGCCACCCAATGCGACACATTTATGTCAACCCTTAAACGTGTCTTACTTACGACCCTTAAAATTAAAGTGGAGGAATGCAGTTTTAAATTGGAAAAAAAATCGTGGTACCATTCCTGAGGACCAATTTCCGAAATTATTAAAAGAATGTCTGGATGAACTTACCCCTACTAGTGTTTAAAAAATTCTGTCTGGATTTCGTGCGTGTGGTCTGTTTCCATATGACCCTAATCAAGTGTTGAAACGAGTGCCTGGTACTTCGGAAAATGAAGATGCTAACAATCATTGGACTGAATCCCTAAAAAGTGTTTTAGAAGGCTACAGACATCCTGAAAATACTAGAAAGCAAAGAAAAAAGAAAATTACAACAGCACCTGGGAAGAGCGTGTGTGCAAATGATAATCAAAATGCAACGGAAGAAATAATTGAAGATCCACAAGAAATATCTGAAAATGAAGAAGCAGAGATGTTGAAGAAACCACTGAAAGTGAAATCCAAGAAGTTGTAGAAAATGAAGCTGAAGGTAGTTATGAAATGAAAAAACCCTTAATAAAGACAATCTTAATCCATCAATCAATAGTTTTGTTGTATGCAAATTTATCTATAACAAAGCTACAAAAAAAGAAACTATACAAAAATATGTTGGTAATATATTAAACATAGTAGAGGGTGATAATTACCTGGTTAGCTGTCTGCGCTACAACAGAGCTCTAAAGGCACATGTATACCCAGATGTAATCGATGAAGTGACGATTACCAAGGATCATCTCTGTACTATATTAGGTTTTCCTGAAATTGTCAGGGGCAAACATAAGTTTTCTGAAAATGTAACTTTTTACTTCCTTTTACTACTATAAAGGAAGTATTGGATTCACCCAAAAATTCGAAATTGAGTTTTCAACAGATCTTCACGTTTTAGAGTCCCCTGATCCCAAAAAACATATTTTTTTTCATTGGTCTGTGTGTCTGTGTGTCTGTCTGTCTGTCTGTGTGTCTGTCTGTCTGTGAACAGAATATCTCAAAAACGAAAAGAGGTATGGCACTGAAACTTCATATATAAGTTTTGTGTACTATGTAGATGAGACAGCAAACTTTTGAAGAAAATCGCATAACCGGAAGTAGGTGTTTACTCTTGTGATTTTTCAGTTTTTTTCGATTTTTTCAAAAACGGCTCTAACGATTTTTTTTAAACTTTACATTTTTCTTACATTTTTAATGTGTATTGATGTGAGATAGGTGATTTTCCAGTTGAATACTTCTAAAGTGGGTTTCTTTTGTTTTTTTTTTCTATTTTTTTTATTAACTCCTATTTTAAATAAAACACCCGGTATATTATTACATTTTTGAATTCACCTTAAAATTCTAGAGAAAATTTGTCTCTTCAACTAACACTCGATTTTGTACCGTTTTTGTAGAATTTGTAATTTTTGAAAATTTTTAACAAATGGTTAAAAATTAAAAATGAAATTTTTGACTAATTATAAGATCACTGTAAAAGGAAGTTGTGTGAGTGTATCACACCAGATTTTTAATAATGTTGATGCTTTGTATTTCTTTTATTGCATTCAAAACATGCATTTTGTATCTACGCGTTATTTACATATGTAATGTAATATATTAAATAATTTACATAAAAGAAAATTTTATTGGTCTTTGCCTATCATAGTACATACAAATTAACCAAATTTTTTAAATTAAATAATTCACGACCTGCTGAATTGTTTGACAAACGAGTGACATTTCTCACACAATTCAGCAGGCCGTGAAATAATTATTTTCTGGTGTCCCAAGTTACATGCTATGATTTCATGTGTCCCAAAATGTGTGTTGTAAAGTACGTTTTTTTCTATAATAACTGTCAAAGTGTTGCAATATTGGTAGATATGTGATTAAAACGCTAGGAAACTTTTATACCTCGTGTTGGTAGAATTTTTTCAAAATTATGGTTATGTGTCAATTTTGAAAGTCAAAGTTTCTTAATTTGAACTCTTGATAAATTTATTTTTTTAACAACGAATCATCATCATCATCATCTATATATTTAAAACGTGAAGCATTTTCTTTCGACATCTATTTTGAGACTTCCACCGGGCCGATTTAGATAATTCTTTTTTTAAATGAAAGCCTTTACCGTGTAGATGTGCACAAAAGTCCTAAATTGGAAGTAAATTGATAATTTTTCGAGAAAAACCATTATACTTTAGCTCTCAAGTGGTTGCAGCCGGCTATGCAGTAGCAGTAAACCAGGTATATTCTCGAAGTAAGCCTGCGGCGTTCTTCCGATTATTGCAATGGACTACTGCAGCTACTAAATGTTTATTTGAAATCAACGGTCTGCTGATTCGTGAGACAAACGTCAAAATACATGTAAAATGACAGTTAAAGAAAATCGGTATTGCTCAGATGCTGTAAGGTGTTTTTCTGCTTATTATAATTATGTGGATGTGCTTATTTACTCACTGGTTCATTGCTTTCCCTGTTGGTACAAGCATTCGTACATATATTGTTAAAACGTCTTTCGATGTTATCCAACACCTGTTTTTCATACTCTTCCATCTTCACAGTTTCTTTCTTTTAAGTTGTATTCAGTCATCGCTTTTGTAATCTATTATTTCAAAGTTCTATTCGGCCTTCTCCTAGCTCTTCTTTGTGGTACCCTTCCCATTTTCGCTGTGCGCCTAGCATGTGCAATGACAACTAATAAACCACAAAGACAAACTCTGGATAAAGTAGGAATATATGTATAATATTCGTCACAACCAGTATTTAGCTATGGTCAAGTGTAGCAATGTCACATGCAAGTAGTTTTGAAAACTTAAAAATTCTAATTTTACGTGATGGATAGTGCCATACGTTAAACATTGTATATAAAGAAGTTTTGTGAATTGCAAAATATTTTTCAATGGGTTCCATTAGTGGTTTGTTATTTACTGTGGCTTTATCAGCTCGACGATGATATTTAAATGGCAGTTGCTCTCAAGACAAATGCGTGTTATACTAGTGATTTTTAGAAATGCAGCATCAGTACAATAAGGACATATTGTTTTGAATTTACATAAGGGCTTACCTGAGAGAATATTCCAATGCCGAATAGTTTTCCAAACTTCTCTTGAAAATCGGCAACGAAAACCTATGTCAAGCCGTGACAGATATCGCCAGTCTCACTAACATAATATATTCTGACATCAAGAACATAACAGCAAAACCTGTGTCCTGGCTTTGAAGAAGGGCGAGTGTCACTCTGAAGAATGATAAGGCACTAAAAATCAGCAAGACACACCTCGGGGCCTTTCATTTAGAGGAAAAGATCTATCAATCGATTAACACTGTGGTGGAGGCAGATGACACAGTGCACTACCACGTTGACTTTCTCCACACTCTCTACCCTCCCGGACTTCTTCCAAATCGTCTGGCTTTGACGATCAATAAGGTGCAGGGACAGTGGCTGAATCAGGCTGGGGTCGACTTGAGGGAAGACTGTTTTTTCTCGATCAACTTTATCTAGACTGTTTACGGGTCAGTTTTCCAAACAACTTAGTGGTGCTCAAACCAGAAGGTAAAACATCCAATATTGTCTACAAAGAAGTGCTGTTACCCTCTATTCGACGGGATTGACTTCTACTTCACAGATCGTTACATAATAGAATCTGGGGAAGGTAAGAAGTTGTAATTCGCCATATTAATTCTTTTTACAAGTAGGGTCAAACCATTTTCAGGGCTTTTCGAAATTCATTCCTCCAAAGGAGCTAAATGTGGTATACCTGTTTTTGTAAAGCTCTACAACGAGGAAACTACTACAGGCGAGAAGCTGAAATTCGATGTTAGTTCGTTTTACAAATCAGATCAAGTAAATGTCAAGGTTTTGCAAAATAGGAAGTATAGGAAGTTAACATTGAGCATATTAGAACATTATTCAAATCGGGTCAAATCAGTTTTAGGGTTTTGGAGAATTCATTCTCGAAAGGGGTTAAATGAAACAAATCTGTTTGTCAAAATATTGCCACGGGAAAACTACTACAGGCAGTAAGTTGAAATTCGGCATTTTACATCGTTTTACTAATCGAAAATAATTTTTAGAGTTTTTCGAAATACATCCCCTCAAGCTGGTAAAATAGAGCAGAAGTGTTCTAAAAATAGCCACAAAGTCATTATTACAGGCACGAAATTGAAATTTGGCATATTAAATCGTTTAAAAATTAGGTCAAACCAATTTCAGGCTTTTCGAAATTAACTCCCGAAAGGATTAAATGGGGTAGATGTGTTTCTCTAAAGATCGCCATAATATGGTAACTGCTGCAAGTAGAAAGTTGATTCGGCACAGTAGTTCGTTTTACACATCGATTCAAGCCAGTTCGTTTTACACATCGATTCAAGCCATTTTCAGGGTTTTTCGAAATATATCCTTTCAAAGGGATTAAATGGGGTAGATATGTTTTTTAAAGATCTCCACGAGATAGATACAGGTAGGAAGTCGAAATTCAGTTTTACAAATCATGTCAAACTATTTTCAGGGTTTTGCAGAATGCATCTCCTCAAAAGAGTTAAATGAAATAGATTTGTATTTTAAATATTACCTTAACGAGCGAACTACTACAGATAAGAAGTTGATTTTTGCATATCAGATCGTTTTACAAATTGACCAAATCATTTCCAGGGATTTTTGGAATTCACCTCCAAAGGGTGCTACGGTGTAAATGATCTCTTAGGGGTTGATACTGTGTGATAAAACCTTTAGTGCCGATATTCGGTTAGCGCCCATCGAAATTTTTTAGGTTGGCAATTTTTTTTTGTGGTGCTCGGATTTTGCAAACTCATGGCACTTCGGCCTTCGTCTCATTTTTACAGCGAGGCTTGCAGCTTGCACGGTTTTTTGCATGCTATAATCCGATGGGGAGTTAGTTTGCTTTTGATTCTTTGTGTGCCCCATGCCGTTTGGCGAAGTTTTGGTGTACAAGCGAATATTTGGACATTTAAGTCCGCGCCGATTGTCGGACTTAGTTGCAAACAAGCTTCTGAAAATGCACAAGGCCCATATTCTTGGGGCGAGTTAATTTGAAGTTTTGTCCGCTCTCGCGTGAAGCGCAACAAAATTATATATCTCTTACCTGAATATGAAAAGCAATATTTGAGTGTAAATACAATTGTATTACATAATGACAACATTTTATAATTTCCTATAAAATTAATAGATTCGTTAAAATTCAGTGGAGTATTATTACTGTGTATACATCAACACATTCTAATATTGCACTACATTTTTGCCTTCGGAAAAGAAATTGTCCTGTACGCCTATCATTTGCGATAACAATTAATAAATCACAAGAACAAACTATGGATAAAGTGGGAATATATCGTATTTGCCACAACCAGTATTTAGCCATGGTCAAGTATATGTAGCAATATCACGTGGGAGTAGTTTTAAAAACTTAAAAATTTAAATTTTACCTAATGGATCCTGCCACACGTTACAATGAAGTTTTCTAACTTGCAAAATATTTTGCAACGGGTCCACTAGTCATCAATAAAATCGGATAAAAAAAGAAAACCACGAAATATTTTAAATGCAAAAATGAAGCAAGCAATATTAAATTATGACATATCTGTCAAAATGACAAAAATTTTTTTTAGTGGAAGAAAAGAACTAAAAATCTATGTACCAACATTATTAAAACTAGGGACTCTGCAGGAATGCAACTTATCCCCTAGAAAGTTGACCTTGAAAATTATTATAGAAAAAAACTGTACTTTACTTACTAGCTATTTAAGTCACAAGGAATGTAAGGACCTATTAACATTTGAGGTAGGCAAGTACAAGCCAAAACGTAGTCGCGGCTTGTTGCCTGCCGAAAATGTTAATAGGCGATACATTCCGAGTTATCTTATTATATTTTTCCCGCTGCTTATCAAAATTTTCCTAGATTTTTGAAAAAATCGTTTGGTTTGTCACCTGTCACCAGGATTAATTTTCGTGAGTCGTGTTACCTATGAGTGTCACCTTTCACATAAACACTTGCAATTTAGAAACAAAACGTCTAAATCTGCATCTTGCTTTCCTAATTTTATTATAATAATAATAATAATAATAAACGTCTTTATTACTTTTCGTGTATATACACATATATGAAAAAAAGTACATATATATCGTATACACAACACGAAGCAGAAACAGCGAAGTTTAACCAGAGGTCATTCTTCCACTTAACTATTCCTACACCGTAGTCGTGCTACACATGAGCACAATAAAATAACAAACAAAATCGTAGAAATAACAAACAAAATCGTAGAAAGAACAAAAACAAATACTAATACTAAAATTAAGAAAACCTAATTTATTAAAAGATACTTTTTATATCTGAGACTTAATGAACGTAAACCACCACTTTTAAATTTAAGATCCAGTGAATTATAAAGAGATACAGCATTGTAACTAAAACTTCTTCGAAATAACGCAGACTTATGCTGAATCATAGTGAGTCGATTTAGATTTCTGAGATCGCGATTGTGAATAGCCTCCCTAAACACAAGCTTTTCTGTTAAATACTTTGGCACTTGGGATTGCATTAGTTTCATTAAGAATACAAAAAAGTGTAACTTAACTGTATCCGACATTCTAAGCCATTTAAGTTCATTTAAATAGGCAGAAACATGATCATACTTCTTCAAATTAAAAATAAAACGACAACATGTATTCTGAACATATTGTAGGCATTACCAACCTGGTAGCCCTGTCAGGATCTGAGGGGTCGAAATGATGCAGCAGCTGGGTGTCGTCGGCATAAGATTGCACGTGAGAATGAGTAACAGTTTGAAAAATATCAGAAGTATAAATTAAGAACATCAGAGGGCCAATTATTGAACCCTGTGGAACCCCAGACACTATTTCTTTGGAAGAAGAAAACTTGTTATGTACACGCACACACTGTTTCCTGCCTATTAGGTAGTGATTAAAAAATGATATAGCAGTCTCATCAAATCCTAAGTATTTCAATTTTGCAATAAGCAGCTTATGATCAACTAGGAACTTAATAATAATATTAAGTTCCGTTGTCAAGAAAAAGCAGCAAACAAATATAATCACCGACTTACACGTTTTGTTACTAAGGATGTATCACTGACTTACATGATCAGCAGCGGGAAAAATACCATTAAAACACAAGTGTCCCAAGTTGTAAACCTAAGTAGGTCAGTTGGGACAGTCAAATTTTATTTTTTTTGTTCCTAAAACTCGGCCGATTCTGAAATTTAAATTAAATGACAGGGGGCAAATTGTCATCCATACAGTATTTTTTATTTGGCTCTGTCTCGTCTAGAGGAAGTTCTCTCATTAAAAATATGTAAAAAGTGTCCCAAGTTGTATGCTTTTACGGTAAATGCCATCGTATTTTCCTTTTTGCTTAATACAAGTAAATTTGATGCAATGTAAAATTTTGCCTGTCACAGTGACAAATGTTTTCATAAACAAAATGCAATCTGACGTTCACCTACAGACTTAAGACATGACTAGATGTTTTATCTTTCTTTCCGAGGCTTGCCCTAAATGGATCTTTTTTGGAACACACGATATAAAAATAGCACAAAGTTTGTCCACATATATGAAATCTTAGTTGAACATTTCTATATGTAGCATTATTGTACACATTTAGGGCCGGTTCTACAATGCAATATATGCCTAGAATAAGCTATCTTCTTTGTATAAGTACTATTTCAAAGTTTTCGCACAAGCACTTTATTTACAAACTGATTTTAAATGTAGCTATTTTTATGAAATAAATGTGCAATAGGAAAATAGCTGTTAGAGAGAGCTATGATTTGCATACATATATCCATATATGTAATACGGTTATTTTATATTAAGTAGTATCTATAATTACAATTACAAAACTGTTTATTAAAGATTATATTTTCGAATATCACACTATAATTAATACATAGGTAACTATAAGAATCATAGTATTATGTATCACTATTATTAATAATAAATAATACTAATTATAAAGTATAATACATTTTGAGAATATACACATCAGAGTTCTTTATTAGTCACTCTTGGGCAACTGTAATTATACAACATCTCCATCCATTTTCCTTTGGAATTTTGTAAATAAATACCAATTTTCAATGCAATAACAACACATATATAATTCAACACCGTCATGAATACACGTCCTTCCCAGTTGATAACATAGAACAATGCATATATCCACCTGCCCGATTGGTAGTATGTGTAAAAAAATCTGCGGAAAACATTAATGTTTTATAAATATGGTACCTATGCTAAACTTTAATGTAATAAGTAATATAGAAATATTATTTTAAAATATTTTGAATTTCTATATTGCTAGAGTACTTGTTGCTCTTCTAAAAATATATATATTCAATAAAAATATATAATTCACGCGGTTGTGTATACATATACAGACCACAGAGATCTTACATCGATCATATATCTACTATCCGAATTATTTTAGAACAAACGGCAGAAATGGAAAGAGACATATACGTCAACTTAATAAATTTTAAGCAGGCTTTTGACTCAGTAAACCGAAAAAAGATGTGGGAAATACTTTCACAGTATGGGATACCCAACAAATACATTAGAATAATGAAAATGCTCTACGAAAACCACTCCCAACAAATAGGACTAAATATAAATTGCAAAAACACTAAACTAGCCTACTCGTGAAAGAAGCGAAACAGATCACCCCATCATCTTAAAAAATTTGGCAGCGGCGATTCCTCTAGAGGGCGACAAAGTTACTAAAAATCGGTTTCCACCATTCTAGCTTTGTGGGGGTGTTTTTATTTTCGAAAAATTGCGAATGTGAAAGTTGTAGTGCTTGAAAAAATGTGCACGAATCTCTTTTAATAATGTGATTGCTTTAAATAGTCCCCGAGTGACAGCCCTTCAAAGTCCGCGCGGCGTGGGAAATGTATATTCCGGCGCAGCAAAGTAACCATATTTCTGATGCGTAGAATGCAAGTTGTTACACGTTTAGAACAGCAGGTGTTCACGAAAATACCTGGGAAAAAGGTTGATCGCTTTTCACACAGAGAGAAAAAGAATTTTTGGTAACTTTGTCGCCCTCTACCATTGGAAATGCCAACTTCTTGGTTTCGTGGCAATAACCAAAAGTGTGTAGAATTTTATTTCCAAAACTGTGACCAATGGATCGCGGAAAAAACGATTTCAAAATGTTTTTAAGATGGCGGCTGTTTGGCAGAGAAGGGGGGGAGGCTTTTTGGTTCTACACTTGTCTACACCACTGGGCAAGAAGAATCGCCGCGGCCAATTTTTTTTAAGGTAAAACAACAATTTTACTGTACTATTCGGCTTTTGATATGGGAACAATTAGCATTACAGAAATGTTATTGACGCTGGAGAAAGATATTTTGATCATAAATAAAGTTATTTTTGTTTTCTTCCATTTCGACATAGAGTGGCTCTCGCGCAAATGGTTTCTAGTTTTTAAAAGAAATTAAATGATAAAAATCTAATTTTTGGAATTCCTGGCTAAATCTAAATTTAAAAGAAACAACGTAATATTTATTAAAAAACTATTTACCTGGTTAATAAATATAAGCAAATTATACTTACATAGAGTCATAGATGACCTTCAAGACACTCAATCCAATAAGTGCCGATTTAAAACTGGGCATGAGATTGTTGGTGATTATAATTTCAATTATTGCTGGTATCAAAATCACGGTATGCACAGAATGATTTAACCATTCTGGTATAAAAGCATCTACTACAGCTGGAAGTATCCATTCTCTGTTGATGGAGTATAAACTCCAAAACATCCCCGACACAAAAAGAGCGCATGGAAACATAAACGTTGTAAAAATGTATCCTTTTACCATTAAAAGTTTGTTTTCATATTGGCGAAAGCTTTTGGGAAATACATGTAGCACATCTGTTATTACTGCCACGAGTAAGTATATGGTCTGGATTGCCTAAAATTAAAAACAAATGTAAAAAATGCACCTAAAGTTCAGAATGTATTTTACCATATTCCAACCTGTGAAGTATCGATTTGCAAATAGCTCCATATCGGTTACTATAGGATCTGTGCTTTTACTAAATTCTATTTCTATTGTATATTTCATTGCATACACATGGTGAATCAATGCCGACGCATGATAGACAGCTCCAATGTATCTTTTCATTTTGTGGTGGTTCTGAAAGATCAACATTTCTAGCAGCCATTACAATAATTAATAAAATTTAATCTACCACGTACGTGTGACTAGAACAAACATAATATTTATATAGAAAAATATTAGTTATTTATGTATTAAGGGCATAATCAATAGTTATAGCACGAGGGAATGTTTAAAGCGCGACGCGAAGCGGAGAGCTTTGCATTTGCCGAGAGCTATAATCGTGATTAAGCAAGTGGCACATACCGTATGATCGAAATCTTTGATGTTCTATGGGTTGCGAATTTTTTAATAGTAATTTACGATACAAGTGCGTAAAGCTACTCTTTAGGCACGAGTGGGGTAGAGTTAAAAAACGAGTGAGCGAGCGTTTTAAGCCCCGCGAGTGACTAAAGATGCTTTACGCATGTGTATCGTACAATATTTTATCTACGATAGAATCTAGAAAAATTAAATGTAAATTAGGATTACCAGCAGCCTGTCGTAATTTTGTGTGTTTTAAAATTTTTAAAACACGCTGCTACTAACAACGTGCATAATGAAATCGTTTATAAACACTTTACTACTGACGACGTAAACTAATGAAAACATGTTATTAAATAGTCGTTTTACAAACTTAAAACTGCCAACTAAAAGGCAATTTTACACACAGTCCTAGATAAAATGATATTACTGATATAATCTTAAACTGACAGATATAAAATGTCAGTGTGACTTTATTAACACAACTGCTAACAGAAAATGTTGACAAAACAATTTCACAGCCCTCTAGACTCTAGAGGATAAAAGTTTTCGATCATACTGTACAACGTTTTATTTCATTTTGGTTCTCAAAACAGAAAATTCAAGGATTCATACGCTTTTTATTAAAATTAAAATGACTACTGTTGTTGAAAGAATATAAAATATTTTTGTATTGTTATTATTAAATTTTCTATCATATTGAGTATTGTTTGACAATATTACCTTTTTTATACTGCAATTCATTTATTATAATAAAAAGTCTATTCCGTATTTCTTTCTGTATTTGTGTCATCGCATAAATATATCGTTATCGATCAATTTTACTAAAATCTGAAAGTTGTATTCGTTTAAATTTCCCTTTGAAAAAGATAGTTAAGTTAGTGTATAATTCTAGTAATGTAAATATTTTGGTTTTATATTATATGAGCAAGTTGAATATGTAACTAAATAAGTTAACAGTTGCTGTATGATATTATAGATAACTTCGAGTATTTAAAAGAATTGACATTGGTTAAAATTCTGGATTCCATGAATTATGTTAAAACAGACCACTGGCTTATAATAACGGGAAAAATAAGATTCTGAAATATTTCTAAAACGCTTGTTATGCATTATATTGCAATATAGGTTAGTAATTACACTAAAGGCCGAATATATATGAATTTGCTTTTCTTTTTGCTACTCGATTTCGTATTAATTCAATGTTTTCTTTGCGTTTTAGATGATTCTAAATAATATATCATTTTTATTTTACAATATGCACGCATTTCCTTGAATATATAGTACTTTTTGCATTTTTTTAAGTTACATCGTTATGAAAACTTTAAAATCTTAAAAGCTTGTTCAGGTTTTAAAGAAATTTAAATTTAATTTTTTTTAGAAATGCTAAAATATTGCTTTGTACATCCTTGACCCTATTTTACTCAGTACTTAAAAGGGCGGAACTGCCAGTTTAAGAAATACAGTAGAACCTGTCTATGTTGACCACCTGAGGAACCCAGGAATCAACAAAAAACTTCAGAACATGATCAACTTACAAGAATTTGTATTTCAAGTTTTGGAACTTGTTTATAGCTCTGCACTAAATAAATTAAACAAATTCAACAGAGATGCAGTTTAAGAACGGGCGGATAGTCAAAACAATGTTGATGTAATCATTACAGTTCCATCACATCAAGTGTCCTTGATCTTCAGAAGATGTACTGAATGTAAGGGGTCAACATATCGTGGGTTTTTAAAAAAACTCATTCGCATGTCATGATCAAATTGAAGTTTGCTGTATGTAACTTGAGGTATACTCTACCCATTGATGCAAATGAACTACCATAAGTCAGAGACTAAAGTTACGATATGACTAGATTTTCTATCTTTCTTTCCAAGGCTTACCCCAAATAAGTTTTTTTAACACACATTGAAAATAAATGTAAAAGTATTAAAAATCAGCGGTCATGGTCAGGAACGGAGAAAAATTGGTCATCTTAGTCACATTTCAGTGTATCAACTCTCTAAATGCAGCCAGCAAAATGAAACTTTCCTGCTCGTTAAAATTAAAGGTGCAGATTTATAAAAAAATGTGCAAAGCAGTATTTAGTTTCCAACCGTAGTTGCTATTAGTTGGTTGAAAGTGCACTAAAATTGTTATTTTAAAATTGTCTAAAGTGAAAGTGTGCAAGTTAACAAATCCGTGAATGGATATCACTTAATTTTATGCCAGAGCATTAAATTTTCATTAAATTGATTTTTTAAAATAAAAGGTATCAAGCGAAAAAAGTATCTATCGACCAACACCTGAACACAAATCGAAGAAGTTTTTAAAGCAATTGTTTTTAGGTGAAAATCACTTCACAATACTCCTTGAGATAACTGAAGCACTGGAATTAACAGATGGAACCCCTGTACAAAATTGGGAAAGAATAGCAAACATTCAGCTATCTCTTGCAAGTGCAACAGCCGAAGATGCTTAAAAAGCGAATAATAAACTTAAAGCTACTTTAACAAAAAATTCTGGATTTTGTCCTTTATCCGAAATGGTACGATTAACTGCACCAGAGACGGAGAAAAGTTGCCAGAATGTAAATATGCAACGGTAACATCTTGCAATATCGAATGATGGTTTTCAAGTGATAAAAATATTTTGTGTGACGGACGAATTCTACCCCAGAAAATTTAGAAAAGTATCTTGTTTGCCATTTTAATAGCAATTAAACGATAATTTTATTTGTTTTTAATTTAATAAAAATTTATTTTATCTATATTAGAAACATGTTTAATTTAGCTCTTAGTCTCTAGTATTTCGTTTTTCATCATATTAATATATGATTGTTCAGTTGCTAGTACCCCACTGAGCGCCTCCCCAGGTGGCGGATAAGGGAACGCCTCTCACATATGAGTGGTACCTGGGAAATGAAACACCAGGGGCGGATCAAAACTAGCATAACATAGGGAAGCAGCTATGGTATTAATGGGACAAAACTGTAGGAAGAATGACTTACTATTAGGCTTGCTGCCATACAAAGTACAAGCGGCAATCCCATTATGATTCCTCCGGTTGTATTTACTGCAATGAGGAAACCAACGAGAAACTACCTCATTAAACTCCCAAGAAAAGTCAAAATGGCAAGTAATAATATAGGAAAAATATGTACTGATCATAGACTCGATACCCAAGATCCGGCAGGGAAAGATTACAGGGTTTTCCAGGTCGTCACCCAGCGAAACCCCTGTAAAATAAATAAGAAAGACACCTTAAGAATATGTGGAAAAGAGATTAAAATTGGCACATGGAACGTGAAAACTATGTTCCAAGCTGGGAAAATCCATAATGCCGTACAAGAAATGACGAAACTAGAAGTTGATATAATGGGCATTAGCGAAATGCGATGGCCTGGTACGGGACACTGTACAATTAAAGATCAAAAAGGGTACTATTCTGGAAATGACGAAGGTCAACACATTCATGGAGTCGGTTTTATAATATCTAAAAGAATACAACAGTATGTTAGAAATTTCACACCAATATCTGAAAGAATGCTAATTATACAGCTAGACAGCGACCCAGTTAAATTAAACATCGTTCAAGTATACGCCCCAACCGCTGACAAATCAGACGAGGAAATAGAAACATTTTATAAATCAGTGTCAGATGTAATGAAACAATTTCATAAACAAGATGTAACAATTATCATGGGAGATTTAAACGCCAAGATTGGGAAAGGAAAAAATGGAAAATTCATTGGTGACTACGGATTAGGTACAAGCAATGAACGTGGAGAAAGATTAAAGCTTTTCGTGGAAGAAGAAGGATATGTAATTATGAACACCTTTTCAAGACTTCCACCACGTCGACTTTACACATGGATTTCACCACAAGACCGACCTGGCAATATAGTCAGAAACCAAATTGATTATATACTGGTAAACGAACGTTTTCGTAACAGCTGCTTATCGGTTAAAACATACCCTGGTGCGGAGATAGCATCTGACCACTGTCCTCTTATTGTAAGATTCAATATCAAACTTAAGAAAGTTAAGAGAAAAATACAAAGGAAAGGTTGGAACTTGAGAATACTGAAGGATCAGCAGACAAAGGACACTGTGAAAAAATTAAGAATTGGGAAACCAAGAGATCTAGTTATAGGTAGAAATATTGAAAAAACGTTAGAAGAATTATCTGAAGCTTTGGATGAGATTAGAGATGAAAATTTAGTGGATAAAACTGAGAAACAGAGAAACTGGTTGACAGATAGAATACTGGAACTCATGGATGAACGGAGAAAAATAAAAAACAACGAAGTCAAGTTTAAAGACATACAAAGGCAGATAAAACGAGAAATAAGAAAAGCAAAGAAAAACTGGCTCAAAACACTATGTGAAGAAATAGAATCCTTAGAGAAAAGGTATGATTTATTTAATATGCACAAAAAAATCAGAGAAGCATCTGGGATATACAAATCTAATACGACTGGAAAATTACATAACAAAATTGGTAAAATCATTATCGACAAAGAAGAAAAAATGGACATCTGGAAAACGTATATATCCGAACTCTTTAAAGATGACAGGCCAGAACAACCTCCGGTATTTGAGTGTGACGACAACCTCTCAATAACGGAAGATGAAATAACCAAAGCAATATCATAACTCAAAAAAGGCAAAGCTCCAGGACCAGATAATGTGCACACTGAATTTATTAAATTATTTGAAGAAGATATATCCTGGTTAACAGAAATATTTAATAAAATTTATAACACTGGAGAAATACCGAATATATGGTTAAAATCGACATTTATAGTACTACCTAAAAAATCAAAAGCTAAACACTGCAGTGATTTTCGCACCATCAGTTTTATGAGTCATCTCCTCAAACTTTTTCTAAAAGTAATACATCACAGAATTTATAGATTATGTGAAGAGCATAGTGGCAGTACACAATTCGGGTTCCGCAATGCGATGGGCACAAGAGAAGCGCTTTTCAGTGTCCAAGTCTTGTTTCAAAGATGCAGAGACGTTGATTGCGATGTTTTTGCCTGCTTTATCGATTATAGAAAAGCATTTGACAGTGTATGGAACGAAATATTGAATGAAATCGGGCCAAGGAATCAGGACTTAAGAATTATTATCAATCTATATTGGAACCAAACAGCTTCCATACGCATACAAGAACAAAACTCAGAGGAGATGGAGATACAACGAGGTGTTCGTCAGGGGTGTGTGTTGTCGCCGATATTATTCAATATATACTCGGAGCGAATTTTTCAAGGGGCAGTAGAAAATACAAACATCGGTATTAAGATAAATGGAGAGTGCATAAATAATGGGAGATATGCTGACGATACTGTCGTGTTTGCAGACAGTCTCATGAATCTGAAGGAGTTAATAAATAAGGTAACAGAAACCAATCAAAACTACGGTTTATCGCTTAATATAAAGAAAACAAAGTATATGTTAATATCCAAACGCAATAATCAACACCCTGAACAACTTATAGCGAACAATCAACGAATAGAGAGAGTACAAACATATAATTACCTAGGAACAACAATTAATGATCGATGGGATAACTCAGTAGAAATAAAGTGTGGAATAGAAAAGTCCCGAGCTGCATTTCTGAGGATGTCAAAGCTGTTTAGAGGTCACGACTTATCACTGCCAATGAAAATCAGATTACTAAGATGCTACGTATTTCCGGTGTTGATCTATGGAGTTGAGTCTTGGACCTTGACGGAGTCTTCTTGCAAAAGGATCGAAGCTTATGAAATGTGGCTATATCGACGCATTCTAAAAATTCCATGGACAGACCATGTCACCAACAAAACGGTTCTTGAAACAATTGGAAAAGACAAAGAGCTTTTGCTAACAATAAAAACAAGGAAGATGGAATACCTGGGACATATTATGTGAAACAGAAAAAGATATGAACTATTGCAATTAATCCCACAGGGAAAGGTGGAAGGAAGAAGAGAGCCCGGAAGAAGGAGAATATCGTGGCTAAAAATCCTGAGAACTTGGTTCAAAACAACAACCGTGGGGTTATTTAGAGCTGCTGCTGATAAAATACGAGTTGCCATAATGATCGCCAACATCCGAAACGGATAGACACCACAAGTAGAAGAATATTAAATAGACACGGTTTTGCGTCTATTTTGATTTTTACTTCCTTCATCTAAAAGACGAAGAAAGTATTATAATCGCAAAATATCACCTTCCGAGATTTCTTCAGATCCTCACGTTTCAGGGTCCTTAGATGACGAAAGATAGGTTTTCGCAATGCCATCTGTCTGTTGACGGTATAACTCGAAAAGTATTTGTTGGAGGAAGATGATATTTTGCATGTCTTCCTGGCACTGAGAAAATTTCGGTAAAATATGTACAGGGTGGCACCATAAAAAAATAAAAATCTGCCAATGTTTGCTTTTATTCAAGAACTATTACTTAAATGAAAGTAATATATTCAGGTTTTTAACCTTGGCGAAAAAGGGCATATTTTGGACCCAACATATACAGGCTGAGCACCTTAAAAATTAAAATTTAGTATGTTTTTGCTTTAACTGTAAGATAGATAAAAGCAATTATTTGCACTTAGCTCAGGCTTTACCTTCGACAAAACTGGAAAAATGTTATAAAAAAGACAAGAAGCGTATTCTATATTATCCAGCTGCGAGGACAAATGCGAAGAGGTCCTAAGTGACCGCGTGCAATAGAGGGGTTGCGTTGAAATTAATGTAATTTGCATTAGGAAGTATTTCCATTTATGGTTTCAGTATTAGTAGCACCGTTAAAATATGTTTACCCTATTTTTCTTATATTTATGTACCTACATCTGATTTCTATTATTTGTTAATGGCCAGTCACTTTTGGCGTTCCCTGTATATCTTCATTTTGTTTTTTTAACTACCCCTGTTACTTGTTTCAAAGAGTAGTGTTTGTTATAAAAATAAATAATTATTTGTTTAAAATATGTTTACTTTGTAAAAACCAGATGCAATACCAATAACTAGTTGAACTTGATTTAATATATCTTAAATTTGATTATTGTAAGTCGTAATAGTTATATATTATACAACGAGTAGCTAAAGTGCCACTTTTTGGAACGCGTGAGAAAGTTTAAAGAATGAGCCGAAGGCGAATTCTTTAAATCTCACAAGTGCAAAAACGTAGCTTTAGATACGAGTTGTATACCTATATAATGTTTTCGACTACCACATGTTTATGTTAAAAGAGATTACAAAGTGTCAACGTAATTTTAAATTGAAAACTCCTTAAAAATCATGTTAGGTATGCTTTCATTCCTTTAAATTGAAAACTCACCGCATTTAATACACAGTTTCGACAGAAGTGTGCAATAAAATGGCAGATGAGTGCAATAAAATTTTTATTTCATAGTATGCAATAACAACATGCCTTTGGCGTATAGATAGTGTCAAATAATAACCTCCTTTAGGAAATGGAAGTTGAAAAACGTTATTTAAAGCATCTAAATTACTGAAGATTCTTTCTGTTGATAAATAAATATTTTATAATTTTTGTTTCTTTATAAAATATAATCTACACAGAAAACCAAATAATATGCATGATGGGCATTAGGTTTTGCTTTTTATATAAAAGGATTGACCACATCAGATACTAGTTTTAATTCAATAAAGTAAAAGTTTAAATTTTGTTCGACGACCATCTACTTTTAATCAAAAGCAATACTTAAGAAATAAAAACAATAACTCGCATTGCATTTGATTTATAAATGTAAATAAAACGTGTATTTAAAGATTAAAATGTTGACGAAAATTTGAAAGATGATAGTATTAAGATCAAAATTGATAATATTCGAAAAATGACTTACCTAATTTGTATGTCCTGTTGCAGTGTATGAAATAAAACTTTTGATAGCAATAGCTGGAGATAATCTCCTACTCAGATCGTCCACTTCCTTACACTGATTTTAACTAGCTAGTAGCTAATGCTAATGACTGAATCGCGTAACGAACAAGAATCGAATCCGCGGAGCAGTTGACATGTATTCTCTTATATATGACATAACTAAAGCGGATTCTAAAGATGTACGTAAGTATCATCGGCTCTAATCTTATCAGAATTATTACATGGCTATCTATTGAATTTTACCGCCACATAAACAATTACCAATATGATACAGGACATTGTTAAATTTAAAAAGTTATTACAAGCCAATGTATACAGGATTTCATAGGATTTGGAGGTAAGATTTATTATTTTGTATATATTAATTAAAGTTTTAATAAGATGGAAAATATGAAGTAATTAAATACATTATTAGCGTGATATTTATTACTTTTTACGCGGCTGCAGTTAATTAAATAAATTAAAGAAATATTCGACTGCTATTTGTTCATCATTTTTATTACCGGGCCGAAATAGTATATTATACAGTGCTTTCGTAAAGTAGTGGATAAATTCGTTAAAAACTAAGGAGTAACTTTTGGAAAAAACGCTGGGACCCGTCGATTTTTATTTTTTCAAATAAAATCTATACCTACAGGGTGACCCGTGTAAGAGGTAGGTATGACGTCATCGATGTTTTTTAATTATTACGGAATTTGAAAGAAAGCACCTTTTTACTTACGTTAGCCTGATTTTTGAGTATAGGTCAGATGATCAAAATTTAATTGCAATGGTAATTGCAAAAACAACTAAATTAAATGTACAAATTGTGCACTGTTGTCTGCCTGACAGTAACTAAGACGACCGACATGTTTTTATTGGTTGCTGTCATTGATTAAAAGCGTAAAATAATACTTCTCAAAATAAAATTTAGTATTTTGCAAATTTAAATGTTTTTCTTAATTTTTGGTCATGTGACCTATATGCAAAAATTACTTTAGTGGAAGTAAAAAAATGTATTCTTTCAAATTCCGTAATAAAAAGGGGGTTGCCATTTAAAAAAACATCGATGACGTCATACCTCCTACACGGGTCACCCTGTATGCATAAATTTTATTTGAAAAAATGCATAAATAAAAGTAAACCAACGGGTTCCAGCGTTTTTTTCCAAAAGTTGGTCCTTGAATATTTAACGAATTTATCCACAACTTTACGAAAGCACTGTATACCAAAGAACTAAAGTTTTCCATTTAATCCCCAGGGTGCAGTTATTCTCGAGGAAATATTCAAACGTGAGATTAAATAGCACTAGCACCTTAGTGCCGCGGTATTGACATACGCTATTTTTTATACTGCGAGAATAGAAACAAATCTGATTTTGGAGGTTTTAAAACTTACAGCTGCACTCTTAATTTATTCGAAATTGATAACTTTGCAAATATTGTAGGTAACGTCGTAAAATGTGATTTAATCCCACAGGGTCCCTCAAAATGACGCCCAAAGTAGGCCTTTTATCCCTGAGAGTCAAAAATAGTTATTTATGTACGATCGATCAATAATATGGGTTTCTAGACCTAAGTTTTAAAACTAAGTTTTATGACTTGACTTCGGAAAAAAAAACCACGAAAGCCATAATAAAACTATATTGTATATTAACAGCGGAAAGAGATACTTTTGTGTTCGCACACGTATAAACTGCAGCGTGAGCTGCAAGCAAGCGCTGCAAACGTGTAAGATCCTTTTACACCCGCTGACGTTGTCTTAGTGAGCGAAAAGTAATATTATCGCCCGAGGGTGAAAATGACTTGCTTTACCCCTGAAAAAAGGTCTGAAAACGTATAATATTGATCGATCGTACATAAATAGGTATTTTTGACCTCTGGGGATAAACAGCCTACTTTGGGCGTCATTTTGAGGGCCTAACTGAAACATTTAATCTCTGTGGGATTAAATCACATTTAGGACGTTACCTACAATTTGCAAAGTTATCCATGCCGAATAAAATAAGATTGTACCTTTCAGTTCTAAAACATGCAAAATCAGATTTATTTCGAAAACTATTCTCGTGAGTGTAAAAATAGCGTAGGTGGATACCTCGGAACTAAAGTTCCATTTAATCTCAGGTGTGCATATTTCCTCAAGAATAATTGCGCCTGAGGATTAAATGGAACACTTTAGTTCTTTGATATGTAACATACTATTTATATACGAAATACATATATAACCATTATGTACGATCGATCGATAATATGAATTTTTTAGACCTCCTTTCAGGCGTAAGCAAGTTTTTTCGCCCTCGGGCGATAACTTTATTTTTCGTTCACCAAGATGATGTCAGCGGACGTAAAAGAATCTTATACGTTTGCAGCGCTTGCTTGCAGATCACGCTGCAATTTACGTGTGCGAACACAAAAATATCTCTTTCTGCTTTTAATACACAATATACTATTATGGATTTCGTAGTTTTTCCGAACTCAATTCATAAAACTAATTTTTACATAAAGAACCATTATGTACGATCGATCGATAACATTAATTTTTTAGTCCTTTTTCAGGCGAGACTTTTTGGCTCTCGGGCCATAATAGCTGGTTTTGTAGAAGTGTTATTTTTTGATCGAGAATGTAGTTTGAAAACTGAGGCTCGTAGTACTGAGGCTTGTAAGCATTATAGATCGTAAAATATACAATACGACTCAAGGTATAATTGCCGACATACAAATGGAAACACTAGTTTTTATATTTTGAAAATCTATGTTTTTCATGTCAATTAATGGTCAATCTGACATTTGGTTAAGGCAGTATGACATAAAAGACAATTACAATGTCTAAAATCATTAAAAACATTTAAATCTATTAGCCATGAATTTTTATTATTTTGGCATGGCTTTCTTGATTGTTTCCAACTTACGTAGACGTAAATTCTCCATAATCGTCATTTTTTAAATACATTTTTTATTTATATTAGTATGGGCGTTTGAAAATATAATAGCATATGCTATTCGGAGTAAAAGTGGCTTAACGAAACGCGTTTAGATAGGTATAAGTAAATTGAGGGAATAGTATATTATGTGACCGAGCTCTGTGGATCAGTGGTTAGCATGTCTGATTAGCATACGGGAGGTTGTGGGGTCGATTCTCGTGGCCGTCCGCTTTGATTCAGGTTTTTAGGTGGTTTTTCTGAGTCAACAGAGTACCTTCTTTGAGGCGAATGCCGGGGCAGTACTTCTTCACCTGTCCTAGCCTTTCTTCCATTCTCCATACCTCTTGAAATTACCGTTATTGGCTGAAGAGGGACGCAAGGACCCTATAGCAGCCCACCTCCAATTGGAGGAATTGAACTGACTTTGAACCTTTACCTTTTTAAAGTATATTATGTTATTAGGAGTAAAACTGATATTTTGCGCGCTTCGCCCGTACTTGTCTGATAACGCGTCCGGTCTCGCCACATAAAGTATCACTTTTACTCCAAATAACATAAAATACTATTAACTCAATTTACTTATACCTATCCAAACGAGTTTCGTTAAGCCAGTCTTTTGCTTGAAAATTCGTTTAAAAAAGGACATTGTGTGGGGACGGACTAGCAAATTTTAATAGTTATTTATTGTATAAGTGTTTTAGATGGTGTTTTATCCACGCAAGAATGTTTAAACGCGAGAAAGCAGTTCGAGCGTTTAATTTTCTTAAGTGGATAAAACGCAACAAAAACACGAATGCAATACAACGTTTTATCCAACAACTCAAAAAATATCTAAAAAAACATACGTTTTGTATTGGCAGCCATGAATAGTCATAGTGACAATTTGGAAACTACCGAAAGATCAAATGTTATACGTTTTGCAGTACTGAAGTGCATTGTCAGTCTATGCCAAATTCGAGAGGTTAATAGGTTAAGTTTTGTTCGTTATTTGACACAGATTGACGCAAAACTTAACCTACAAATTTCGAATTTGGCATAGCTTGACAGTGCTATCAACAATGCAGTAGTAAGTGACATGGTTTTATTCTACTAGTGGAATAAAGTAATTTCATTATTCCACTAGTGGATAAAGTGGTACTTTAGACGGTTCATAAGTGTGGATAAAACTTCAATTATAAGGTGACTGTGGATAAAGGTACACACGGTAACTAGATGCAGAGACGGTTTTTTGTTTAACAACCACTTAAAATTTTAAACCGTCTCTGTATCTAGTTATCGCGTATACTTAGTATCTGCAGACAATCTGTATAATACTAGAAACAGGTTTAAAAAAAAAATTAGACGTATACTGAAATTTGACACTATAAAAGTATAAGAATATATTTTTTAAAATGATGTTGACCAAAAATAATATTTACGTCGTTGGTGTAGTATTATATCTATGTGTTCTTTTATTTATTAGTATTTGTTTTTCTTCGTCTTCTATTTAATATAGTTTGCGGAATTATAACCACCACGCGTGGTTCTATGGGACATCTTCGGGCTAATCTAACTCATTGGGTATACGACCACCAACACTTTCTATAAAGAAACTAATTATATCTGGAATAGGTTTTTTACTAGGCAATTACACCGGTCCTTTAATTCACACTTGTATGCTTGCTTTTGAATATTATTTTACAATAATTAACACAAAATATCTAAGAACTGCTGAAAGACAATGTAACCATTGATAAGTTTAACCTTCGTCTGACAGCGCTATGTATTTTTTATTCAACAGAAAATCGCGAAACATTATGAAGTTCAATATATTTTTATTTATAAATGCCACAAACAGTTTCTTTTGGGGGCTCGTCGCTACGTCCAAGAAATTTTTATCTAATTGCCGTGACCTAATATCCGTTTCAAAAGAAGATCACGGACTAATATAATCAACAAAAGTGTTTTTATTTAATTGTTTATGTGATATGTATGTACAAATGATAGCAAGGTCCTTTAAAAATAAAATTTCAACTATAAATTTTAAAAAGCCAGAATTAAACTTATAGTGCGTGTTTAAAAAAACAGATATCGAAGTTCAAACATATTTATCAAAATTTCAGTTTTAACACTACATCGACTGGAACTTATTGATAAAATATCTCCAAATATAATTTTTAGGGCAACAGTAACTTTGTAGCTCTTAAAAAACGTTGGAATACATCAACCTCGAAAACTAATAGACTTTTTTTAAGAGCCTTTTGTTGCTTAATCATGTTTGTTACAGATAAAACGAGACTAAACAACGTTTATCTTCATTCGAGATGTCTGAACGGAACTGCAATGTTTTGTTTACAATTTGATGTCGAAGTTTATCGTGTGTGGAGGTCTAAAATATTTATTATTTAGCACTTCACTTAAAACGTGATACAGTGCAAGTCATCGTCAAGTTTTAAAAATTGGAGACCCATATTCAATGTACATTATATGGCGTGTAGTGTAAGAACGTACCTACATTTAATAAAATAATAGGACTAATGTCTTTTGTTATTAACTGTTAGGAGGTATATATACTGCTCCACAAATGAAATGGACCACCCATAAAAATTGTATTTATTACATATATATATAAGGATTTTTTACAGCTGACGCTGTTTTCCTTGACTCAACCACATTTCCATTCCTGTCTATTTTCCCAGTCTCCATCTTCCAGTTGTTTATTGTCCATCGCGTTGTCGACTTCATTCCTCCAACATCTTCTGGGTCTTCCTCGCTTTATTTTTCCCTTTGGGCTCCATTCTGTAATCTTTGTTGTCCATCGGTTGGGTTCTGACCTTCTTACATGTCCGTACCAAATCAATCTTTTCTGTTCGATGTATTCTACCGTATCTTTTTCTACTTTCATTCGTCTTTTAATTTCCGTGTTGGTAACTCTGTCAGTTCTTTTAATTCCGCAGCCTCTTCTCCAGAAATCCGTTTCTGTCGAATGAATTTTATTTTTTTCCCTTTTTATTTAATACCCAGATTTCTGCTCGGTATGTTAGTATACTGCGTACTAGAGTGTTGTAAATTCTAGTCGTTTTTGTGAGGTCTCACTATAAAAAGCATTTCTTTTCATAATTTAGTTTAAATAACACTAAATCCATTAATAAAATATTATCATTTGAAGATTTTGAATTTTCCCCAAATATTGATAGCACATTGCATTTAAAGTATGCCAAATCGTTGCCAACAATTTTTAAACGTTCCAATGAGACTCGAAAAACTATTAATTTCTTTTTTGTTCTCTTCTCTTATTTTTGTTAAATATAGTTTTTTATAATTTTATAATTTTTTATTTTATTAATCTGATCTTAATACTTCAGTTGATATTTCAGGACAGTGTAATTAAATATGCTTAATATGAGTATACTATAAACCAAAAACTTTTATATATTGCAATAGCCTCACGTTGTGGCTGGCGCCTTTTAAACAGACTATATTCGTGCCAGCAAATGGCGTGTGTTGTTTCTCTGTTGCAGAGCCAGTGTATATAGAAGAGTACCGCTACGTCCGCCATGTTTATTCCTCTGACCACGGCCAACTAAATTACTATGGCCTGCACATAGGGAACACCTCCTGTAGCCACCTATTGTGAGAATTTAAAAGCATTTGGTGTGTTTCTTAGCTCAAATGTCAAAACCTGACGTTTAACTTTAAAAGGTTAGTTGCACCATGAAATCTCAATTTATTGTTTTTGTTGAAATTTAACACAATTTTTAATAAATCAATACATAAAGTAAGTTTATTTGTGGAAGTTTTAATCCACGGTCTTGCAAATAGATTAATCGTAGCAAGGGTCCTGGCACGGTAGTTGACAATAATGGGGAGATGCAATTATATTTTTAATATACAAAGGGAAAACTGCAGAATCTGGGGCCACTTCCCCTGCTATTGGTAATATTAATTATTATTAACCGTGTTTCTCTAGTAACCATAACCAAAATTATCAGGGAAGCAATAAAAGGAGGGGAATTGGCCCCGGATTCTGCAGTTTAGCCGATGCAAATGCTGTGGATGCTGAATAAATGTTGGTTTCAGGCATATCATTGATTTTTAAACTTTGGATTTTCAACCGTAATTCTATTGGTAATAACAATCCTTAACTATTGATGGATGCTGTTTGGAGAGATGACAGTTGGGCAATACTACTAATAAAACTAAAATGTTCTGCGCTATTTGAACTGGCAGACAATTTAACTATTCCACAGCGCAAAATTTGCCTTAGTGCTTATTCTGCTGTTCGGGCATCTGTAGCTTCATTGAGAGAAAGTTGCTTAAACTGCATCAAAACTAAATGCTCGTGTTAATACATAGTAGAAACCAACGTCGAAACGACGATATTATTATACCGGGGCTACTATAGAAATGCTCCTAATGTGCTGTTTTGTAATTGGATATTTATACTGTAAAACAGGTTAAAATAAAATAAATAAATAAAATTATACTCAATACTTTTAACAAGCAGAGTACTAATAAGTGCTATAACTATTTTGATTGTTAGAATAACATTTAAGTTGTCAATACATTTTCAAAGATGACTTAATGTATTCGTATTTCAATTTTCGACATTTGAAAAATAAGCATTACTATAGAAACAACATTTGTATGTATTGTATTCCATATGTCAAATATTTAAATTTGCCGCCATAAATAAAATACGTTTCAGTATTAATTACTAGATGTCTCTAGGTGGTGTTCCCTATGTGCAGGCCATAGTATTTAATTTAGTCGGCCATGCTCTGACATATGCATCACTTTGAGGTTTATAACACAATTCCGTCAAGGTGACGTTTGTTGGCAATCCAAAACATTACTTAAAATTCGCAAGACTGTAAGTTTATGTCAAATTCGAGGTTAGCAGGTTAGATTTTACATCAGTTCTGACACAAACTGATGCAAAACATAACCTGCTAACCTCGAATTTGACATAAACTTACCGACTTGCCAATTTCAAGTAAAATTTTAGACATAACTCAATCAGTTACTGCTGATGGGAGTAAACATGGCGGCGATGGCGGCATTTTCTTGGTTCGAAGAATGGCGGTATTCTCCTATATATACTGACTCTGATATTTTGCGGTCTGGAAAATACTATTTAATCAATGACTACATGACTGGTGGCTTGAAGTAGCAGCATTCAAGCGTGCGTGTCGTTGTAGTTACCTAGTGTGTAATTTGGACCACTCGGAATAACATAAACGTGACATTTTTACCTTGTGCTAAGTCCGTCATTTCGCTGCTCCGTTTGGTGAGAACCGCTGGAAGGTGGCCGGCGCATCTTTGTCTTGGCCGGCAATTTGCTTTCAAAAGACTACCAGGATAGTGTCGCTGGACTAACGAGGGTCTGGTTGCAGGTATGCTAGCTTTATAGTGAATTTAAGGTTAAATGGATCTGGAGAATGTCCTTTTATGCGAGTTTAAGGAAAACATTCACCGATTTAAGGCTTCCAGGACATTTGAAGTAGGACAAGTATATGAATAAGCTCAGCGAATCGGGACTGCCGGCACAGAAGAGCTTATGTGAGGTTTAGGTAGAAGGTTGCCGAATCGGGGCCTCTGGTACATGTGAACTAGATCAGGAAGGTATAAAAAAAGCGGGCCAGGCCCCTGGGGGGGGGGGGGGATCGGCGAGAAGGTGCGACGCCGAGTGTCGGTTTATGCTACATCCGTGCATCGTGGCTTGGAATCAGCTTATCGGAATCCATGCGATATGAAGATGCAAGCGATGATTGTAACTGACTAAGCGCCGTACAAATTTCTGGCATAATATTTATGCTTTAGATAAATTTGCTGCTGTAGCTAACGTCACACCCCTTCCCTTCGGAAAAAGCCGTTGCTGGGTGAACACCTTTACTAAGGCTCCCAGAACGATGCAGGTATCACCTGCAGATTTCATGGTTCTCGACACACAACACAGACAGCATTCATAATACCTTCTGGCAGTGGCCGAATGCCATTTCTAGGGGTGCATCAACTGCACAAACACATGCAAACTGCTAGGCGACTGCACGCTCTGGGGCCATTCAAAAAGTGCACAGGGACTCACGTTGCAGGGGGATGCGAAACAGCGGTATTCGTTTGCAATTCTGTCAACGTTCATTCAAACATTCACACATAAACAATACGGGGCGGATGCAGTGATCGCGTTATCGACGTGCATTCATTCCTATAACGTTTCTATGGAGCGCATTCAAAACCACACGCTACTGGACTGCATGGGTCGCGGTGTTGACTTGCAGGTCCTTCATGACATTCTGCGGAGATCATTCTTTCCGGAATTATTAAATTATGTGAAAGTATTTAGGTTGCCAGGATCAACCTACTTTCACACAACATCTCAACTACGAAAATTTTATAGGCTGCGGAGACCAGCGTACAATTTCCAGAAAAACCATTTTTGGAAGCCACAGTGCAGCAACAGACACAACCACCTACCTGCAATGCTCATCAGCCACGTCCGGACCTCACCTTACATTGGTCATAACACAGGGACTTAGTCACCCTGTAAACAAACATGCACAAGACACAAGAGAAAAATCATAAGCCGGTACAGTTATTACATCTATTGGGCCACTCCACGTGACCAAAAAAAAACCACCTTAGAGTAGTACCGTTGTATTCGGCACGTATGACAAATTGTAATAACGACTTATGGGGTACGCCCAGCTGGAAAACGCTCTATCTGAGAACCATGACGCACAGCCGAGCCGAACAACAAATCCAAATCGATTCTAGTTAAGAAAAAAAGAGAAAGACGGCTTAATCCTCAACAAGTGCCACGCACAAGCATGAAATTTGTATGTGAGTTCGAGTCACCAAAGCGTACTATTGTATTAATTAGGCGTCGGACGCCTACTTAAAGGGTTAAGTTACAAGAACAAACGCTAAATTGCAAAACACAAGCGTTAAATGTGTACTGGAATGTACTATTGCATTAATTAGGCATTGAGCGCCGACTTAAAGGGTTAAGTTACAAGAACAAACACTAAATTGTCAAAAACAAGCGTTAAATATGTACTGGAATATACTATTGCATTAATTATGCTTCAAGCCCAAACTCCGAAAAGTTAATTTACATAGCAAAGCTGCTCTGCAGCACTGAGTATTAGAACACCAACATTAACGTGGTACTAGAGTGTACTCTGCACTAATTATGCGTCGAGCGCAAACTCAAAAGATTAATTTACACGAACATGCGGGCGAAATAGTTTATTGCACAATTTTACCTTATTAGCGAGCTCGGCCTGCAGCTGCCGATGGCATTCAAAGCAGTGTCGGTATGTCGCTCCGCACTTGATGTGTGTGTGGCAAAGCCGGAAGGCTACGACGTCCTGCAGAGTCCTCTTTCAAAGAGCGAATTGTGTACAGGCCCCCTTGTCCATTACACAGTTACTAGCGTCAGCGTAGTCATTGGAAGGGTAACTTCAGGAAAAGGATCCCGCCTCACAGACGACGGCGGACAATGGGCTTTGACGAGCCTACATATGAACTGAACCTTACAACGACTGGCAAACGGACTTCTCCATACCACAGCACAAGTGCACACCAACGTAATCAAGCAGCGTCTCCCTCACAACTCAATTAAAAAGATAACCGTTCCAGACAAACACTTTCCTGTAACAGCACAAACGGAAAAGCAGGCGTATCGACGCCAAGCGTGGAGACGCCCGTACAAAATCGCAATTTAAACTCTATCGGGCGACCCGGGGCGGAATGAATCGACTGACGCTAACAACCACGCTTCGCGCGATCGGGGTAACCAATCCTGAGCCAAGAACAACGTCACGCCACTGCAGGGTTCCTGGCATAAAAAAAATCAAGAGCCACTCTGAATAAAAATTCGGGAAGGGTTTCTCACTCGCTCTCACGGGCCAAATTTTAAATAACTTGTAAATCAACTCCCTAAAGTCTGTTGGGGCATGCAGCTGCATGAAACAATAATAAAAGGGATTTACAAAGGTTACGAATTAGAAACAGCGATACAAGGAGTGTACAAAGTTTACGAATAGCTATGCTTGATACTAAACTAAAAATGGACTCGAAATACAGGCAAACTCTCCAATTATGTACCAAAGCTGTTCTAAAGGTTTTTGTAGCTAATTAAATTCCCGAGAAATAAAAAATGGCCTGACAATACATTTGATGCGGGGGCTAACGTTACAAGACAAAAGAAAAAAAGTCTATCTTAAGTGGCTAAATGCAAAAGATAATCGCGATCGAGAACGATATAAAGAAGCACAATGAAAAGCATAGAGCAGCAGAGAAACATAAAGCTTAATATCCTAGAAAGGATGCATTTCCGAACCCGGGTTTATTAGAACTTTTTGACTTATTTTTGAGCATAGAATACTTGTACAAAGTATGTTTCCTTGACTCCTTGGTTTAGAGAGACCCTGTATATATCAAAAGACTTGTCAATGTAGAAAAGGAAATGTAGGAATATGGGAATAAATATTGGAGAATCATGTGTCTATACTCTACACTTTGCAGACGATAATGTGGTTATGGCCCAAGATAAAGATTTTGAGTATATGATTCGAAAACTAATAGAGGAATATAACAAATGGAGTCTAACCATGAACCTGGATGAGACTGAATATGTACGAGATGGAACATAAACCAATGATCCCAATTCAAATTTAGAAGACAACCAAACAATCAAATCATACGAAAAATATAAACATCTAGGGGTCTTCTTCGATAAAACTGGGAAAGAACACCTCGAAACCAAACTACAGTAGTAACTGGCAGAAAAGTTATCGGCTGTTTTAAGGATATAATTTGGAGCAAAAATATAAGCAAGAAAATGAAAATTAATATCTACATCGTGATGATTAAAAGTGTTCTATTATATGGGGTTAAAACATAGCACAGGATCGAAGTGAATAAGGAGAAAGTACTTACAACAGAAGCGGATGCTATAAGAAGAGCCTCCAGAACTTCTAGATGAGATAGAGCTGGAAACGATATTGTTAGGCAAAATACGGGTGTAAAAAAACAATTACAGATGAAATAGAACGACAACTGGTGTTGTATGGACATGTGCAAAAGATGAAATACCGCAGGCTTGCAAAACTAGTAATAAAGTGGAACTCCACTGCACGAAGAAGAAGAGGACGTGTAATTAGAAAATGGAAAAAAACGAGAGCGAGAAACCTGATGGAAGGAATGTTGAATAACAAACGATAGTGGAATTTGGGCATCGCAAGGTGTTAAACGCTATAACCAATTATATATATTATTTGGGCTACCTTCCTCTGTGAAGGAAAGTGTAACGTTGTTAATAGTATGTTATACATTTCTTAATCGTTTTCTCCGGTAGTTGTTTTAGCACCTTGCCTGTAATGAGGTCATTTCCTGGATCTTCATTTAGATTTCAATTACCTTTATTTTAACTAAAGTCAATCATATTCGAAATTCTGTCTGTGAGCTTGGCTCCAAGGTATGTGGCCCTAGCCACACACAAAGTGAATCGCCGTATGCAGACGGTCTAAGGGAGACCTATGGGAGCCTTCTTGCGGAGGGAGTGTTTCAGCTTGTTGAGCTGGGACCGCCGTTAGAGGTGTCGAACCAGAAGTAATATTGGTCTAGTATTCGATGGTTTTTGATTATCGGCTATTTTATTTTTTGTACAGAAATTCGCCGTGTAGCAAATCTTTGTCGTAAAATGCACCAGTCAAACGTTGTAGTAGTTCAAATGGCCAAATTAGACGATCGTTGAAAATACCAGCTACAGTTGTGACTTTCGTTTCCCTGCAAATTCGATTAGCAATGTGTTGACCACGTGTTTCAATTTGTACGACGCGATCTCCGCCACAAAAATCATCTGGTCACAACAAGGAGAGAAGCATTTTTCGAGTGAAACAGAAATAAGTCGCTGGTTGAGGTTCTGTGCTTTATATAGGAAACTAGCGGAAATATAGTGTTTCTGGCGGAATACGGAATATAAAAACTCGGATGCTAAATTCTCCTAAAGATCAACGCAAACCGTAGATGGCTTATGAGGCTCAGCGCTCAGCGGTGCATTTGCCGGATTCCGTCTGTTTGCGCACCTAAAATGCATTCATTTACATCGTTCTGCTCAAGTTATTTACGTAGATTACTTAATTTTTGAAGTATTATAATTCACACTTCGTTGTTGCTTACAGTGGAAATTATTTCATTTATGACAAAACGAACGAACTGTAATTGTTTTTGGAAATCCTGATATTCTAGAAATTTCGCATTTATTTACCCCTCATAATCACAACTGCTTTGGGAAACAAAGTTTCCGTATTAAAGTGTAATTGTCAAAACATTAATTTTATTCTGTATTTATGTATTAAGGCTGGATTTTTTTTACGAAAGTTTCAATAAAATTTTCCGAGCAAAATCCGACTCCGAAATACTGTTTGATTATTAACCAAAAATCGGTTAATTTTGAATCGGGACGAGATGAATATAACATTAATACTGAAGTACAATGACAATGGCGTATTTGAAATACCGTCCTGATTAAAACAACATATTTGTTGGTTGCCATGGATGCACGTGATATAAATAGACTGATAAAGTCCCAAAGAAAAAAATTGATTTTGTACCGCTGGAAAAGCACATGATGAATTTTGAAAAATGATGACGTTTGATTGGATAATAACGAATTCGAGAAATAGTCAATAATAATATTTTATTTATAACAATTACCGTACTTCCAACACGGTTGAAATGCGAGTTTACCAATTGTACCATTTAATGAATCCATTAAGAAAAACGTGATGCTCTGGTACCTACGTCGTAAATTTTTCTACAGCGAAAAACCTTCATTATTAGAAATTAATATTCCTCAACAATGCGATCCTTGTTGCAGCTAGACTCATCTACCTACTTAGTGGGATTCCAATAATTATTCATTGAAAATGATGTGCTGAACTTAACACAAAATTGCTGTTTTACAATTAATTAAACTTCAATGCGGGAACGTTGTTTTATATGGCAGTTGTGATTATTCTAGCCGGCGTACATAAATCAAACAAGTAGAGACACTCACTGTCAGTTCCTTTGATGTCAAAATTCCGATTTGGATGACCTTGCTCGGCTCCTGGGAGGTACTTTCCGATGGTACTAACAGATGGCGCCACTACTTGATCACATCATGATTGGTAGCAGAGCCAGTAACTGGCTCTGATTGGTAGAACTTTGTGCTGCCATCTGATAGTGAAGCGTAGAAATACCCCCCGAGTTACTGTCTCAGGCACTCTAGACAGGTTTCAACATTTTGCCAGCGTACATACATCAAACAAGTAGAGACACTTAAGCCAAATGATGAAACCTGTCTAGAGTGCCAGGGACAGTAACTCGGGGGGTATTTCTAAGCTTGACTATCAGATAGCAGCACAACATTCTACCAATCAGAGCCAGTTACTATCTCTGCTACCAATCATATGTGACAAAGTAGTGGCGCCATCTGTTAGTACCATCGGAAAGTACCCCCCAGGAGCCGTTCAAGGTCATCCAAATCGGAATTTTGACATCAAAGGAACCGACAGTGAGTGTCTCTACTTGTTTGATATATGTACGCTAATTTTGCATGAGTGTCTCTACTTGTTTGATGTATGTACCCTGATTCTAGCTAAATAAATACGGAATCTCAGAATATCATACCTTTCTAAAATAGTTAAGTTTCGTTAATTTTTGCTATAAGTAAGAATAAAACTGCACTGTAACTGAAAACAAATTATGCGATGTACTTCTACTGAGGTCAGTATACACCTATTTAATTTAATGATCGTATTTATGAATCATCCTGTATACAGTTCTGTCGTCACTAACTTTTTTCTTTGCACTTCTCGATCACTTGCAAACCTGATATTCAGAATATTTAATATGGCGGCCTTAAAAAAATCAGCTTTTTGTGTCGACCCTTTCCAAAAGCTGACAAATTTGAATTTTTTATTGCAATTACTCCATATCATAGGAACAACCCTTAGCGTCAAAAATTACCAGAATAATGTATAAAGATTAGACTGTAAAGAATGGAATGGAATAGGGATGGTTGTGTAAACATCTTTTTACTCAGTAGGGAACTTTTTTCTATCGGTATCACCTTTTTAGTAGCGCAGTAATCTCCGTAAGGTACAAATTAACTTTTAAAATCAAACCCGCAAAAAGTCATATGGAAAGTTTCGGAGACTTGGCTTTCACAGGTAGATATTTGAAATCAATATACTTATGTATCTGTTAGATAAACGACATTTGTGACCAAGCTATCGGGTGCCATTTATACGCATACAGTAGGTATGCTTGCCGGAAAAAGAATTAAAGTTAATAAATACTGTAGCCTCTAACCAACAAAAATGATGCTAAATGTAATCAAAGTATGAATTATGAAGCATGTATTTATTTTGTTTCTGTCGATTCTGGTACAGCCTTAAAAAATATTTTTTACTTGAATAACAAAAAATAGGTTATGGTATATCTCTTCTATTGAGTCTTGTAGAGTTCTCAAAATTTACACGGATTTACACGGAACTTCCACGCTAGTTTCTTGTCCGTCGCTAGAATAACTGAGCCACGGGCGTGCTCGAATTGGACGAGTTCCTGCTGCGTTATAAACATACCATACTATTTTGTCCCATTTGTGATGTTTACCCTGTATCTTTTAGGTCTTATTTTTGCCAATGATAAAGCCTGAGCCATGTGCAAATTATTACTTTTATCTATTTCGCCGTTAACGCAAAAATAAACACAGTTTTATTTTTTAAGGTGCTCGCCCTGTATATATTTGTCTGAAATTTTCTCGGTTTTATGCCAGGTAGATATATAATGTATATTCAAAATACCGTCTTCCTCCAACAAAAAGTTCTTTATACCGCCAACCAACACACAGACAGAGACAGACAGACAGGCAGACAAGCGGAATTGAGAAAACCTGGTTTTTGTTATCTAGGAACCCTGAAACGTGAAGATCTGAAGAAATCTTGGAAGGTGATTTTTTCGTGATTACAATACTTCCTTCGTCTTTCAGACGAGGGAAGTAAAAAGAAAGTGGCTATTTTTTCGAAGTAGTAAAAAGATTTTGTTTTAGATTCTTGACATGAATACACCAAATTAGTGTTTTTCATATCACCACAACATTTAAATACAAACAAATTGTTATTGTAAATGATCTTTTACAAGTGTAAATGCAACTTTGCTCTGTGTTAAGTCGTCACCGGTCAACCATTACGAAAAGCAACAACTTATTATTAAAATGCCTCATATACATATAAAATGTTGCTTTTTTACAAACAAATAGAATTGACAAAACATGTTTTTCGTAATCTAGGGACCCTGAAACGTGAAGATCTGAGAAAATCTCGGAAGGTGATTTTACTTCCCTCCTCTTCCGAGATTTCTTCAGATCTTGACATTTCAGGGTCCCTAAATGAGGAAAAATGGTTTTCTCAATTCCGTCTGTTTGTTTATCTGTTGGCGGTATAACTCAAAAACTATTTGTTGGAGGAAGATATTTTGCAATCACATTGTATATCTAAAAGTGTCTTAAAAAATAAAATTTTGTTTATTTTTGCGGTAACTAAGAAATAAATAAACGTAACAATTTGCACATATCTCAGGCTTTACCTTTGGCGGAAATGGGTCCCAACAGATACTGAGTAATGTCGTAAAAAAGTGAAAAACTTTCAAGACTAAGTTCTTTCTGTTAAATACAGCCGCGCATCGCAAAGCCGGTGGCGGTCCTCGATGGGCCTGTAGACCAGACGACTGGATTTAAATTCGCATTCTCATGGACTGTAGATAGAATCCCATCACCAGTAAGGTTTTTGTATTTAAAATTGATTTAATTCGCATTACCAAGTATTTCTTTTTATTGTTTCAGTATTATTACGAACGTGAAGAGATTTTGCCCCTATTTTCTTTTGATGTTTAAAACTGTTTAGTATCACAACATCCACTTGCGAAGGAAGTTCTGAGTAAATCCCGTCACAAGTTTTTATTTATTTGTTGTAATGTATTCAGTTATTGATGTCACTGATTTTACTTTTTTTTATTTACATAGATTGATCTTTCTTTGTTCATGCTTTCATCTTGATTATGAGCATATGTAATATTGTAAGTAAGTAAAATGATGCATTGTACGCTAGGGTATACTGGCATTTCACTCTTTTATCTTACAATAGAGGCTTTTGTACAATACATTTTTATGGCGGTACAAACTGTGAATTGCCACAGATTTTTTTATTCTTGTTTATTTACAATTTGCCAAACTATATATAGGCATTCAGCTAATTTTATGATATTGCTAAGACTTGTGGGGCATTGCCTAATTAGCAATTAGGTACCCTTAAATAGTTAGGCTTTTGGTTACTATACAGTATGTCCTCGGATTGGGTTACAAAGAGAGAAATAAGTTTATTTTTAACTTCTCAAAAACAATTACTCTTTGTAAAAAACCCTGCCTGTTCTCAAACTAAAAATGCAAATGCCAAAATTTAAATATCTCTTTTCGTATACGGGGGAGGTTCGAAAATATGAAAATGGCTCAAGAATAAGGCACCCTTATTTTTTAAAGTAGACTAAAATGTTATTTGAAAAAGTTGCTTAGAATTAAGAGTAGGTGTCAAATATAAAGTCACAGCCACCTGCTTTAACAGACAATTTTTGCTGGCTTTTTGCTTCTTCCACTACCCTACGAATTACCAAACGCGATACTTCAAAGTTAATTTATTGACGGATACGGTAAGAGTGTATTGTCGAATTTCAGTTTCGTTCACTTAACATAAAATTTATGTGACCCGAAGTTGATGCTAAAAATCTCGCACTTGTGTCGACAAAAACACAGGTATCTTAAAAAAATTAATAATACGCGATCCAAATATCAAGATAGTAATACAAACGTAATAAATAATTATCTGTTGTTACAACGCATTGTGCAATAGTTACGCGATAAAAAGCTACGTGCGCGTACTTACGCATTACAGTTTACGGTGCCCAACGCAAAGGCTAAGTAAAAGTACCATTACAGTTCCACTTAGCCATTTTTAGTATTTGAGGCATTAAGAAAATTTTAAGACAAGGCATGTTAGTAGATTTAACATTGTTGACGTTTGTTTCGTGAGGTTCCTCATCATCTGTTTCAATTCATGTATATCATTGGCTGTCTGGAATGATTGTACAGATTGCATTTGTTGTTGAGTGTTGCTGTTTGTCTTTTTTATTTGGTACTTGGCAGAGCTAACAATTTGTGCATGGGTCATGACAGGTGGTATTAGCATCGATGGGCGATAGCGCACCTTTTGTAGTTCGCAGGATGATTGCCATCATAGAGAACACACTAACATCATCACTTTTCGTTTTACGTAGGCATTGAGTATAGTTAAATTGTTACCTGCACATTTTACTCAGCGAGGGCTTCTGTTGCAGAAGTGTTTTGTGTGGTCTAGCCGTTGACACTTCATGCACTGCGGAATTTCCCTCTTATGTGGTTCAAATTTTAGCAATGAGTGCAAAAATTTTGTTTATATTATATATACCGATGCGGCCATAATTATATATAACAGCAATGAGATATCATGAACAAAAAAATAACACATATTGCTTGACTAAGAAAGATATAAACATAGTAGCAAATATACGAGTAGGCTTGACGCTCACTTTAATTATTACATATGTCAACTAATTGTGCCTACTAAAGTAATTTTGTTGTATGGTCATCTCTTTCTTACTCAAGCATCCATTTTGTGGTTCATGTTATCGTATTGCTGTTTTATATAATTATGGCCCCATCCGTATATCCCTATTGTTTGTAACAGGTTTAAGTTCGACATAATATAAAGGCAATTGTTTCTTTGTAACTCGATCTCTAATGTTTAATATATTTGTAACTATATGGTCGTGTTCTTCTATGGTCTTCTTTAAAAGTTGCAGAATCAGTAGAGGGGTGGATATTTTGTAGTACAACTCTGAAGCTGCGCCACTCGTAACTAAAACTATTATGCAACGAGTATCTCAAGCATCACTGCGTTCTCTGTGTAAAAGATTTTTTCTAAATTTTGCTAACGATCTACATCTCTACGTTTTCTAGAACCTTTGCCTGTATCTGGATTGGATTTCGCAGTATAGGTCATCTGTTATCGTTGTATATTCTAACTTTTGCTTCTTTTCCGATATGTTTATTTCGCCAGATTGTATCATTGCGACATCCTGCTATCCTATTTGCTTTACTAACTTATTGTATAACTTCTGCTTCTGTGTTACCTAGGTACGAGTAGTTAAATTTCATTACTTGCTGCATTACTTCTCCGTGGATCTTCAGCTTACATCTACGTGTCCCACGGACTATTGTCATGCATTTTGTTTTTTGGTTGAAATAATCATACTCGTACTGCTCATAGTAAAATGTTTTGTTCGGCAGAACTAATACAGAAATCTGCTAGAAGCACAGCATTGTCGGCATAACCAAGTATTGACACTTCCACACCATTTTCCAATTCTTATGTGATTGATCTTAATTCATTCATTTACTTCTTTTTTTTGTGTTCTGATTAGTGACTAAATTATTTTCCATTCGCCTATAGAATCGTTCCCACTACTCATATTTGGTTTTATTTACATATAGTTTCTGATTCTAATGTTGATTGATTTATATTTTAGATAGACTTTCTCTATTTCTTCACTTTTTTCTTTGATGATTTTGAAAAACCATCGTGTCCTACTACGTTGGTTTTGCGATCTGTTTACCTTGTTATTTGTTCCCAATGCTGCTTATAAACTTTATTTCAGCTTTTTTCTACCTCGCCTACCTCGCATATTGAATTTCTTTTTATATTTTGTCTTGATCTATTGTAGTATTTTGGTATAGCTCTCAAATATGTAAGTACTCCACTATGTCGATTTGTTTAAATTACTCGTAATTCAAACAATTTTACTTGCTTCAAAAAATGTATAAATTAGTAATTATTTATGGTCAAAACTGCCTGGTCCTCGTTTAATTCTGAACCTCGCCTATATGTATTTTTTATTTCGTAACCTATGGTAACTTAACGAACCATAACGGGTAGGTAAAATGACCTACTGTTGAAACTACAAACGTTACAAAAAGTCATAGAAAATAACATTTGTACAAGCATTACAAGAATGAAATGTTCATTGCCCAATCAACGATTTTTTAAAAAATCAGATGGTTTTGAAATTTTATTTACTAAAGCCTGGTGATTGTGTAACAATCATTGCAATTAAAGATTAAGAATAGCCGCCATCTTGAAGAAGTGTAAACTTTCATGAACTTTTAATGATAGCTTTTAAACTATGAAAATTATAAAAAAATCGTATAACCAAGGATAAAGATAATTTAATTCTGTATAAAAAAGTCAAATATATTCTTTTGTAAATGTAGTAGTTTAGTAACAAAAGAAATGCAAACATTACACAATAGACGCAGGACCTTTAGAATCCGATATAATAGTCTAAATGTGTATTTCTACCGTCGTAGTAGTAAATTTGTAAATAGCCAGCCTTGGTTGTAACGCTAGCGTCTGCAGCAAATTATAATTATACATCAAAAATGTATTTAGTATGTACATCGCCTAATGGGGCGTTACATCTAACCAGCTCTCGAACTGGTGATAACAAATCACGCACCCGCTATGCGCGAAGTCACGAAGAGGTAATCACGGCGCCGCCTCCCACTCAATGGTACCCGGAGCGGCAGTACCGATAACGCAGACCGAAGAATATAGAAGCAGGTTCCTCAACAATTTTTAATTCACTGGAGTCGCTTGAGTCCACCGATCCCGACTAGTCCGACTTGAGTTCCTGGACTTCCTCCCATTAATTCTCTTCTTAGAATTAGAATGTGACAGCGTTCTCTGTTTCCTAATGCATCCTCTGAAACCGACCTGTGCGTTAGACAGTGACAGCGTTCTCCGTCTTCTCACGCATTCCCTGAACCCGACCTGTACGTTAGAATGTGACAGCGTTTTCTGTCTCCTACAGCACTTTCTGTCAATTCAAAACTCCACGTTCCCGACACTACCGGAGGCCGTAAGAAGATTATAACAGAATAATTAACATACCTGTAGGAATCACCTTGTACGTCCAGTAACGTTTTCTTGGCAGCCGACCGAAGGCAACTTGCCCCGCTCCGACCCGAACGTGAAGCCGTTCGCCGGTTTCAAGTACCCCCGCGGCCAAAATCGTTGGCCGCCAGCGGACGAAATTCGCCAGGTAAAATTGCACGTTGCCGTTACTTCTAGAATCCGGAATTTCCATACTAAGGCACAACCATGATCTGCACCAGTTAATACACTATCCCGGAACAACAGGTATCTTATAAATACTGTATTTTGTGAGTGTGCTTGCAGAAAGCAAAACATAAACAAACTGCCGCATTCGTGGGCCCGCCCACCGCAAAAGTGACACTTCGGTCGCCAGTTATACATTGCAGCGTATATACTTCGCTCCCAGGTCCAAGGCAGCCGCCAACGATACATACGTGCAGATTGAGTTGCAGACCAACCAGCAACGTAGAAAATGCGACCCAGAAAGAAATGTAATTGCATTTAATGTACATAGCAGTTCGTAAAATTAAGTATTATTTTGTAAAACTAGTTAACAGTATACCGTTGATTTATGAATTGTGTTTTCCTGGCCATATACATTTGAGATTGATTGATCTTTACTTCGATTGAGCTTACCCGAAGTAAAAATTAACAAAATGTTTGAGTTTTTCCGAAATTAATGGCAGTCGTAAATTTATAGTAATAATGGCCAGGACTGAAATTAAATTCGTTACATGGTTAGTAATAGAGATATGGAAAAACACTTTTTTTTTGCAAACTCTTGTACAGTCCCCACTTTTCTGAATCAAAGATTCTCTGCCATTCTATCCATTGCTGTAACTGTAGAAAGATATGTTTAACGACTATTTCAGCCCCAAAGCTCGAGGGATAATTCACTCCCCTACCATTTTTGGACCTGGTGGTGTACTCGAAAAGAATGCCATTTGACCGTACCCTCTCTTGGTGGTAGTGAATAATATCTGGCAGTTGCTACGATGAATATACCTTACTTCCAGTTTTTCTTTACCGGCCTTTATTTTTCTGCGGCGAAGCCCGTGCGAATAAGAAGACCAAAACAACTAAATCTTCATTAACAATAATTACATGTTTATGGACAAAGAAGCTTCAATTGCAGTGTTGACAATGAGACAATCTGCGTCATCTGGGCTTTGTCTGAATGCAATTCCACAATCTTTTAACTTGACCGAAAGCATGTTAATTAATCAGTATTTTTAGTTTAATAGAAAGTGATATTGTCTGACAGTTGCATTAATCTTTACTTCAAAACTAATGTCTATGGATTTTTTAAGTAAGTACTTGAGATTTTGTCAGTGTTAGTGGCATTATGTTCTTGTCAGTTGGGAAAGGCGGGTGGTTGAAGTATTTTGCAGGTTTTGCATTTTTCCTAAACAAGATTCTCAAAAGTCGACGTGATGCCCGATACTGCCAAAAACTATACCACAAAAATTCATTAGGCCCAATTAAGTAAACCCCTACATGCGTCTATAGTAAAAGCGTTCAAAAATACTTAACTGTTGAGCAAACATATTAATGCGCGCGTAGAGGCGTTCTTAGAGCCATTAGTCAGGCTGCACAATGTCTGGGAATCAATTACTCAAAAATGTTTAGGTAAAAAGCGAATAAGAGAGTTTACAAAATATTTGCGAAAAATGTAGAAAGTCTATAAATTTTTTTCAAAATGGCAGTGAGTCCTCGTCCTCAATTATTCAGGGCTTTTTACACATTTAACAATACGGCTAGATAAACATCCCTCCCAAATTTTAAAACTTTTCTATTACTTGGGCACAATTTGTCGAAGTATTACGTTCGGGGTTCACCATTTTTACTAATTTGTAATTTTTCCGCAACCGCTCAATCAATCGCGGCCAAGCTGAAATGATATGAAAGGCCTCATAAAACTGCATATTTTTTGTGAAAACAGCTTTGGCGTTAATGTAAAGTCGAAAAATGAAATTTAGTGAAGGCGTCCTGAAAGTTGGATGTAAGCTTTGAATCTCGAGAACGTGTTACGGTTTATTTGCGCCGCCATTCAATTTAGCATTCTATGCTGTTTAGTTCGCGCTGTGGCGCGTCCGCTCACGCATTCTGTAGTCGCGCTTACTGCGACGACCTTGTTAGGCAATTATCTTTAGGCGCTGGCATTCGTCTTCGAGCATTCTTTCCGCTTTCGTCCATTAAACCGACATGGTGGTTTAGCATTTTTGAAGAGCTTCGGTGGGATTTTATTAAGGCTGCCGTTAGTTTTGTTGGTTTGTAAAATGCAAGCTTTCACGGTTATGTGGTTCTGATGGCCCAAGCTCACGTATTTATTGGAAAGATTATTTCCTTCGCATTTTGCGGATTTGGTATGCGACCACGTGTCGTCACACATGGCCTGACGTTTTCTGGGGTGAGTATTCTAGGCGCTCTAGACTCCCTTCAGTTCTGTTATGTTATCGTTGGATCTTTGTTTCCTCTTTGCAGCACCTAGTGCAAGCTAACTAGTGCTGGAAAGTCATGCATTTTGTGTGAATAAGCCGTTTCGAGGCAGTGTCGCAGCTGTTCATTTATCACTTCCACGGCCGCCGCTTCAGGCGATTTCGAGCTGGCGTATGTTAGACCTTCGGAGCCGATACGGAGGTTATTCTCCTGGTAACTTCTGCTCTTGCCGTCGTGATGCGAATTGCATTGAGTCGCCACCTTCCGGCCGTACGAATTGGTAACAAGCGCTCTAGAATCGCGCTCTGCGTTTCCTCCATAATTTTATTGATATAGAATTGTATGTGAAACTATGAGTATTGCGTTTGTGTATTTTGCTATTTGTAATAATTCATGCTTCTGATTTTTGGAAATCTTGTGATACCTGATATTTCTGTATCATGAATTTATATAGGCTGTTTTTTTTAAAGATCCACCAACGTCGCATGTTCTTTGAAAGGAATACGTGGCAACATGGCTAGGGTATTTCCACGAGCACAAAAATTGAGGTTAGGTTGTTAAATGTAAATTGTAAACTGACATTTGGCCCGGCGGAAGTTTGAGCATTTGAATTATTTAAAATTAGATTTACGGTATGGATTTACAGGATGGTGTAATGTGTAATGCAGAGGGGTGTTACAGATTCTGTGGGACATCATGTTTTTTGACGCAGGAGCCATAAAATTCCATGTTTTCTCGAGTTATGCAAATGAGACCGACTGAGAAAACAAGATTGATGTACAAATGTGTAAATCTTTCCACCAATTCTCACAATTGGAAGAAAATAAGGTGCTTTGTTTAAAGTGGAGTGTGGCCAAATAATGGATTTATAACCAAATTCATGTTCAACACATTTTGCACATTTGGCAGAAGAGGTGATGTCTCGTCCAACTATACAAATTTTATGTTTCGGAAATCTTCTTTGTATCTTAAATACATTTTTAAGAATTTAATTCGTTTCGCCGCTATGTATGGCCTTTCGACAATAATTTTTCTATTATTTTCCGTTTTATATTTATAGCTCATGGCTTTCAACATTTTATATAACAATGATCCGGACCCTTTATACTCCAAAGTGTCCCGTGCAAATGTTAACAATTTTGTTAGAGTGAAATATTCCCCACTTCGTTTATAATCATAAATTTTGCGACCTAATTCTCGAAAGAAATGGTCATCAAAAAATGGAGATTTTTTACGGCCACCGTAAGTTTTGAAAGTTTGTACTTTCTGGCCGGCATTACAAGGCTGTAATATACGACGGACAGTATATCTAGACACCTACAATAATTAGTGTTTAAAATTTTGAAGTTAATTTTACTCAAATAAATCACAGCAAAGATATTTGAAAGTTTCTCTTCTAGCTGTCTGCTACTTAAAGAAGGGACTAGGTTTTTCAGTTCGAGGGAACATTGGAATAGGGCGGTTTTCAATTTCTTGTCGAGTAAATTCCTTCCTTTCCGAGGCATAATTCAAAAATTTGAAAATTCAACTTTATCCGAGTTGCGCTTGCGTTGTTTGACGGTTTGACGCATGAAATTAAGGTGACAGCTCACTTGCAGAATTGCCATTTGTAACTCACAAAAGTAACTATAACTAGTGATTTTTCCGTTGGCCAACATTAAGCAACAGGTGGTGGATCTTTAAAAAATAAACGACCTATACTGACATTATACTGTGATATTTGCACTATGACGTTATTTGTTACTGCAACCTGTACTTGAGTTGAGCTTCTCTTTCAGATTTATTATGCTACTTGAGTTTACGTATTCTCGTTGTAATGCCTTGATACACTTGCCGATTTGTTAAAAATACCGTTGGAACACGTTTTGCATATTTTAAAGAGCTATAACGCCGTCTCCATAACTGAGCTGGTCGGCAGGCAATTGTATCCAAGTAGCTATGTCAGGTTTTGATTTTGAGAGATTAGCCAACGGTGAACCTTTTATGATAATAAACGGCACACGGCCGGATGAGCAGGATGAGTTCTGCGCCAGTTTGTGTGGAACATTAATGTAAAGCACTAAAAAGTCAAGAGCGAGATTGGTCGTTTTTTCTTTGTATGTATTTAGCGATTTGTATACACACTACCAGTCATAGAAGTTAAGCGGTAACATAAATACGCCTCAAGAATGGTCCAGTGTAAAACAACAAAGCCAGAAGTCGTGAGTTTGCATCTCACTACTAGCAATGTTTTTTTAAGTATAGAAAGATGCGGTGTAACATTTAAGGGGGTTACGCATTATGGCCCTCTAATTACCTAGTTTGATTTTATGCTTTTTGGGCGCTCTTGTCCGAAAAGATCAATTTTGTACAGTCATTGAGGTCGCCGGGCTCGTTTCGAACAGTGTGGATTATCGATCCGTTGTCAAGAGTTGCTTGGTTTAGCATTCAATTGTTTGTAGGTGTCGTTGCACTTGTGTGGGTCCTTGCACATGTGGCTAATTATGCATTGTTCTAGTTCCCGTAAGCTTGAAGCTTCCGGCTATTTCGGCATCACCTGGGAATTTGTCAGAAATTGCTGACTTGTAGCATACTATAAATTGTTTACTTGAAACATTACCGTAATTTATAATTAGCATACTTTGTTTTGCTTCCCTGCAAACTCATCATTGAAATTTATTATTATTTAAAATTTGAACTTCTGTAATCAGTGGCCACAATAGTGTGCACTGCGCTTGTAACTTTTGACCCACGCTATGAAGTCGCTCCTGCATGTGATACCAAACTCGTATGCTCTAGTTTTAAATTACCTCGAGACTACATGGGCCCATTTAAAAAGCCGGCTAGCTAAACAGTGGAGACGGCGTGCAGTTCTTTGCGCAATTACTAAAATACAAATAAATACAGAGGGCGCCATCGAGGCTTCCACAAAAGGTGTGGCCAGATAGGAACTCAAAATCAACAAGCAATCGCAATAAATCTAAAATAAAAGGGTCGCAGTAACAAAATGAGACGATAAATATGCTTAATTGAACAAAATATAATATTCAACTGCAATGTCGTATAAAAATAGTCAGTTAGTGTATAGGGTAACCAATATAGAGGTACTAACGTATAATTTCCGAAGTACTCCGGGTACTCCCAATAAACAACAAGCTAAAATAATGGTAAGAACCTAAATATCACAGACAATAAACGATCAAATTGTATGTATATATGTACTGTCGGTAACCTCGTTTTAGCTTGCGGTGTAGAGGCTGGTGCTTTATACGCTTTAACCTCTAGCAGTGCAATATTCAACATGGCCCAATATCGGGTTATAAAGTTGAAGCGCGCCTTTTATGCTTGCGTAGCAACCATTGCGTTAGATGTGGGTCTTGATGAAGTATTAACTTAGGTCTGTCGTTCTGGTTAGAGCACAGTTAATTTGGTCTCCAACTGTAAATAGTCTCGTCAAAACCCGATACCAATCGCCAAGCCTGCGAAAAATTTCCGCCCACTGTGGAACTCGAACCGAGGACTTACTTAATGCAAGCCTAACTGACAAACGTAATATGATAGATTTATTGCTCAAATCTTACCTCATACCATAATTGGTAAGATACCTGTCAGCTACTTATCAAGATAGAGGTAGAGTTCAATCAAAGGACCAAATTACTATCCATTCACAAAACTCGTGAACTGTCAAAACGCTATCAAGTTGGTACCTTGTTTAAATTCTGTTTTGGAACTTCTGTTTGCTGATTTTGGCAGCACTGTCATTTTTAAAATTTAAAAACTTGACTTATTTCATATTTTCTTCTAAAAAATAATCTCCAACATTCTTTAATATTTGTGCATACACTTCAATTGCAATGGAACAGAAACGAAAGAGGGTTTTACTGTTGGAAAGGGAAAAAATGCTATAGTTAATTATTACAAAGAGAAACTAGAAGAAAATAGTTTAAATTTAACAAAAAAGTTAACAAAATAGTTATTTTTAATTCTAGATTGCGAAATGCTACTTTTGCATTCGAGAAGGAGTTTTATTTTGGAGCATCCCGAGCAAAAAAATATTAGAGAATGCAAAAGAATTTCGCAATCGAGCTTAACTTTTGACACATGTAACATAATGTAACTTTAAATATTACTAGAAATTACTAGATCCGAAGTACATTCCCTAAAAAACTAATTTCCAGGTACACTCAGCAAATATTTAAAAAACGGACATTGACAGTTTACGAGTTTTGTGAATGAATAGTATATAATACTGATTATTCAGCACTATAATGAACGAACCAATGAAAATTTAGCAATTTGTCAGAAACGGCCACTCAAAATTGACTGTCTTTGAAAACACCTAGGGCCGGTTGCAGAAAGCAGTGTTAAGTCTGGTGTTAGCTAACGTCGCGTCAAAGTGAAAAAAATCGCATCAAATTTTGTTTACTAATGTATTAGTTACCATAAACATTTGAGATTTGATTCGTTTTTGTTCACTTTGACGCGACGTTAGCTAACACCAGACTTAACATTGCTTTCTGCAACCGGCCCCTAATGTCGCAGTGGTTTCACGCGAGCCCGATTGGTTTAAATGATTGCAATTTAGTGAATAGCCTTTGACTGAAATTTCGCCAAAATGTCAAAATGAAGTTTTCAAATCGGCGTCGTTCTAAAAACTCCTAATAATCGTCTTAGAAGTTTCAGTATTGAATTAATAGTGAAAAACGTTAATAATGTGTGCTGTCGAACACGGTAAAAGTCATATAAGTCAAAAGTTATACCCATATTGTTGAATAATCTTTCCAAATACAATTTAAAGTAAACATTTTTAAGAGATTTTTTTTTCGTTAACATACATATTATTGCAAATTTCTCTCAACAAAGACTGCTCAAATTCCCCTCGACCTGGGGTCTCATGGAATTTTTAACGCAGTTTTAGTTTCGCGAAATTTCAATACCATAATTTGCATGTGAACGAAAAAAATCCTCAAAATTTTTCACATCTTGTGATATTACCCTTGACAATTACCTAGTGGGAGCCAGGCTGCTTAAAACATATATAACTTTTAAATACTACAATAGAACCCCTCGAAGTATCTGTTAACACAATGATGGATAATCATAAATTTTAACCTCAATCATTTAATGTACCGGGTGGCCAATTAAGAAGGGCACTCGGCCCTATCTCAAAAAGTAATTGTCGTAAAGACTTGAGGTAAAACAATTTATGACTAGAGCGGTCAAGAGAAAATGCTGGAAATTATTTTTAAGTTTTTAGAATGGCCGCCAGGGGGCGTAATCGATTTCTTGAATTTTAAATCCCGTTTTTTGAGAAATATTCTTATATTACAGATAGCTAAAATGGACACCGTTTTAAAGCTGAAATAAATTCGATTCTTTTTCGTTAAATGTCGCAAAACGCCCTCTACCGGCGAGACAAGCAATCTAAATCAATCCGCTCAAGGCAGCGTTGATAGCCTACGAAAATCCCTTTTCAACGATTCCAAGTTTGACAAAATCCGTTCAGCCATTTTGAAGTTATTGACATTTATTTCCGAAAATGTTTGGACACCCCCCGCCATTTTCTCTTGATAGAGCAAAACGCATTTAACAAAAAAGAATTGAATTTATGTCAGCTTTAAAACGGTGTCCATTTTAGCTATCTGTAATATACGAATATTTTTCAAAAAACGGGATTTAAAATTCAAGAATGCGATTACGCCCCCTGGCGGCCATTCTAGAAACTTAAAAATAATTTCCAGTATTTTCTCTTGACCGCTTTAGTCATAAATTATTTTACCCCAAATCTTTACGACAATTACTTTTCGAGATAGGGCCGAGTGCCCTTCTTAATTGGCCACCCGGTACAATGTGAAAGGATATGTGTATAATAACAATTATATAAGTTATTTACTTATTGTAAATATTTATATCTATAACAAATTAAGATTATCTAACCAAAATTGTAACAGGACGTCAAATTCTGAATAAGTAATTTAACTTTATGTAAGAATTCACATATAACGTTTTAGATATGTACTAATACTAAAAGATTCCCATAGATGAACTTTAATATTACAGTTTTGCTCTCAGTTGAATTTATTGTAAATTCTAAATGCCACTTTTTATGTTCAACTGTCAAAATATTTCCCAAACTTAATTATTCGAAATTTCTATTGTCGCTAGTACATAACTTTAACACACTAACTTTTTCCAGTTCGCATGAAATTCTGTCACAGGTTTGGAAACTAGCGATAAATCTTGCTCGTGTAGAAGTGTACAACAACGACCAACTGATACAATTCCAGCAACAACAAATCGAACCGAACACCAACGTATTCTAATTGCACCAAATGACTGAACAAATACTATCCCTATTGTATTCGACTGCTGTAAAAAAGCCTCAAGATGCCATTCGGGTTATTTTTTTATAGTAAACAGTACATGCCACAGAGGAGAATATGTAAAAATGCAGCGTACAAAACACCAACGAAATGGGGTCGTCTCTACCTTCTAGCAATAATTTTCTAAAAATAGCGTTTGTCTACACTAATGTTTACCTTTGTCATTTTTGTCTGAATTCCTTTTGTTTCACTATTGAAACGAAATAAGTTGCCAACCTCGTTAAAATCCCCTAACATCTTATATTATAAGAGCCGATGCTGTCCGTAAGCACTGGCGCGCGCACACGCAGCCTGAACGGCCTGCATACTAGCAAGTGGCGCGCACGCACGAATGGCGAGGCCGCATTTGTATTGTTAACGCTGGCAAGGCCGGACGTCGGCTGGCCACCCGCCTAAGCAAGCATTTTTATTGTTAACCGTTTCTTTACGCTGGCCGGGCCAGACGTAGGCTGGCCACGAGTTCTAGTACGTATATATTAACCAAAAGAATTGTCAAACAGACAGGTTCAAAATACATTTATCATCTACATTGGTTGCCTAATGAGAAGGCACAAAATCTTTATTAATCAATTTTGAAACGTGTAAACAAAAAACATAGTGCATAAAAAGGCCAACGTTCAAAGATTAAACAAACAAAAGCAGCGGTAAAGTTTAATAAATTCTGAAGGAATTAGATCGAATCCGCTAGCAATTCACATAGCTCAAAAGTGACTCAACCTCAAAATTTAAAGTGACAGACACCAGTAGCCTGAAGAGCACCACTCGAGCAGAAGTCAGCATTGCACACAAAAAGTCATACACACAATTAAATAATGGTCAACATGCAAAGATGAAACTTTTCTCCGCAGCTTCTTCGAATCGTTCTAGCTCCCCCCAGAAAAGAAACATAGCTTTAGGCCCAAGATGATGATTGAGTCAATGTTACGTTGATGTAATGGGGTCGCCGGCACATAAAAAGCGCCTAAGAAAAATAGGAGGCATTCAATCGGGAAAAACTGACCACATTCTTTCGACCTAGTACTAACGGCCCATGCGAAAGAAATACCGTATTCCAGCTCAAACTCGCTGCGATGATTTAGGTCGTAGCGAATTGGCTACCCATAGTACCTTAGTGAGTTGAACAGCTTTCGTAAGCTAATGAACATATCAGTTTTACAAAAGACTCTTTGGCGCCCCCTGGTATTTTTGAATGCCCTTTGCTACTTATAGAAGAAGAACTACATGCGGTCTCCACTGTAGCTAGTCGGCCCTCCGATTACTTCATATAGCGTGAACGTTTGTTTGGTACGATATGAAGCTGGTTATAGTCATTGAAAAATGTTGGTTTGGGGCTGTTGATAGCAGCGGTTGCAAATTGTTATTTTTTCTCACCTTTAAATTTGAAATGCCACATTATCGGCGCTCCCTGCCTCATTCGCACTCTCCGCTAACGGTAGGTATTGATAAATCGCTGACTCGATTTTAAACCAATTTTCACCCTATAGGCTTCGCAATAGTTAGTTTATGTCTCCTTTACCCAAAAAGCGCATGGCAAAAACCACTCCATTTCAAAACTGTGCGAAACAGCTGTTTTTTTTTATTTATCGAAAAAAAGAGCTTTGTTGTTTGGGATGTCATTGTTCCACACAATCCCATACTAACGTTTTTGCTTAAAAAGTTGGTTTCAATTGCAATTCTGTAGAATTATTTACATCAGCAGTTAATATAATCAAAATTGCTTTGACTATGTCCAACCTTTCTCAGAAGACCCTACCTTAAGAAGAATAAGCTACTTTTATTCCGAAAATAAAATTGCTGTTGGTAGATATAACGTCAAAGTAGATGGTAAAATTATCTAAAGCACATGTTAATAGATAATGATAACATGTGCCTGGTTGATCGAGTAATTACAAACATCACCTCAAACCTAGATTTATTGCTGTTACACGAAAGAGTCTATTTCCCATATTCTTAGATATAGCAATCACTGGTGACTATTTCTATTGTTTATTACGGCTTTAACAACTAACAAACCTCAATAAACAACAAAGGTATTGTAATAAAAGATTATATAAAATTATTGCACTTTACATCTAGGATTCCTCGTGTACTTCATGGCTAGTTCCTTAACGATAGTGTTGTATTGTCTAGAGTTCTTTAGTTGATATGGCGATCTCCACTTGTTCCTGTTCTTGAGTTCGATCGATTTGCGTTTTATTCCGGGCCAGTGAACTAAGAACGCTCCATCCAAGATTAAAAATCGATACCCCATAAGGCACATCTCTAACATCTGCAAAAATATGTATATTTACATAAAGTAATGGGAAGTTCGCGTTTTATATTTCGCTTTGATGTAAAGCGTTCAAGTTAGATTTTGGATATGGAAATTCCTCAACGTGGAAAGAGAACTGAAACTCTTATTATAGTCGCAAAGTTCTTGAAATTGTCTTCTTATTATTCTACATAATTATGTTGTGTCATAATAGTTATTTACTATACAAGTGGGATAACAGCATAATTAATATACGTGTGTGTAAGCACACAAGTATATTAATGATGCATTATCACATATGTATTGTACAAAATTTTATCTACGACTGCCTAAAATTGAGAAGTGCATTAAGAGAAATATCATATATGTCATTTTCAAAAATATTTTAGTAGGCAAATGTCATTATGTCATTCATTTGACACTATTTAAGTTACGTAATGAAGTCATTACACAACTCAGTTGCGTAATGAAACCATTACATAACTGAGTGGTGTAATGAGCTTCATTACCTAACTGAAATAGTGTCAAATGAGTGACGTAATGCGTTACTTATCCTACTGGAGTAGATAAAGAAATGTATATAACTGGAAAATGTACCACTTGTTTTTTTTATGAAAGCCGTATATATAATTATTTTTAAATATTTACCTTTGAGCTCTGAAAGTAATGTGATCTCAGCCGTGACATTAATGAAATTAATTACGATTTTAATAACAATAAAATCACGAAGGACTGTGGTCTCCAAAATTTGATGGATTTGGTTAGGGTCGGGTGGGCCACGTTGGAACAAAATTTACAAAAATATTTTTTTTAAATTTTGTTTACTGACGCTTAAATTTTTTACCACATGTTCAACATATCTTTTTTAAACTAATGGTAAATTGGAAACTTTCTAGCTTTTGTCTAACTATGTTCTATATACCGGGTGTCAACGAATTTATTAGACAAGTCATAACTTTTAGAGTATTAAGTATATCAAAATGATATTTGGTATAGGTAAATGGTATAGAGAGAGGAGAGTTTTCGCATATTTTTCACTTTCCGGTCACTTCCGGTTTCACCGGAAATGGCTCCGATTTAGAATTTTTAAATGAAATACCCTGTATATTTTTGCATATTTGGATTTCTGAGACAATTTTTGATCAGAATGTGACATTTTAAAAAGTGTTTAAGCCTACTTGAGTTTTTTAGAGCCACTTTTAATATGGCATCTAGGTGGCCATGATCGGACGCAAACTAATCTAAGGACCTCAGGTGATGTCAGAAAATTACAATCGCAAAGTTTTAGTGATTAGTATCATAGATAGGAATAAGACAAGTTGGCAAAATCACGTTTTCTGGTCTAACTATGTTTTTTCAAATGGCGACCCTTTTTTGACAAGCACTTTCCGAAAAGAAGATTTTTTGGCGAATCTAACGATATTAATTTATTTGCGATTGGATTAAAAATAAGCTCATAAGTTAAATATTTCTAAGCAAAATACTGGATAATAATTTATTTACTTTTGTCAAGTGTGCCATGGATAACTTTTTAAAATGTCACATTCTGATCAAGAATTGCCTCAGAAATCCAAATATGCAAAAATATACAGGGTGTTCCATTTAAGAATTCGAAATCGGAGCCATTTCCGGTGAAACCGGAAGTGAGCGGAAAGTGAAAAATATCCGAAAACTCTCCTCTCCCTATACGATTTATCTATACCAAATCTCATTTTGATACACCTAATACTCTAGAAGTTATGACTTGTCTAATAAATTCGTTGACACCCGGTATAAATATATATATACCGGGTGGCCATAAATATCTGATATCACATTACCTTTGGAAACAACACCGCTTTATTAAAGTGATGAATCCAACTAAACTAAATATCATTAATGTCATCACAACTAAAATTCCTATCTGTCAAAAATTATTACAGATTGCAATAAGTAATGGAGTTAGAACAGGAGATTTTTATAATCGAGTCGTAGGCTAAACTGCAGAATCCCGGGCACATTCCCCTCCTCTTATTTGCATTTTATTACATTTCATACCAATACTTATTATAATTGAAATATGTATAATGCTAACCAACATTTATAAGTAGCTAATTACATGGCTACCAGGATCTCAGATGTTTATGGCCACCCGGTATATATATTTTAAACACTGCACCATGTCTCATTGTGGCCCATGAGTGGGCCTCCATGAGATTGTTGTTTATTTATGAAAAATAGTAACAATGTTCTACAAAAAAGGTATATTTATTGTACTATATTAAATACATTATACTGAGTGTTTCACTTAAGGTAGGAACATAGGGAAATTGCATGGGAAATCGTATATATGCAGATTCCTGCTTGCCTCTTGAATTGATAGGATTTATAGTGATACCAATCGAAAGAGAAAAAAATGCGCTTAATCTGATGCTACTTTGCTTGAATTTGTTGCTTGTTTTACACAGAAATAGCTTAAAAACTGTAATAAATATTTTGCACTACCTTGGGACGTGTCTCATGGTGGCCCAAAACTTTTGTCTCAAGGTAGCACTTTTGAGCAGTAATTAAAATGACATTGCCATTTTGGTGGTAACTTCACAATATACTTAGAACTAATGACGTTTGGCAAGCAAGTATTAACAAATAAGGGTAAATTAAAACATTTTGGAAAATATAACTCCTACTAACATTTGAGCTAGTTTGAACTCGGCATATGCAAATACTTCAGGGTTGTAAAAACCAGAAAAAAGATACAAAACTTTTAATTTTCAATTTTTGTTTCCCACACTTAAGTTAACCAACGTGTCACATCACCAACGTGTCACATCAAAATACAGTTGCGTCTAACGTATCGCCTTTCTAAAAGCGCCAAATTTAAAATTATTGAATCTGTCTCAAGGTGCACTTGTCTCAACGTGGCCCACCCGACCCTATATGCCAAACTTCTTTTATAATCGTAGGAAACCCTTGCCCTAATAGCAGAGTACATAAATCAAACAAGTAGAGACACTCACTGTCGGTTCCTTTGATGTCAAAATACCGATTTGGATGAGCTTGAACGGCTCCTGGGGGGTACTTTCCGATGGTACTAACAGATGGCGCCACTACTTTGTCACATCTATAGTCCCTGTATATACTTATATCGAGAGATCCAAAAAAAACTGTTCCTCAGAGGGCTGTGGAAATTCAACGTATGAATAATATGTTGGTGACACTGTACGTCAATGTCAAATTCGAGGTTAGTAGGTTAGGATTTGCGTCATTTTGTGTCATAACTGACGGAAAACCTAACCTGATAACCTCGAATTTGACATTGACGTACGGTGCCACCAACATATTATTCATACGTTGAATTTCCACAGCCCGCTGAGGAACAGTTTTTTTTGGATCTCTCGATATAAGAGTCGGGCAAACACAAATGTCAGCCGCCATTAGTGTTCCAAAAATAAATGATGCGTTCAAGGCCAGAGTTGTTTTCTTTAGTATGTGTCACTTTGATGAATTTAATTACTTGTCAGTTTGACATTGTCAATAAATGGTAAACTTAATGCATTTACGAAAACTACACTGGTAGGTATCTACCGTTTACCGATTGGTGGTCAGCTGATTTTGCAGTAGATAGATCGGATTGAGTAATTTACGAGCGGTTTTTTGGTGGTGTAGTAAACATATAACCTCTAAAAACTGGTCTTGTCGTCGAATCGAACAATATTACGTACGTCATTTAATTGTCATTGTCATAGCCACCCTTCAAATTTCCATTTTAGATTAGTGCGCATGCGCAGTGGATCGTAGCCAATCAAAAATTGAACCGCGTTTGCCCGACTCTTATCTTACTATATACAGGGACTCTAGTCACATCTATAGCCCCTTTATTTACAAATAGTAGCGACATACTTTGATGTTGCCGCTGGGGCAAAATCAGGTTGGTATCCCTTAAGTCCCTAGAATATTTAAAAATCGCCTAGGAAGTTGTATAATTAATTAAAATGTGACATTGACAGTTGTCATGTTTTTATTCATTTTTGTCTTCGGGGGCTAATTCGAAGTCGAGAACGTGGAAATGCCAGAGTGTTGTGTCAATAAGTGTAAAAATAGTGGCAGAAAAAGATTTCAGGTATTCAGATCTGTTATTTTTTCACTGTTTACACTGAAATTTATCGTTTAGTAACTTTTTGTATTTTCATGTTTGCATCAGGTTTGCTCCACGATGTCGCTACTATTTGTAAATAGAGGGGCTATAGTCACATCAAGGTCGACTATATTAAATGTAACATTTAATATAGTCGGCCTTGGTCACATCAAGGCCGATTCTATTATAATGTAAAACATAAAGGCCTTCCCAAACTGTACACTCGCTTGCGCCACTTGTAGGATGTGTCTTCTTGTCAAATAACGGACAGGCTTAATTGGTAGATTTTTTTTCAGGTTATATAATTTTTTTAAATATGAAGAAGAGCTAATTCCTTGTCCATTAAACGTGCCAAGATAACGCGAAATAGTTGTTTTTGATGGCAGTACAGTCAAGTTCTTTCGACAGAATCCGTAACCTTTAGGAGAACAGAACCTCCAAACAGTACACATTCGCACTGTTAATTCTGAAGATTTTGGGTTCTTTCTGGGATAATTTTGAATGCAGTTCATCAAAAATACAGCCTTTACGTTTGAGTTTTCTGCATCATCAATAATTTTCTTTAGGGATTCAAAAGCTGGTAAATTGTTATTGACATATTTTTGTATATCCCGAAGTTCTGATAAACAATTTTTATATTTTAGAGTGGTGTTTTGCAAATTTAGTGTACGAGCGTTGATTTGTTCCTGAAGGGTAGCTACATCATTGGAGGATGTCGAGTTTACTGAAACTGGTTCATAATTTTCGATCCTGGGTTGGGATGTTGAACGACTTTGTGAATTAACAAAATTGTAAAGTGTAGAGACTGTCTATAATAGTATGGGAAGTGATAAATAAACAGTCAATTTAACTTACAAAAATAGACGGTACCTACTGATCATTTTTTTAAACGATAATATTTAAAACTAGTATAAATTTCTTGTTCTTCAAAGTGCTTTGTACACAATATTGTAAGATCTGTAATTTTACTTATATCTATAATATAAATTGAGTTGTTTAAATAAATACAAAGTTCATGAGTTGTTTGTTGTACCTACCACAAAATTCCTGTAAGAATTTCAACCACTTTTCTCGAATTTCTAATTCGCTCGGTATTTGAAAGAAAGGTGCATTTTTATTATGGCAAAGAAAGCATTTCCTACCCATTGTGAAAGAAACCACTACTAGACATGTAATCTTTCAAATATGAAGGAAGAATTTTGTGAGTCTGTTATTAGCCAATATTCGAATATTTAAATTTGCGTGGGAATAAGACTGCAATATAGATTTTCGACGACTGACATCGAAAGTAGATTTTTCTCACTGTCATTTGACAACAGAAAGTTGACATTTGCCGCTGAGCGTGCGTTTTTATTATTTTGCCGCACGCCGAGCGTTTTGGGTTTCCGCGTGAACAAAATAGGTAGCCACGTCCGAAGGTTTCCTTGACAATGCCCGTCATTTGTCGAAATAATCGCGTCACATGTCTAATAGACTGCGCGAGTAATGTTAACTTGATTGTCAATTAATTTTTGCAATAAAATGAAATATTTAATTTTCCATTAATAATATGCTCAGTCGTCGAAAAAATAGTATGTATGTTTCGAGCTAAAAGTGCGCTTGCCGCTTTTGCGGCTTTGCCTCAACCAGCAATATCCATGCGCAAGCGGCAAGAATGCACTTTCAGCTTTTAACATACAATATACTATTGCAAATTTGCCAGCAAATGGCGCACGCGAGTGTAAATTTTGGAAAGGTCTTAATGTTTTACATTTAACATAGTCGGCCTTGGTCACATATGATTGATAGCAGAGCTAGTAATTCGCTCTAATTGGTCGTAGAGTACCTGTATATATAGGTACTCTAATTGGTCGTAGAGTACCTATATAATAAGTAGGTACTCTAATTGGTCGAATGTTGTGCTGCCATCTGATAGTCAAGCTTAGAAATGCCCCCCGAGTTACTGTCCCAGGCACTCTATACTGCGTCTCAGGGTGACTAGACAGTACAGGGCCTTATGGCAAACAGCAACAAACAGCGATGCCATATGTCTCCACAAAAGTGTTCTGTAGAAAAAAACGCACCGATCACAGACAAACAAATCCGGCTATTGTAATAGAGACAGCTTAACTATAATAGCTGCTTTCGCATTACACATTAGAGTACTCTGGAGTGCACCAGAGCAAGTTACCTCGCGTTCGAATTACAACAGAATTTTTGGAGTAACTAACGCTAGTCTTCCTTCCCCTGCCCCCTTAAGCCCCTTGAATATTTGAGGTGCAACAAGCCCTGGCATGCGCTGTTGTGTTATTTGGAGTCAGCTGTCAGATTTAAACGCCTTTTTGACTAAAAGACTAAAATAATCGGTATTTGTACTGTGCTGTGTACGAAATATTGACAATCTTTCTGCTTATTCTAAAATGTAATTGGAATGTTTTATTGTCATAAACGGGGCAAGATCTAATAGTAATAAGGTTTATTGAATTGAATAACTGTACATAAGTTATACATAATTAGTTAGGTTGTTATTCTAATACTTTAATATTTATAATTTTTATTATTTATCTTATCTCATTTTATATTTCTACTTATTAGTTATTTCAATAAACTAGAGAATATTTGATTTCGTACACGTAAGCCACTCACAAAAGCATAGCTTGTGCGTGAGTAACTCACGTAACTTCAATATAACTTGCTACCATTTTTCTATAAACATTAATTCTTAGGGCCAGTTGCAGAAAGCAATGTTAAGTCTGGTGTTAGCTAACGTCGCGTCAAAGTGAACAAAATCGCATCAAATTTTGTTTACTAATGTATTAGTTACCATAAGCATTTGAGATTTGATTCGTTTTTGTTCACTTTGACGTCTCGTTAGCTAACACCAGACTTAACATTGCTTTCTGCAACCGGCCCTTAATAAACTAACTAAAACCTGGTGGTAACTTTACAAAATCAATTATAAGTAATTATTGCACAAATATGATTGCAATCTGAATTTTTTTTGTGCTACTTTGGTGTTTACAGGAATTTTTCTATATGTGATAACATATATCTGTTCGACAATATCCTCAATTTTCATTATTTTCATCCGCTGACTTTCACTGGATGAATCCGAGTCTCAATTTACTGTAATTAACAGAAATGTTTTTAATTTAATTCTTAATTATAATTCAATAAACTTTTAACTACGAATTAAGTTCTTTAAATCTATTTTGAGCGCAGTTTGTATATACCGCCCTTATTTTAAACGTTCAATTCAAAAGCAAATTAGTTAGGTTATGTATTTTACGCGAGAGTAACCTAACGTCTGTTCGAATTACAAAGCAACTCACCCCAGTGTAATTCACCCCAGAGTAAATTGCACCAGTGCTAGTTGCACTCAATTCGAAAGCAGCTATTCCCTCATTACCCGGTACGTTTTGTCAGTGGCATTCAAACAAGTTTATGAACAAAACAATTACGTACATCACCCGTTGCATAGAACTGGCAACGTCGGAGCAACATTCCCATAAGGAAAGCATTCCCTATTCTCTCCACGCTGTCTTGTCACCCTGAGACGCTCTATAGACAGGTTTCAACATTCGGCATGACTGTCTCTATTTGTTTGATGTATTTACACAAAGAATCATTGAAAATGAACAGGGCTGTGCAACCAATATTATGGCCCCATGCAAAATTATAGAAATATCGGGCAACTTTTATGAAACCGTGTGCATTAGATGAAGTACTTTTTGGATAACACGGTTATAGTAGCCTTCCAAACACAAATGTTTCAAATGTGTAACATGTGTTGCATAACCCTGTTCATTTTCAATGATCGTGTGTGTACGCTGCTAATAGTCTAAGAGCTGGTGACATTATAAAGTCCATAAGGGTGGCTGTGGAAATCCAAACGGATGAATAATATGTTGGTGGCACTGTAAGTCTATGTCAAATTCGAGGTTAGCAGGTTAGGTTTTCCGTCAGTTTTGACACAAACTGACGCAAAACCTAACCAGCTTACGTCGAATTTGACATATACTGACAGTGCAAATTAGGGGTGTTCTGCCTCCCTCCGATACCGCTATCAGGGATAATCCTTACAGCTGACACTTATACATGCCTCCAGCAACATGCTCTCAAAAAAATACTAAGCCTTAACTACATCATCACTAAAAAATTTCACCAGTTCTCCTACTATAATATCGTTCCGGGGTACTTTCGCAATATCTAGTGGATAACAAGCAACTTATAAAAATTAAAAATGTGTCTCTCTATACGCTTTAACCCCAACCATTCAAAGTTGCAACTGGAAACTGACAAAACAATGAGCTTTCAATTTATACAAATGTTTTTGCTATTATTGGCAGGCGTGAGCATGAGGTACACAAAACGTTTCAAATCAAAGTTAAACATGGAAATTCTATTCGCCAACATCAAATTACACAATAGCTATTTATAAAACCAGTTAAGAAATGTCTTATTTTGTTACACAAAATCGCGTTCCCTAACGTGTTCTATACAAGATTTTTCCTAATTTTGAGAAACAATTGTTCTTTATATCTTAAACTGATAAAATTATGAACGTCATCTTATACAGAATGCAGCAGGCTGCTAGGACCATTGCAAAAGCAAGGAGAATATGCATGTGGCCGTCGCGTCGTGGCGTTTAAAAAACGAACAATCAATGAACGATAGCAGTAGGTTGTTAGGATCATTATAAACACAGTGTATATATTCGATTTTTTAATATTTTTAATACAATTACGGCCACATGTAAAGTCCCCTTACTTTTGCTATGGTACTAGTGGTCTGCCGCAATCTGTATAAAGAAAAGTCCTGAACACTCCCTGACTCATCAACGCCCAGCCCAAACCCTGGAATCTAGAAAGCTGAAATTTTGTACAGATGTTCCCTTTACAATGTATACAAGGAATAAGGAAGGATATTTCGAAATGCAACCCCTAAAGGTGTAAAATGGGGGTTCCAATTTTGTATAGAAAAATAATATTAAATAGACATTTCGACTTGAACTTTGCAGGAGTACTCCTAAAAACAGTTAGCAAACACGTATTTCATGATTTTCCGAAAATCAACTCCTTAGGGGGTGAAATGGGGTAAATAAGCCTAAAAATCGGTATGGGTGTCGTTATTGAGGTTTTTTGGGACGTTGATTGCGAAAATGGCATTTATTTTTAAGTCCAAGATGGTGGACAAACCCTATAGTGGTGAAACGGGGTTTCAATAATAAATTATTTTTGGGCAGAACAACATATTTTGCCGGGTCAGCTAGTGTCAAATAAACGTCAATCTATTAAAGATCAAGTATCTGCGCTTTCGCTTTTTTGCATGTTATTTAATGTACTTTTTCTACTCCTTTATTAGAAAATTGCTCATTAAGCACTGCTTACTTGATTAGTAAATTCGTTGTTACAAACAGTGTTACGTAATGATAATGACTAACACGTAATTTTTTTTTATTACGTTACAGTTAGCTTCTGTTGTTTGTACGAAGCGGTGTAGGGATGTGACTGCAGCCTCCTAATTTTTAAGATGGTGTGACAGATGATTTGACAGTTAATAAAATATTTCTTTTTCGTTTAACGAAATGAGTGTGATCGTAGAAAAAGTATAGTACGCAACTCGAGCTATAGAGCAATTACACGCTCGTGGAATTACACACGCGCCGCTACGCGGCTTGTGCGTAACTTTTCCAACTCGCGTGTAATATGCTTCCTACAGCTCTCGTTGTGTAATATACTATTATCTACTTACAAAGCGATGCTATAATAAAAATACTAAAAATTTTCATTTTGTTTGCTTAAAAAAGTGGCAAAGTAGATAAAATACTTATGATACCTCGTTTATAAGGCATTTTGTAGCACTTACTCCTTTAGGGCACTCCTCGCTTTGCTCGTCGTACCCTAAATCCGTGCGTGCTACAAAATGCTTCTTATAAAACTCGTATCATAATATACTATTTTGTCACTACACCTTTTTCAATTGTAATTCAGAAAGTGTAACTTGCAATTCAAATTAGTAAAGTGTAATTCAGAAAGAGTAAATAATAACTCAGAGTAGGTAAGTGTAATTCAGAAGGTGACAATTGATATTCAGACACCATTAATTATTGTAATTTAGAAACCAAGGGAATATATTTATGAAGGGTCACTATGTAACTATATACGTACATGCAGGACGTGTGTAAAGTTTGCAATAAATTTAATATTTATTTTTAAAATATCGTCGGACGTAAAAGGCTTTTAGTAACAGCATATAACAATGATGTGAATTCTATGATGAACAATTTTAAAGTTAATTTATTTTCAACCAACACATGGCAAACAAAAATTAAAATGGACTTGTCCGAGGATTCTTTTACAAATCAACAGTACAATAAGCACATCCTGTATGTATGTATCTACATAATAATTCTACATAACAGTCGTCCCTTCGTTTCTGAATTACAATTGATGCTGTATGAATATCAATTAACGCTTTCTGAATTACAATTTACTCTTTCTGAATTGCAATTTACTAATCTGAATCACATGTTATACTTTCTGAAATACTTCTTACACTTCCTGAATTACACGTGTAAAAGGTGTAGTTGTGAAATATTTTCATTTCATAACTAGTTACGAAAAATGTGACATTGAAACTTCAGTCAGGTTTGAAAAGTTACACTTTATATGTCAAAATTAGAAAAAAAAACTATTTGAATCTAATAAATGTAAATATAAACTTTTAAAGTGAAACAATACTAACCACGAGTGATATCAAACATTCCATAGTTAATTTTCAAACTAAACGAAACTTTACGTTACGTTACCCACTTGTGTCATTTTATCTTGCTTTCCTTCCCAAGACAGCATTTCACTGTAAAAAGGTTCGGTTTTGGTTCCGATGTAAACTGGTTCCCATCTGTGATATGGAAATACTCGAGTTGTTGCAGCGAAGAGCTGAAAAAGTGAAAGAGCATATAAGAATTTGAATTTGAACATTTAAAAAAATACATTTACATGTCGTACAGCCTATTTTAACATTAAAGGTATCATTTCACATTAGCGAAAAGAATGTATACTCATTTTGGATGTTAGAGATTATATGTTGTATTGCTACATACATGACAACATTTTATCAGGAATAATGTATTAAGGGCAAATGATTTTGTCGGTAAAAATGTTTTACGAAAGCTTTTTGTTTTGGCAATGTCACAAGACAAACTAACTTGATCAAAGTTAGTTTGTCGAGGGACATTGCCAAAAAACAGCAAATCTTGAGTAAGACATTTTCCGAGTAAAATCATGAGCCCGAAATACATTTTGTAGACTATATCCCAAATATCGGTTCATTTTGTATCGGTATTCGATAAATGTGACATTTCACAATGACAGTTGAAATGACGTTTCTGAAATACCACCTTGATTAAAACAACATCTTTGGTGGTTGCCACGGATACAAGTGGTAAAAAACATTATCCCAAGGGAAAATTTTGATTTTTTGCCACTATAAAAAGACGTGATTGGGTGAACTTTTGAAAATCATGGTATATAATTGGATAATAAGAGATGCGGGAAATAGTCAGAATAATTATAATGTTGCCTGCTAACTAGTTATTAATCGACGAAACATGTTAGAAAAACAAAACACAAAATGTTAACATCGACTAATAGTTTTCTTGGGTTTCTATAATCTGACGATTAATTAAATGTTACAAATAATATTTACAGCAAATTTTCTATTTAACTATGAAACTATGATTCACATTAGTGAAGTTAGTAGCAAGGTACTATTTACAGTAATCGCAACAAATTACTTGATCTTCTTATACAATGGCGGATAATAAATTTAGGCCGGCCGGTTTGACATCTACTACTAGTTATGTCTAACTAACCTCAATTTCGATTTTCCGGCCTAAATTTAATGTCCACCATGGTACATCATTTAGGCAGGTAGTACTAACTACCTATCTAATGTGTAACCAATTTTAGTTGCTAAATACGATATAGGCTTACTTCCGCCCGGCACATTTGTGCCCACCGCCATTTTCGGCCCATTGGCGCCCCAGAAAAATATCAACAGTAATTAAGGTCTCATTTGCGCCCATGCTTGCAAGTTGCAACTCATTAGTCATCAGGACACCCGAAGTTGGCCTACTAGTGAAGAGGTCTCCTACCTGCAAAATAGTTGTTACAAAAACACTAAATTTATCAATTTTTCGCTTAGCTGTCTTAGCTTTTATGCGTTTCTGTTGGTACTTTAATTTAATAATTCATATTACTGTACAAATTAGAACATTTTTTCAGCGTGCCTGTTATAAATTGTACAACACTGGTATTTTGTTAAGATAGCAACTTATCCGCATTGTTCGCTACTAAGTAACTCCCCCGTTTTTTTTTCTAAAAGTAGGTGAGAACTATATAAAATATAAAAAAATTGTCAGTTAGTTAGTATATTGTTTAATTTCGATAACATTATGTTAAAAAACTAGGTGCCAGCGACACTCTAATTAAATGCGCCATTCTGTACAATAATGTGAATTATTAATCAATACATTTGACACCGGTATAGCAATTCTTGAATTCTTTTTAAAGTTGTAAAATAAATTTCAAATAAATACAAATATTAAAGTACCAACACAAACACATATAAGTTAGAGCAGCTAAGTTAAAAATTGTTAAATTTAGTGTTTTTATAATAGGTACCTATTTTGCAGGTAGGAGACCGTCTCACTACTAGGAGGACTTCGGGTGTCCTGATGACTAATGAGTTGCAAGCATGGGCTCAAATAAGACCTTAATTACTTTTGATATTTATCTGGGGCGCAAATGAGCGGGGCGCAAGTAGGCCGCCACCGCTAAATACAAATGAACATTCTTTCATATCGCTTTTGACGTTCAGAACATATACTTTGATTTTTTTCTATCGGTACAAAAGCTATGTCCTTATCACAGTTTCTGACCTCTAGATAGTTATTTGAATAGTTATAATTTTCGATTGAAGTGGAGAAACAACAATATTATACTACACTTAGACAGTTATTTACTAGAGAATTTAAATTGAAGAGGTTTCTCATAGAAAATGTTCTGTTTGACTCATATTGTATAAAATTTCTGAGAGGTACGGCAACAAAGCTTTCTTATCCAAACGATTAATTAAGGCATAAATTTAAAAATCGTGATATCAAATTGCATCATATTCTCCCATTTTGTAACAAATAAACCAGTTTTAAGCGTAAAGGTTTTTCAAACTTCATACATTTACGCATTCCATAAAACCAATTTTCAAAACATAAATTCCACTCTTCTTGAGTCACTTGAGAAATATGGATTTTGAACCTTTCCACAGCAGCTTCGGGAGTTCCAAATCGCACATCACGCATTCTATTCTTTAATCGAAGAAATAGAAAGTAATCGGTAGGTGCTAGGTCGAAACTGCATGAGGTATGACTCAGTAATTTTCAAAATTGAGCTTGTGTAATAACTGTTGAAATTATAAAAACTAAATTTCAACTATCAGACTAGAAAACAACAAACATTTGTTTCATGGCAAATTTGATTTCCATGGTGCATTTGATTTATTAGTTTGCAAAAATTATGACTGCTACCCTCGTATCATAAGCAAAATTAACAATCGACGCTGTTTATAATGCTGGCCAAAAACACTACAAACTATTCCTCGATGAACTCGAAAATTCTATTATTACGTGTACCTATATCATATTCTGAAAATATAATTTTCTTAATCATCATCATAAACAGCGTTATAACGGGTTGATTGAAAAACGACCTCTGTTTGAGGCTCGATAACTCATGGTGTAGTAGAGCTACACGTTTGAGATTTTCATGGCTAGTAAAGGAAGAATGAAAAATTATGAAGCAAAATTTAAATCATTTATTTCGAAAAATAAGAAAACCATTACTTTCTAAAGATTACATTAAAAAAAATGCTTTTACAACCGTACTTATTTAGCTAGTTAAAATCTAGGTATGGAAACTACTTCAACTTATTTAAAAATATGCTGTATTGGCCTTCGATTTTGCATATGCACTGCGCTTAACGTTTTCTTAAATTGCAAAATTGATTTTCTAATTAAATCTAAAGATATTTCGTCCCTAGATTCTTCTATCTGTCCCGTGATTCGTCCAGATTCTCAAATGGTGTTCTACGCTGGAAATAAACCAGTTCTTGAAGTGCGTCCCAGATACAGTAATTTAATGGATTTGCATCAGATACATTTGGTGGTCATTCATCAGCTACTAGATTTAGTGTGTTCAAAACCAAACATAGGATTCCGTGTAAGCACTGTCAAGCCATGTCAAATTCGTAATTTTCAGGTTAAGTTTTGCGCCAGTCTGTGTCAAATAAGAAACAATACCTAACCTACGAACCTCGAATTTGACATAGACTGACAATACACTTCAGTACTGCCAATACACTTACTTCAGTACTGTCAAACGTATATCACAAATCATAGCGACTAATTATAAATTTATTTCGCGACATATTTTGACTGCGCAAACTATTTAAGCACAAGAATTGCTACTGTAAGATAAAACGTCGTATATCACACGTGAGCGAAATTCCATTACAAGCTCGTGAGAAATGGTATCGCTCGTGCTGGAGCACTCGCGATTAAAAATTCTCATTCGCAAATAATGATCCATTTCTCTCCCTTATAATATAATCTACTATTCGTAATTATTATTTGCCTTATTTACAATTCTCGATTTTTTAAAACCGCGGACAAAGCTATGCAGCCCCTGAAACTATTTCTAATAAAACCTAGATTCAATAATTTTATTTTTAAACAATGCAATCCATGAAGCCTCTGAAAAAATATGTCATAAAGTTAAATTATTTTATGGACAGTTCGATTAATGCCAAAGATGTGTTTAATGCTAATTATAAAGTAACAATACAAAACTAAGTTATATTTTATGACTATATTAACACTTATATTCGCGTGAAGACATTACTTATCTCATAAATCTATGAGGTGTGAAAAATAAATGACAAGTTGACATTGTTAAGCTGTGTAACGCCTCCTTTCATTTTGCGTTACGTTATTAAATAGTTCCTGGAGGCAGTTTGTTTTCGAATGTGGTTTTTCAGCGCGCCCCGATTTTGGCGTGGCCTGATTTAGATTTTTCCCAAGGAACGCTCGACCTTCGAGATCGACACATGCAAAAAATTTTTCGGTGCGGCGTTTCTTTCGATAGTGAGCCGTAATCAAGGAAAGCTAAGCTCGAAACAATTTATTTAGAAACCACCTTCGGGGATTTCGCATAGTTTAAACTAGCAGGTTACAAAAGCCTCGAGTTTCTGTAACAATTGATGTATGCACAGCGGCGTTTCTTCAACCACATTCAGGTCGATTTCCAGCTGTGGTGAGATTTATCTTTTTAGTCTTTTCTTGTAGGTTCTAATTTCGTGGTAATTAGATCTGCTTCAATGCCCAATACTACCAAGCCTCCGACTCCCAGGCAGCAAGGTTATATAAATTGCGGTTGGCAGATTTCATGGTGGCAAACGGCTTTTACTACGTGTGTCCCAGATGCGAGCAGTTTTGGAGGCGGCTTGAATTTACTATGGCTACAAGAGCCACCTGTATCCGCTTCAGGGCCCAATTCAATAATTCCATGCTGGATCTCAATTACCTCCATAGGTACGTCTTAGTCTTAGAATTTCGCCTGCACGAACTCTCCGCAATGGAGCTTTACAAAGACTTATAATTCAGATATTTATCAGCAAATTTATTTGACTGTACTTCTTTATAATGCCAAAAATGTCATTCTCATACATTTTCTTGATTTCAAATTATAATATCTGAAGACAAAGCAGGCACTTTTGCCAGTCCATATGCAACATAATTAAATCTCGGGATATCGGAATCTGTCTTTTTCTATGAGAAGGTGGAAAAAGCATTCGCTGGTTGGCTATACTACCAAAATTCTTCGTGAGCCGCCGCTAATAGAACCTGCCAATACCGAAAATCATTGTCATTTTCACATCTTCACCATCATCAATACCAGGACCACTACATCCCACTCTCACATTCGTTGCAGCTGAAGATAATAAAAGGAACTTGACAGTTGTCACCATAAAACTACGTAATTAGGCAATTTCCTTTTTCAAAAAACTCATTGCTATTGTTTCTCTACATTTTCTATTAAAATAAGATATATTAATAACAATAATAATTGAGTTTTCAGCTACAGTGGGCGGTCAAATTATTAATAATACTTTGAATTTGTCACAACTTTTGAATTGGTGATGATATATTCAGATACAAATACAATTTACTATATTCTCTGTTGCATATCCTTAATGTGTGATTTTAGGGTGGAAGAACCAGTTTATAATCAGCGTTAACGTTGCAATGCACACATCACACTTCTGCCAAGTTCATAGAGTACAGGAATGCTTTAATAGTTATTTATGTTACAAGGCCGTGAACTAGGACTTTTTTTTATGAGAATGAATATTATTTGGCGAGGCGCAGGCCGAGCCAAATAATCATTCGAATAAAAAAAGATAGTTCACGGCCATGTGGCATACAAATTTTGTGTGCAACTGTGAAAAATTACCAAAATTAAAGTTTCGATCGAATCTTTACATAAAAATAAATTTAGCAGTGTGCTTTGGTATGGTAACTAGGGCTTGCGTAGTTGCTGTTTATTATTAATTGTCATTCATATTTAATTGAAAGTGGTGCTGTTTTTTGTGCTTTTTAAGGAAAATGAGCAGTGAAAGTGAAGACGATTGCTTTCCTAATACTCCACCGGAGTTACAAATCGCCGCAAAGGAGGTAGTTTCAAATTTATTACCTGAAAAATCGAAAAAAATTTACGAAGCTACGTATCGACTATTCAAGGACTGGTGTGGCGAGAAAAAGGTTAGAAACATTTCTGAAAGTGTGCTTTTGGCATATTTCGACGATAAATACAAGAATTGTAAACCATCAACGACATGGTCTGCATATTCCATGTTGAAATCTACGATAAACATAAACGACAATATCGACATAAGTAAATTCCCTAAACTACTGCCCTTTTTGAAGAAAAAATCAGTAGGGTACCGACCAAAAAAAGTCACGTACATTGTCAGGAAAGCAGATTAAGCAGTTTTTGGAGGAAGCCGATGATGACAATCATTTCCTAATGAAGGTAATTAAAGCAAAATGCCGCTGAACGTGTGTATAATTTTTTTTTATTTTAGGTAGTTATGATTTTTGGAATCTCAGGAGCTATGAGAAGAGAAGAATTGACAAAGCTGACTGTTAATAATATAGAAGATCGAGGATGCGTACTTGTCGTACACATACCTGACTCCAAAACACATCAAGAACGAACATTCACAATAACTCATCAAGATTATATTCAACTCTACCGAAAATATTATGCTCTACGTCCTACTAACGCGACTAGTCAACGTTTTTTTTTAAGGTATACCAGAGGAAAATGTGCTAATCAGGTTGTCGGTATACATAAAATTGGAGAAATTCCAAGTATTATTGCTAAATTTCTGAAGCTGCCAGATGTGAAAATGTATACCGGCCACTGTTTCAGACGATCATCTGCTACTCTTTTAGCAGATTCTGGAGCAGATATTACAGAAATTAAACGTCATGGTAATTGGAAGAGTAGCACAGTTGCTGAAACCTATATTGAAAATTCAATTGAGCAAAAAAATAAAACATGTAATAAAATATTAAATTTTCATAAAGAAAAAAAAGACAGTACTTCTATTGCTCCAACTAGCTTGCCAACATCATTTAAAATTTTAAATGAAACAAATTGCGCCTCTACTAGTGCTACTGCATCTTCCTCTGGTATCAATGTAAATAATGCTAGCGGTAGCACATTCAATTTTTATTTTAATAATTAAGAATCTTTTGTTCGGTATTATTATATGTATAATTAACAATGTTTGTAATCACATATTAATAAATAACTTTCGAATTATCTAATAAAAGCTAATTTCATTCAAGATCATGACCCGTAAAAAAAAGTCTTTGTCGGCCGGTAAAAAAAGTCTTTTTTTTACGTTGTCAAGGCTTTATTTTACTATAAACAAATGTGCTATTTCACGACTCAAAATCAAGCAAAAAAAGTGGCCTTTTTTTGACAGTTGCACACAAAGGTGTTTTTCGACTACCATTTCCTAAAGCAGGCTTTTACTTGACACTTTCCATATGCCAAAAGCATGTTGTTATTGTATACTATGCAATACAAATTTTATTGCACGCATATGTCGCTTTATTACAAACTTCTGTCAAAACTGTTTATTAAATTTAGGGAGTTTTCAATTTAAAACAATGAAAGCATATCTAACATGATCTTTAATGAGTTTTCAATTTGAAATGACGTTGACGTTTTGTAATATATTTTAGCATAAATATGTGGTAGTCCAAAAAACTCGTATCTAAAGCTTCTTTTTCCACTTGTGAGATTTAAAGAGTTCGCCTTCGGCTCATCCTTTAAACTTTCTCACACATGCAAAAAAGTGGCACTTTAGCTACTTGTTGTAAAGTACGTTTTTTTTCTATAATAACTGTCAAAGTATTACAATGTTGGTAGATATGTAATTTAAACGCTAGGAAATTTTTATACCTCGTGTTGGTAGAACTTTTTCAAAATTATGGTTATGTGTGAATTTTGAATGTCAAAAGTTTCTTAATTTGAACTCTTGACAAATTTCTTTTTTTAACATGGAATGATCACCATCATCAATAAAATCGGATAAAAAAAGAAAACCAAGAAATATTTTAAATGCAAAAATGAAGCAAGCAATATTAAATTATGACATATCTGTCAAAATGACAATAATTTTTTTAGTGGAAGAAGAGAACTAAAAATCTATGTACCAACATTATTAAAACTAGGGACCCTGCAGGAATGCAACTTATCCCCTAGAAAGTTGACCTTGAAAATTATTATAGAAAAAAAATGTACTTTATAAATAACTATTTTGTACTACTAGCCTTTTAAAACACAAACACCATTATTGCCCTATTTTTTTTGGGCCGTAAAATTGTTTTTCACGGGCGCTTATTTATAGAAGAGGTGAATAATAATAGTTATTATTTACCGTCGTTAAGTCCTTTTTTACGATGTCAGTAATGAACGGCGAACGTCATTGGTCGCTCTGTTAGAGACCACTCTCCTTGCGAGTTGCAACAGAAGCCTATACATACTTGAAGTTCAGCCTGCTTAATTTTCGTGGGTATTAATAAACTCGTGCATTTATTGCAGGCTATAAATGCTAGAATTTAAGGTGCTACCAGTGCAAAAAAAACTATACATATAATATGCAGTTGCACTTTAAAGCATCGCTGTTGTAGTTCTCTATGAAACTGACAAAAGTGTGATATCTGCATTACAATGTTAAAACTGATAAGGATAACAACTGACCCGCCTTAAATCACTTTAAATTTTACAAGTTAAGGATATGCAACCGAGAATGCAGTAAATTGCATTGGTAGTTGCATATACATACATTTCGAGCCAGCATCAGTTCAGAAGTTTTATCAAATTCAAAGTGTTTCTAATAGTTTGACCACCCACACCCACGGCACAATGTTGATAGATAGGCGGTAACTAAGGTATTGTATTACTTCCATAACATGTCGAAGATCTTGGATCAAATGATAGTAAAGTGGTTAGCAATCAAAATTATTTTTTAATTTTTTGAAGATTTTTGAGCTGTAATACATCTATGCCGACAAAGGATGCAACGAAAATAAAAGTTTTTGAAGAATAATAAAAACTGAGAGAAATGTGAAATAAATCTTGAAAGAAAAAAATCCTTTACAGTAATTAATGGCTCAACCAATTTTCGAAAGCTCGTAATGTATGTAACAAAAGTTTGAGTACGTATATTTAATTCAAATTCAATTGTATTCAAAAAACGCTTAAAACATGTTGATATTATATCTAAGGTAACATTATTTACATTATCTAATGGCAAGCGTTCCATTATTTTCAATGCCCCTCAATTTTGTTATCACATGTCGCATAAGCTCTTTGAAAGAATTTCTTTTGAAATTTTCTGCGACTAAGTTGTTCCTTATTTTGTGCATCCTAGCAATTTTCACACACCTTTCTTCTTAATAAAGCCCAAAAATCATTGATAGGTCTTGCCTGAGGAATACTGGGTGGGTTGTCATGTTTTGGTATAAATGAAACATTGTGCTGATTTACTTAATGTCTCGTGACTCGGGCAATGGCAAGAAGTTCAGTCAGGCAAATTATTATTTCATTATTAGAAAATGTATTTTGGGCACTTGTGTCGTTTGTGATAGTTTAAAACATTACGATGGAATTCTGGATGCACAGTCATGTGTGAAACATAGAAACGTCCACCAAACCTCCGAACTGACGTTTTTACCCTACCTTTAGCTTTTCGCTGTACGGACAAATTTTGGGGCGTTGACTTTTAGGTAAATTTACACGAGGTATTTCTTTCTTGCATTCTCTTATAATTTGATAAAATGTATATGGAAATTAACACATTTTGATCTCTGACCATGTTGACAATATCGCGTTTAGACATTTGTCCAACCATTTGATAAATACTCATTCAGATTCCAAGTTTGCAAGGCATTGTAATCAATATGATTGCAAAATGTGTACTGTTATAAATTCTGATATCCATAGTCTTTTTGTTTCCAATAATGCATCATTTAATTATATTTCATTCGTTATTATGAAATTATGGCACATTTTATAGACAAACATTTCAGTTTACAATCGTTGTCACTGTATTTTATTCATACAAAAGGTATACACTAAGGAAAGGACATCACCGAAGCATTCAGGAAAAGTATCAATTCAGATACGACGAAATGATGGATAGCGTGCAAGGAGTTGCGGTGTCTAATATGCCACTGAAAGTTCTGATGAATAAAACTCGAATAAAATTTGATTCAGAAAATTACAATTTTAGGTGCTTGACACACAATTTAAATCTTACCGTACCAGATATGCTACAATTTCTGAAGAACAGAAAGGAAGAAAACAGCAGTGCGAACGGAAAAGGCCTCGGAGAAGATTTTAAAGAAGGTGTCGCCAATTGCGAGGAAGAAATATAACTAATATAACGAAGGCACCTTTGTTTAGTCTACAATAATCGACAAGGTAAAAGAAACCTTAATCAAACTAAAAAAATTAAAGCAAATTCAGATCAAACTAGAAAGTTTACGCGATACAGTAAAGGTAGAGTCCCTATTAGGTAAATGTATCGCGCATTTTGTAGAAAAAGTACAGCAATACTTGTTCTCAGAATGACAGAAATGGCGGGATATTTTTTTATAATAAATGATATTTCGGTTCCGGTTGAAACATAGAAGTCGTCTTAACTATGCCTCAAGTAAATATCTCCTCTGCCTAAATTCCTGGGTTAAATTTGGCCTGAAAGATCAGATTTGAGTTTAAAATGTAATATTATCTTGCGTTTGTAATTATTTCATCCATAATCATTAATTAATTGTCTTATTATTATTTCACTATCGCTTCAATAATAGAATACCTCCTCAGTGCCATCGACTTCCGGTGGTATTACTATTAGCAATATTAGCAATAGTACGTACTATAACCAAAGACTAATTATATGCTCTTTGATATAACCATAAATTTGAATAAAGAATAAAATGTAATATTTGAATTTAATAAACTGTTTTGACAGAAGCGTGCAATAAAGTGATAGATGAGTGCAAAATAGTATATTAGGTACGCAACAAGTTTAGAAAAGAAATGTTTTATTGAACAAGTATTGCTGTTCGAGCGTTAGTGAGTACTTAACCGGCCATACGAGTTCAGTAAAACCACTTTTCTAGCGTGTTGAGTATACTATTTATCGCATTTCATAAGAAACGTAAAATATTAAATGTTTACATAAAAGTGACATTAAATGCCAAAACATAACAAAGTTGAGCAGAACTCGTTTCTATGTATTAAAGCACAATAAGCAGTTGCAGTTGATGTTATGCGTTTGGCAGTACTGAAGTGTATTGTTGGTGACACTGTAAGTTTATGTCACATTCGAGGTTAGCAGGTTAGGTTTTGCGTCAGTCTGTGTCAAAACTGACGCAGAACCTAATCTGCTAACCCCGAATTTTACAGTGCCCCCAACAATACACTTCAGTGCTGCCAAACGAAAAAAGAATCGCCGTCGTTATGCAGAAAAGTGTTGCTAATGCATAAAAGTATCACATTTATAAACGATTTTGAATGTAGAAATGTAGTACATTATCAAATAAAATGCGATAAAAATGTTTATTGCATAGTATGCAAAAACAACATGCCTTTGACGTATTGAAAGTGTCAAATAATAGCCTCCTTTAAGAAATGGTACTCGAAAAAATATTTTTTACCTGCTTTTGTCATTTATTTAACCGAGGGCAATTCCGATAGTTAGGACAAAATTCGATTTCGATCACCCTGCATCCCGCTCCCACTCTCGCTCTCTACAAAACCCTATTTAAGACATGACTTTTATGTGGATATTATATGGATATTTAGTAAATCACATAATATAGATACTTATAAAATTGTGGTATTGTCCGGAAATTTATAAAATGCACATTTTAAGAAAATTATTATAAGTACTAACTCTTTAGCCACATAGTCACATAGTTTGCTGTTCTCTAATTAAAACAGGTGTTTACTTTTTAAGATTGGATGTGCAGCGGTGACAACTAACTAAAATTTGAAACAAGATCGAGGGAGCTGGTCCACTGATTGCAAATAGTATACAGGATGCACATTTTAAAACTCCGAATTTGAAATGTTTTAAATATGCAATTACAACCGATTTGATCAGTAAACCGTCAGAGTACTGAAATATGATTGTTCTGATCTTAATTATAAGAATACTTTGTTTTAAAATTATAGTCGCCTTGCACCTACACCGTGTGCTGTCTATTTACAGAATTTAAGGCTCCGAGTTTTAAAACGAGCACCCAATATACACATTTACTGCTTTGGGCTCATCGCCGATACAGTGGTCCATTACAACAAACAGCACAACACCGCAGGCCAACATCAAGAGCTGACGTTGTTCCACTACTATAGTATTGTCCGCCACAATCACTTGCCCGCAACAATGTTTTTGTTTTTCTCTAAAGTACGTTTTTTTCCTATAGAAATTTTCAAGTTCACGATAAAATTGGCAAAACTGTTTTTTTTTAAATTATTAGAAAATTTATTTTGGTCAGGTTTTTCTCTAAACGACTTGTGTCATTTTGACATTTAAAATTAAATTGTCAGCTTTTCTATTTTGAAACTGAATACGCGTAAAAACGGAATATTTTAAAATTAAATGTAAAATAAGTATTTCTGAAGTGTGCAGAGGAACTGTTGGATCTGCATCCTAACACACCAGAAGAAGACGTTTACGAAAGATTAGCAAGAGCTTTTGATGTACATAGAACTTTAATGCCAGATTTTAAATTTCCCACCAATTTTTAGTTCTATAAAGTTACTTAAACAAATTTTACCAACATATATTTTTTTAAAGGAATCCAAGTTTTGCCAACATAAACCCTAAATTCTTTGACCTTGAAAATTTTTATAGGAAAAAAACGTACTTTAACAACTATTCATTTATTTTCAATTTAGGACTTTTCTGTAAGATTACACTGCGGGAGATTTTATTTTTAAATGAATTATCAAAATCGGCGTGGTAGATTTCTCAAAATAGATGCCGAAAGAAAACGCTTCACGTTTTAGATATACGTATCATGGAAAACTTTTATCCTCTAGAGGGCTGTGGATTTTTATTAAATTTAATTTATGTTTTCAGTGATTAGTATAGGTACTTAATAATATAACCTATACAATTTTGACAGAATCACTTAACTTTGACAGGATGTTTAATATTGAGCACAAGGCGGTACTGTGTATGGAAAATGCAGAAAATCAGCTGTAGTTGTTTTTGTTACTAACATTTTTATGTATTCAACGAAAATGTTTGTATTTGTTAAAACGACATTCCTGATATAACGTTAAACTGACAGATATAAAATGCCAATGTGACTTACTACCACGACTGCCAACAAAATTTTTTGACAAAATAGTTTCACAGCCCTCTAGAGGTTAACAGTTTTCGATCATACTGTAGATACGAGTAGCAGCGCATATTAATTTCAAATTAAGTGCTATATTTCTGGTAACTACTGAATGGTATAAAATATTATTATATAGACTGAATTTACTTTATGTCATGCATTTATCATAATTCAATTTGTATTAATATTCACTAGTCTATAAAAAATCAGACAATGTTATTCCGAAGCGATCACTTTGTACCTTTTCTCTAAACCTTCCTTGCCACGTTCCATACCATGATATTTTAGATAACTTTGTTACACTAAAGAATTACATACAGTAATATACGATCGTTTTGAAAGAAAATATACTCTATTTACTTTCTTAATATGGTGAAATATCCAAAAACAGTATGCCACTTTGTATGTACCATCGCGGACAAAAAAAATGGAAACATCATTGTTTTCCTAGTGTAAATGGGTATATTACCTAAGTTAAATCAACATTGCTGATATCATATTGTTTAATGCAGTTGTCAGTTGTTGTCAAAAGTAAAAAGTCAAAATATAACCTAATATTATGTAAACCCCTAATAACACTGTGTAAAATTATAAAAAAGCGTTAACTTAATTAACGCTGGTGTTTCCATTGGTACCTTCATACCTATATAATAATGCACAACACAACATGACGTGTTAAACCCTGTAAAAGTACCATGGTTGCATTCGACGGTTACTACATTCGGGTTTTGTTAATAAACTTCCCATTTCTTTTAATAGCGATATTATCACAGAAAACAATTACTTATTATGCCTATTTGTTATAGCTTTTTAAAACTACGAACACAAGTACATTTCATTTAATGATAAGGAGGGTAAACCCACCTTTACAAATCGATTTTCCGAGGTCGCCGCCCGATGCAAGTACGGGTGTCATTCCTGACAGGAAGATCTGCGCGCATCTCATACTAACGAGCGGAACTTTAAATGCTGCATGTGCCGCGGGCTACAGCTACTTTGTATATATTATTTAAATTTAGGTAAGTATAATCAGTTTTCTTGGAAAGTGATTTGTTTATCTAGAAAGGATCGATGCATTTATTTAGTAATCAAAGTTATTTATTTACATTATACTGTATCGTGTTTTTTTTTTCAAACTGGTATACAAAAGTTACCTAATATAACAATACTAAAATTAATCTTTTCCAATATTAAAAGCTTTTTTAATTGTAACCACAAATGGACGCAAACATTGAAAATTATGCTTTTGCTGAGGTTGCAGTTACATTACAACAACTGGTATTGTTTTTTCTGTGAGTCGAGCAATAAAGACAAACACGATCATAATTTATAGAATTACAAAAACCATCTGTTATTCAACTAAAAAAATGTATGAACGAAGGCATTTTTATAGCTACTAAAATCAAAGAAGAGATGACTGATCTAAAATAATAAATCGTGAAGTTGAGAAAGGTGATTGGCAAAATTTTCAAAGTGTCTGCACAAAGTTTTTGGGGTAGCACAACAGAAAAATTTAAATAATGAGCGACGTTCTTAAGTTGTACCAACCTGTGTAGTGTAATGTATCAATAGAATTTATTATCATCAGAAAGTGTCTAACATGGTAAATAGTATGATAAGCATAACTCCTTACGCCCTAGGGCGTTATAGACTGCGTTTCAAGCTTTTCAATTTGTTTAAATACAAAGTGTAAAATAAAACGTTGGATGCACCATGGACATTACTTGAATCGCTAATTGCAGAAAGGTAAGTTGTGACAATTATAACAATTTCGAGTTTTCTACTGAGTCGGGTATTTTCGGGGTAGTTTCGTCTAGTGCAGAAATGAAGGTTCTGTCACTGTTTTAATACTGTGATTTATCAATGGGTGAAAAACGATTTGCGCATAAAGAAAAGTAAAGTTTGTTTTACAGCTGTTAGTGCAAATTATGTATTTGCAAGGTTGATAAGTAATTACTGGATCATTTATGTTTACCCTGATGGGTTTACATATTTACCAGAAAAAATTCTCTCACCTTACAAACATAGAGATGATATCAGCTAGGTTAATATGTTTAACTAGGTGAAACCAAATACATTTTTGTCAAGACACATTAAAATTTATTATTAAAAATTGCTAAAAAATGTTAGGTACGTTTCGCTAAATCACAAAGTTAGCTTCTTCAGACAAATATTTTTTCATAAATTAGGACATGTCAATATAACATGATCAATATTCTGTTATTAACATCTTAAATTTTATTTGGTAGTTTCTAAAACGTTTTTTAGTAACGTCGAAGTAAACTTCTCTTGTAAAATCAGTTATAAAGTTTTTATATGTATTTTCCTTAGTTTTGGGTTGTGTTTGTTTGAAACCTTGTTGCACGAGATACTTGTTTTGAAACATTCGTTTTGGTTTCAGTTGGTATTTAATTAATAAGTATTTCCTCTTTTTTGACCTTTTTTATTATTTTTGTCGGCAAGATACTTGTGGTATTATGCTGTTTTTATTTTTATTTTTTTTTTGTAATAAATTAAATGCGTGGTGTTGCTACATACTAATTGTGTTTCAGGATTCCTATTTTTGTTTAAACGTAATTTGAAAAGTTTAAGTATCACTTCCTTATGTATTGACAATTATAATCATTTCGAGACTCGAGGAAGGCCTGTGTTCGTCCAAAAAATTTTATAACTATTTGTCTTGCATTACTGAAACGATAAGATGAAAATTTTAAGCGGTGTTAGTTTTCTTTATCCAAAAAGAAAAAATTATCTCTAAACGATAGGTATCAATGTATCAGTTAATAGTTGTTCTCTGATCCCAAATAAATGGCGACAGGTTTTTCAATCAACTTGGATTTTAGAGAATCGTTGGCTGAAACGTTTAGTTTTGGTATTGAATTGTATTCGGATTCAATTCATATTGCGTGTAGGCCAATGACCTCGATAGGCGTTTATTGGTTTTTTTTTTCATTTATTTGGAGTGAAATACAAAGTACTTGTTGATTTGTGCTTTATTTAGGTTATTAATTTTACTTTCCCTTTCATCTAAATTTATTGTGCTTGTATTATAAAGTTGTTAGGTTGTCCCACTTAAAATTTCCGTTAAAGTTAGGTTGTGGTTTCTAGTTGGTTTTGGAAAAGTAGTGTTATTGATTAATGTTCTTTATGTGATATTAAACTGTTTTTATAAATTTTTATGTGGGAGCACACTTTAATTTTTGTTTGACATATGACCTTGATACTGCAAAAATACCAACTCAAACCAAAACGAATGTTTCAAATCAAGTATCTCATGCAACAAGGTTTCAAACAAACACAAACCAAAACTAAGGAAAATACATATAAAAAGTCTATAACTTATTTTACAAGAGAAGTTTATTTCGACGTTACTACAAAACATTTTATAACTATCAAATAAATTTTAAAAAGATGTTAATAACAGAATGTTGATCATGTTATATCGACATGTCCTAATTTATGAAAAAATATATGTCTAAAAAAGCTAACTTTGTGATTTAGCGAAACGTAACACTTTTTACCAATTTTTAATAATACACTTTAATCTGTCTTGACAAAACTGTATTTGGTATTTTCTGGTAAATATGTAAACCCATTAGGGTAAACATAAATGAACCAGTAATTACTTATCAACCTTGCAAATGCATAATAAAGGAAAGTAATGCATCAGAACTGTCCTTTTTTCCGAAAACTCGAAATTCTTAAAATTGTCACAACTTACCTTTCTGCAATTAGCGATTCACTTGATGTTTATATCTGTCTCTTTATCTTATACTTCCTTCGGTACATAAATAACTACTTTGCACTGCTAGGACTTTAAGGGCCGGTTGCAGAAAGCAATGTTAAGTCTGGTGTTAGCTAACGCGACGTCAAAGTGAACAAAAACGAATCAAATCTCAAATGCTTATAGTAACTAATACATTAGTAAACAAAATTTGATGCGATTTTGTTCACTTTGACGCGACGTTAGCTAACACCAGACTTAACATTGCTTTCTGTAACCGGACCTAAATCTTAGCTTTTATGGCCCGCGGTAAATTCAAGGGTTTATTTATATTCACGAAAATTAAGTAGGCTGAATTTCAAATGTGTAGGCTTCTGTCAATTTGGCTCAAGCAAGGGACGTGCTCGCAAACTTCGAGTGACAAGTGGCGTTCGCCAATTTACTTCCTTAAGCAACGAGCTTAACGGCGGTAATAAAAAATTATTATTGACCACTGGTCTATAATGTTCAAATTCTCAACACAACAATCGGTCAATCATAGTATGTTTATGGGCTAGTAGTGCAAACGTTATTAATGTAACCGGAGCTTAAGTAGACTGAGTGCCTACTGCTGGACTTGTAAAGGCACATTCCTCAAGAAAAATACTCCAGAGAATTAATCAAAGTTGGCTTCTATTTTAATAAACTGGTAAATAAATATACGTGGTTTTGAAAATTGAACTACATAGCAGTCAAAATTTACAGGATAGTGAATTTTTTTTAATATATTTGGATTCAGCACAAAAATTTTTCATCTTTTGAACACGAAAAAAAAATGTTTTGTTCCCCAGCGTAATGAAAAGATAACGCTTTAGCAGCACACACCTTAATAGCATCTCCAGGGTCTTGATCAAGCCATTGTGCTATGCCGGGAAACTTCTGGCAGTGGGAGCAAATGTGGCGATGGAAGTAGACAGCCTTTTCCTGCTTGACTAGGCGTAGCAAATCGTTTTTGCTCCGAGGGACGTTTTCGTAGTTTTCTATCTCGAACACAGGTACGACGAAGACGCGGGACGGAAAATTCAAATGGTTCTTGTCGACGAGCTTGGACGCCGTCTCCACGAATCTGGAGGCGAGCTGACAGCTGGGGATGAGCTCGACGTCTGACACCAGAACGAAGTTTGTGCTCGAAGCGTTCCTCGCTACGTTCCTGCATACGTTCACTGGATATAGTAAACTCTTCCGGTTTCGGAACGTTACGGGGTGATTTAGATCGGCAATTGAACAGGAGTCCGGAGACCCCAGTTCCGGGGACTTTCCTACGAAAAGAGGATGGTGTTTGGGGAAGACGTAATGCACCGATACTTTCGCCATGGCGGGAAGGCATTGGCATAGTTGCACCAGTTGCTTCGTCAGGACGTCGGCATCGGCGTCTGGCACGAAAGCGGCCACGCTGATGGGGCCCTCCCAGTATCGAACCACCTCAGTCATGTAGCCAACGAAGTCAGGTGTAAGATGGGTGGCGTACGTTACAGGCGCAGCGCTGCTAGAGTTCTGCTTCCCCTTAATAACGTTGTAAAGAACCCTGTACGGGCTGCGAGCGCCTAGCTCAGGACTGTACTCCAGGTCGCCCTCTTCGTAGGAGAAATCTTCCGGTAAGTTATACATAAAATTGCAGTAACTTTCGTTGGATGGCTTGTAGCCCTCCATGAACCCTCCCGGGTATGTTGGGGTATATTTATACGGTTTCGCATTTTTTTGAGTATTGTAGATTAGAGAAAACGGTTGATGATGTATAAATATTATTATCACAATTAAAATTCCCAGTATGGTATACAGCAGCAACAGTCGTTTAATTTTACTACATATCGTTCTACTCAGACATCGCATATTATATGCAAAGCTTTTAGTCATGCATTTCTCACCGTTTTTCCATTTATAAAAACTATGCACCTATTCTATTAATTTTAAAAGTAAAATCACTCGTGTTGAGTGTTGTTAATTTAAAGTAAGGCATGAAAGTTTATTAGGAAATATATATTTTTTGCAACTTATGCTAAATAACACTTTGCAATAGGACAGCAGACACAACCACGTTACACTACTCTAGGCCCTCATGAACTACAAAACTACAGCTTTAAATGTCTCACAAGATAAATAACTTCTTAAAGGTGCCCTGAAATTTTGATTATTCACGATATTTACAAACACATGCGTTTACACAACCCACTTCAGTTTCAGCAGCACTACGAGATCTAGCGGCTGAAATTCGAACTAGAATTTCAGCAGCATGAACACGGCTGTGCGGTAAACGGCCGCATTGTTTGATCAATACTGGTATATGAAACAAACTTACCGCAAATGTGCTATCGATTGGCCATAAAAGGAAAAATGCGTTGGCGGCGATTGCTTATTTTCCTAACATATTTTTGTAAAAAGTCACATTTAGGTGTAGCCTAGAAAATGGAACAATAATTACGGTACGATCGATTTTGTTCAGGTACACTATAACTAACACGAATAGCAAATAAAAATCTACATTCCGCCAAAAGCGTTGGTATTCAAAGTCATATCTTTAGAAATAGAGCGTAAGTAATTCATTCTAGAACAATCAATGTTCATATCAGGAAATTAATTATTTAAAGCCAATTACCTGCACGCAAACCATTGTTTATTCAAACACAAACACAGATTTCATATTTAACTAATGTTGATTTTACATCTACAAAAACAACAAATTATACAGGATGTATCTAAAATGGCGGAAAAGCTTGCGGTGGCGATATTCTTCATAAAATTCTGACTATAAAATCATAATACTAAGATCTTGGATTGGTCTTCACGAGTTCTCACGAGCGGAGCGGTAGATAAAAAACATATTTTTTTTTCAGGTAAAGTACCTTTTCTGTTTCAAAATACGACAAAGTATCGCCAAGACAAGTTGTTTTTCGAAACGGTGGTTAGCATCGGGGATCGGGAGCATAGAAAAGTGAACGACCTACAATCTTCTGTTGTACCTACACTAAACTTTTAGTTATGTTTACCGAAGTAACAGATACAAACTGTAACCTTCTTGTCAAATTTACTATCAATCAAAAGTGATCCATTTTACGGTTCCGCAGAAATCTTAAAAAATATCCCATAAAATGTATACAGTCGTTCACTTTTCTAAGCTCCCAATTGTACCACGGTCGGTTTCATAAAGGTAAGCCGATATTTCTTAAATTTTGCATAAAACCATAATTTTACATTTTAAACAACTTTCCTTGACGATACTTTGACTTATTTCAAACAAAAAAGGTGCTCTACCTTAAAAAAACATGTTCTTTATCTACCGCTCGTGAGGGTTCATGAGGGCCAGTCCAACATTTTAGTGTTAAGATTTTCTACTCAGAATTTTACGAAGAATATCACCACCCGAAGTTTTTTTCGCCATTTTAGATACACCCTGTATATTGCATCTTTACGTTCTGTTTTCTACTATAAAGATGCCCACTACTCAATGAAAATATAAATAAGTCATTAAACTTGCATAAGCCAAACTTCGGTCAATCGTCTTCTCTGTTTAACCTTGTTTCTTTAGCTGGTTGGTTCAGGGGCGGGCTGCTATAGGGACATTGCGTCCCTCTTCAGTCAAGAACGGGAATTATATATTCGCCTCAGAGTAAGTACTCTGTTAACTTAGGAAAACCACCTAAAAACCTTAATCAGAGCAGACGGCCACGGGAATCGAACCCGAAACCCCCCGAATGCTAAGCAGATGTGCTAACCACTACTTTACACAGTTTGGTGGACTGGTCAAACAGTCGTAAGAGTTATAAGCAACGTTCACGGCGGTCGGCACTCAGACGGGTGTCCTACATACAGTGGTAGTAAATTCGCAGCCAGCCGTGCGTCGGAAACACGTTAAGCCGTCGGTCCCGGTTGTCATTAGCAGTCGTTAGGTTGCGTCAGAGGCGATCGCGCAACCTGAAAATACTGACATCAGGCTTTCCTAGCACAAGCCATACAATACAAAAAAATACCTTGTTTCTTTTAATTCTTAGTAACTTCATTCATTATTTAATTTGTATTTTTTATTAAATTGTGAAAATTTCCATAAATTAGAAGCTGGTTTCCTCTGCCTTACAAAAATAGATATTTCAAGCAATTCTGATTCTGATTATATTAATTTCAGACGCGTACCTACATAATCAAAAAAGTTTGTAACAAACGCAGATGGACCTCGTTTCTATGTTTACTGTTAATAATTTAGAAGCTTCCGGTGAAAACCAATGCTTACTTTTTCAATCAATACACAGAAACATTCTAAATTTAATAGCATACATAGTTTGCCATTTAACTAATGCGGATGAAAGATTCTCAACTCGTAATTATATGGAAGATAGTAATAGTATTGACAACAGTTAGGCAAGGTTTAAAAAATTCAAAATTGAAAGACACGCTGTTTTGCCGGAGTTTCATCAAATTCGAGGTTAGCAGCTTATGTTTTGCGTCAGTTTTGACACAGACTGACACAAAACCTAACTTGCTAACCTTGAATTCGATGAAAATGACAACTCGTGTGTCAGTTTCACCAACCTTGTTTTTCAATATATCATTAAATCTTGGTAGCCATGAAAAAATTATCCAAAATTTTTCGCTGTTTGCTCTACTCTTACTAAAGTATTATACAGGTACATTAATTGGTAGAATTTTGTGCTGACATCTGATAGTGAAGCTTAGAAATCCCCCCGAGTGACTGTTCCAGGCACTCTAGACAGGTTTCAACATTTGGGATGAGTGTCTCTACTTGTTCGAGTATGTACGCTGGGTAAAACCATAACAGGAACGAAGATGTGATGATTTATTTATGGGACTTTTTCCACTGTCTAGGGTGTATATCACACAACGTTTCGAGATCTACTCCCGTCTTCAGGTGTTCCTGGTTCGTCCTGAGAAGGACTGATATTGTACGCTTTTATTCGTAAACTCTTGCCCCCTCGGGATTTGAACCTGGGACCGCTGATCCCAGGGGGAGGTAAGAGTTTACGAATAAAAGCGTACAATATCAGTCCTTCTCAGGACTAACCAGAAACGCCTGAAGACGGAAGTAGATTAAAACTCCCGAAACGTTGTGTGATATACATCCTAGACAGTGGAAAAAGTCCGATAAAACACATCATAATAGACCACTGCCAAAAAATGACATGCAGAGAACAAGAAGATATGATGAGTTGCCAATGTAGGGGGAAATAGGGAAAGGTAAAATTTGCATAAAATCTTTAATTTAGTGTCAAAGTTAATAAAGCACGACAATAACCTCATCAAAACAGAGGAAACGCAATGCTACAAATTACACCAGCTACAAATAAATAAATGACAGAAGACTTACTATGCAAAGATGGAAACACTGGAAGAAGAAAAATTAAACCCGTCGTCATGTATATGATTTTCTACGAAATTATAAACAAATATAAACAAACAATGATAAAATTGAGTATCAAGTACATATTAGTAATTTACGTTACAAGACCAGAAAATAGTGTTTTGCAGGTCGAACCAAGTAGATTCCAGGGCTTGCCTGCGGTTCGCCCTGGAAGCTTGGGGAGACCTGCAGAACACTTTCCAATCATGTATCGTACAATTTTTTTACATCGGAGTCCATACTTTCAAACTTGCAAATTCACTTTCAAATACTCAAAAAAATTATGACATTAGTATCCACTATTTGACTTATCCAAACAATAACACAAACTTGTTTCCATAGTAACAAGGGCATCAGGAACCAGCAGAAGTTTTTACCGATCCCTGATGCCCGTTTTCCGATCTTGACCGACACAACGTTACTTTCTAGCGAAAAAATTCTCTAGAAACTGCATATTTTCTGGATAGCTACATCTTTCTATCTGCGGCAACTGTTTTCCGCGGACATCGTTACACATTTCTGTCCCTTGCGTTGAATGCAGTACACGACGATCGCTACACCATTCCGATGTGCTGGCTGCAAAAATTGTTTCTGCGAACTAATAGTTTTTGAGCTATACCGTCAACAGATGGACAGACGGACAGACAGGCAGATATAATTGAGATAACAGGTTTTTCATCATCTAGGAACGTGAAGATCTGAAGAAATCCCAGAACGTGATTTTTCACAATTATAACACTTTGTCTTTTAGACAAGAGAAACATAAAAATTAGAAATATAAACGAGGAGTGGCATTTGAGAAAAAATATTCGAAGACCCTTGACATGGGGTTAAATAGTAGGATAGGAGCATCATACAAAGTGTACCAACATGAAGGTGACATTGACATTATTGTTTGACAAAAACAGACAAATTCAGAAATGGTGGGAAGCAGAACTAGTCAAAAAAATTAAACTGTGGAGATCTAGAGTAACATGAAACAATAGTATTTCGAATTTAAAAGAAATGAGAATAACTTGCAATAAGACAACATGAGTGGCAGTCAACAAGAAGATCTGAAGCAACTTCGTCAACGGTGACTTTTCAAATACAGAAGAACAGGACTTTGCTAATAAGCCACATTTAAAGTGATGCTGCAGTAGGTTCGATTCTCTCTGGGTGCATTAACAATGTTCTGGTTTGATTTTAGGCGAAATAGTTGTCTATGTACCAAGGGCATTATGAAGATGTTTATGCCCGTTTGAGAGCGATAAGTCTACAAGCCCGAGGGCTCTGACCCGAGGGTTGTAAGTCGCTCAAGGAGTATAAACATCAAGTAATACCCATGGTGGATACAACGCTTTATTTTCCACTTTGAGTAAACAAATGAATTGAATAGCTTGAAAACCAGTCTATAACGCCCTAGGGCGTAAAAATGGGCGTATGAGAAGACATAATAATCGGGCGTTACCATTACACCCTCTTTACGCCCTAGGGTATGATGGACTGCCTTATATAACTCGTGTCACAGATATAAACAACAATTAATACATCATCCGAAAATCTGGTTTTAATAATCTATTAGGTTATCATAGTCTGATTTCTGCGCGCCTCCTTATATGTGCCTCGCAGCGCATGTTAAGCCGGCGGTCGCGGTTGTCATTTCGGCGATAGTTGTTTGAAACTTTGACATCAGGGTCTCTGACATACAATGTAACATTATTATTAGCTGAGAACAGTGCCGTGCATTATTTAGGTAAAAATATCTAGATAATAAAATCGTTACCTTTTATATTTTTTAGATAATGTCAAGATATGTTTGTATGGTTGTAAAAACAATATTATCTTTACACATTCGCTCCAATTATGATTTTGATTATGCTTTGTATGTCCATTTCTAAAGAGTGTAAGAAATGGGCAATACAAAATTACCAACGCCAAAACAAAATTTGACAGTTCATCCTTCATTTATTAAGTGATACAACTTGTTGAAGATAACATAACTGATCTCTCCAGTCCAGCAAGAAGCTACGAGTTGGTTTTCTATAACTAAAGAATTTTTCTCAAGTTATAAAATGTTAGTGTCATTTTGACACTTTTTGTGACTAAATATTTGATACACTGGTAAAAATATTCATGTTCAGGGCGTGCTCAGAATAAAAATGAAGTAAATGGGGTATAGATAAAACGTTATCTACATATACAAGGTGGATGTCATCGGTCGTACAAAAAGTGCTCTACGATATTCTAAGCCTAAAAATAAAACAAAAATCTAAGAACCAGTTTGAGTTTTAAGGGGTATTTTTCATAATATAAGCGATTTAAGATTCGTAAAATTGGCAACATTGCAAATAGTATGTAGGTACAATTCTGTTCCAATTATTAGCATCAACTGATTCGTCCGCCAACTCTCTCAAAATAATATAACATTAATGACTATGTGGATACAATTACTGACGGACTAGCTCAGGGAGACGGTGTGCAGTTCTTTAAGTACTTCTGGTTAAATTAAAAAGCCAAAATGAGCCCCAACGAAATATTTAATTAACCACAAGTGTACCTATGTATTATAGAGAATTCGTAAACTCCACTAGAGTATTTATTCTGCAAGAAGAGCTCACGACAAGCACAGGTAGCAGTAAAAACAACAAAACCACAATGCTGGTATCACAATATAATAATCACGAATTCAGTATCATATAGTACAATGTACAGGTGATTATTTGCTAAACGAATGTTAACGTAAGGTAATAAATTCAGGCCAAAATTTAATGTGCACCTCATAATTCAAACTCGGCTTGCGAGAAAATTACCTTAAACCACAGATGAAAAAGTAGAAATATAAATTATATTAAATACTTCAACAGCTTAAAAAAGTGTAACGGAGGTTAACGCAGACTCCGTGGAAGAAAAACACCGAGTGCTTTCAGGTACTTAGTTTGTGAAGCGAACTGTACATAGCAGCGAAATCCTCCAGAATTCTGACTGAATTCGTCAGGTAACTAGCAATCAAATGAGGTACACAGCACCGGCTCACGTCCCACAGTATTAAATGATTTTAAATAAAGGGAAATCAAAACATGTTACTCGAGTCCTTTGAAGAGTCCTTTTCTGCCCACTAGGAAGGTCGCGTAGCTGGCACAGAATCGTGTGAGGTAAAACCCCAAACAACCCATACGAAGGTCGGGAACGGCCCATACAGGGTCAAGGTTGATGCCCTCTATGTGAGAATAGCGATTAAGGGGAGCTCCAAACCTGGGGTCCAGATCAGTTTGGGCAAGGTGTAGAAATGAGTCAACAAAGCGCTTTAATCCGCCAGAATTGGCGTGAGAATAATTTCTTAGCTAATCGCCAGGGTTGCAAAAGCCGCCACCATTTTTGCTTCGGCGACTTTAATGTTAATCTGCTGGATGTGGAGAGCGCTGCTTCAGTTTGTGCGCTAGAATTTTTTGAAGCGTTCGGACTCACTCAGTTAATAAATGAGCCCACGAGAATTACTGCTGAATCAGCCACGTTACTAGATTTTATTTTAACTACTAATACAAGCATTACAAAAAATGCATTAGTTATTCCTTCACATGAAGTAGATCACAGTTTGATTTGTTGTAAAATCGATATTCCCAACGTAAAATCAAAACAGGCTATTTACACTTACAGGGATTTTAAAAATCTTAATTATGAACAGTTTAATTATGATCTTCAGTCTATACCCTGGCGGAATATTTATCAGTTAGACAACATAGATGATAAAGTCCAGTTTTTAACAGAAAATTTAACTATTTTATTAAATCTACATGCTCCATTTGTTAGTTGTAGAATATCGAGAAAGCCTGCGCCGTGGTTGACCAACACCCTTAAACAAATGATGTGCTTACGTGACAAGGCTCTACGTCGTTTTAGTGTAAGTAAGAATCCTTCGCATTTTACTTATTATAAGCAGCTGAGAAATGCGGTTACTGATGCAGTGAGACGTGAAAAAAAGGCATATTATGTTGAAACATTCAAACAAAATTCGCGATTATTTTGGAAAAAACTAAAATCTTCAAATTTAACTGGCAAAGCAAGTAATGCTGATCTTCCTCCTACCTTCGGTGATGCCGATGGAATTAATAATTATTTTATAAATTCAATTCCTCGATTAACTACGAATAATATGTTATCTACTTTCTACGAGAGCCATCGGAAAAAGTCTGTCAAATGTAGTTTACGATTCCAACCTGTTGAAGAAGAAGAAGTCCTTAAAATTATTTGTTCCATTAAATCTAATTCTACTGGTGCTGATGGTCTCAACATTCACATAATTAAATTGTGCATTCCCTTTTTATTGCCAGTTATAACTCACATTATCAATTATTGCATCAGCAAGTCCGCTTTTCCCAGCTGCTGGAAAAGAGCTTTAATATTGCCTATTCCCAAAATAACTGCACCCAAAGAATTAAAGGATTTACGGCCAATAAGCATATTGCCCACACTTTCAAAAATAATTGAACGAGTAATGGAACGGCAACTCAGACAACACTTAGAAATTAATCAAATAATACCCGTTACTCAATCAGGCTTTAAAAAGAATCACAGCTGTAGTACTGCGCTCCTGCATGTAGTCGATGACATTGTGGTTGCTACAGACCAAGGTAAGTTGACAGCACTGGTTCTTTTAGACTATTCAAAGGCTTTTGATACTATCAACCATTCTATTTTAATATCGCTTCTACATTATATAGGACTTAGTCCTGAGTCAATTGCCTTATTAACCAGTTATCTTTCTGAAAGATACCAAGCTGTTAATTTGTACGGTTGCTTATCTAATTTTCTAAAAATTGATACTGGAGTACCCCAAGGCTCCATTCTAGGCCCAATTCTCTTTTGTATTTATATTTCAAATTTTTCTTTAGTCTTATAATCGACTGAATGCCATTTTTATGCTGATGATTGCCAATTATACATGTTTTTCCAAATTGAAGATCTTTCTGATGCATGTGCTAAAATAAATCAAGATTTAGAAAAATTATCCAACATTTCTAATGAACACTCCCTAAAACTTAATCCTAACAAATCTGCAGTCATGCTTTTTGGAAAGAAAAGTGACGTAAATTATGCAAAGAATCACTTCAATGTATGCATTGGCAAGGACACACTTCCTATAGTTGAACAAGCCAAAAGTTTGGGATTAACGATTGACTCAACATTACGTTTCAATAAGCATGTAAGCAATTGTTTACAAAGTGCCTACTACAATCTTCGACTAATTTTTCAGAATCATCATATACTAAATAAAAAAATAAAAACTATATTGTGCAATAGCCTAGTTTTATCAAAAGTTGATTTTTGTGATGCGGTGTATGGCTTCTGTTTGGGTTACAAGGATGTGGCTAGAATTCAAAAACTTCAAAATTCTTGTTTACGCTTGATTTTTGGAATACGCAAATATGCAAGAATTTCTCACAAATTAAAAATTTCTGGTTGGCTAAATATGGCAAATAGACGTATATTACATAGCTGCTGTTTGTATCAAAAAATTTTAACTTCAAAAACACAGCCGTATTTGTATAACAAAATCAGGTTTCGTACAGACGTACACAACTTAAATTTACGCTTTAGGGGTAATATAACTGTCCCTACTCATCATACTCAACTAGGAAAGCGTAGCTTTTCATATTGTATAGCAAAATATTATAATCAATTACCCTTAGAGTTTAGAACGTTGCCATTACCACGTTTCGGCGATCGGCGCAAGCGTTACTTGATAGCTAAGCAGAATTCTTAGATATTACAGTCAATTATTTCCTTTATATCTCACTTTATATACACTCCGTTTGTCAGTCACATTTTCAGTTTAAGTTCGGGTGCGGTGGTTCAGTCTCGTCTATGTTTCTTTAATCATTACTTGCATTTATATATATATTTTTTTTAAAATGCCAATTTCTTCGAATTGGGTTAAGTGGAAGAGCAGTTCACAGTAATTTTACTGTGAACTGAACTTCGCCCAAAATAGTGTACATATATTTTAATTGTTTTCATGTACATATTATATTAATAAAGGCATTTATTATTATTATTATTATTATTATTATTATTAGCAAGGGCAAACTCCACCAAGTATAAACTGCATGCCTGCAAAACGACTCGACAATTGAAAAGGATCAAAAACGGTTCACCATCACAGCATCATACGGGATAGGAGGCCTGGAACAAATAAACCAAGTTCATGTCGCTGTTCGAGCCGATACACAAAACGCAAACAGGTGGGGAGCGCGCTTTTGTCAGATCAACAATAAAATATTATACATGACATTTTTGGCATATACAATAACATAATAACAATAACATGGCAGGACTATTTATAGAGTCTTCGTTTAGTGATTTTGTTAAAAACTACTAGTCATTATTTTCATCAGTCATTATCAGATCTTGAGGTAGTTTGCGTTTCAGTCTGGTATGCATATTTAACTGACCTAAATTATAATGTGTCACTCCACGGCACTCACTCGCACTTTGGTAGAATTTTTTAGCACATGAATGTATGAAGTCTTGAACTGTTGATACTCCTAATTCGTGGTGTAATTGTTGATTACGTATGTACCACGGCGCGTTCACTGCAAGACGTAACATTTTGTTTTGGTACCGCTGCAATTTTTCTATATTTGTTTTAGACGTATTGCACCAGACTGGGCAGGCGTACAGGATTAAAGGTCTTAACAGGGTCTTATACATCAATATTGCGCATTCTGGTCTTAATGTGGACTTCCGATTTATTATAGGATACAGCTGACGTAGTCTATTTGAACCTTGTGTTAACTTTTGATATATGTGGAAGCTCCATGTTAATCGCGTGTCCAAGTGGATTCCAAGATATTTAACAGCAGTATCTTTTGGGCTCCAAGGTATAGCAGTTTCATCAATCTTGATGTTGGGTGGTTCTAGTATTCTCCTGAGCGTGAAAATCTTACTTATGCATTTAGAAGGATTGATTTGGATGTTCCATTTCTTGAACCATTCATTAATTTCGTCAGTGGCATGTTGTAATTTTTCTACTGCGCTTTCTAAATTTGCACTTTGTGTGATTATGGCGGTGTCGTCAGCATAGGTAGCTAATGATACTGTTGTCGGCGTTGGCATGTCTGATATATAGATGTTAAAAAGTAGTGGCCCCAAAATGCTTCCTTGTGGAACACCAGCGCATATGCATTTTATTTCAGAAATATACGAATTGACTTTTACGGCAAAAGTTCTGTCTTCGAGAAAGGAAAAAATTATTGCTTGCAAGTAGCTAGGCATATTTATGTCTAAAATCTTTTTCTTTCGCGCAAAATTAAAATCCTGTACTACGGACGTCGAAAAAAATAATCCATTCAGGAATTTCTCGTGACGTAAAAGTCACTCCGGATCTTCACGTTTCAGCGTCCCTAGATGACGAAAAACAGGTTTTTTCAATTCCGTCTGTCTGTCTGCCTGTCTGTTAGCGGTATAACTCAAAAACTATTTGCCGGGGGAAGACAATATTTTGCATAAGCATTATAATCTACCTTGCATGAAACCGAGAAAATTTCAGACAAATATATACAAGGTGAGCACCTTAAATTTTTTTAATTTTGTTTCTTTTTTATTTAAATTAGCAATAAATACAAGTAATTATTATTTGTACATAGCGCGGGCTTTATTCTTTCCAAAAATGGGCTCCAGTAGATACAGAATAAATGTTGCACAATACAAAATAGAGCAACAAATTAGTGCGTTACTTAATGCAGCTGCAATGCAGGAATATCCCACAAAACGTTGGGACTGCATATGCAGTCCGCCTGCCTCCGGTAACGTTTTCTTTATTTGAAAATTTATTTAATTTATTAGAAACTTGAAGATATTTTTACTGTTAACTTAATTTGATTTTTAAAATTATTTAGTGTCACAATGTCGACGAGGGAAGTTCTGGGTAAAGCCTTTTACAGATTTGTTTACTTTCACTTTGACATTTGAATTATTGAAGTACACTTTGATTAATTTGGTTGCATATATAATACAAAATTACTTACTAAAGTTATTAATAAATTATGTTTTTACTTTGTTTCACTAAAACTACGATTCATATTTAAGTTTAGCAGAATAACAAACAATTTGTTATAACCTTACTTGCAAGTTTGACGCTACTGACCGTTAAGTACGATCAGCTGAAATAATAGTGCTAATTCTCAGCATTCGATGGCTTTTACTAGAAAAATTTGGTGTGATACACGCACCCAACTTCCTTTTACAGTGATCGTATAACTAGCCAAAAATTTTATTTTTTATTTTTAAGCTTTTGAAAAAAAATTTAAAAACCGTTCAAGAGACAAATTTTCTCTAAAATTTTAAGCTGAATTCAAAAACGTAATATTATACCGGGTGTTCTGTTTAAAATAGGAGTTAATAATAAAAGATAGGAAAAAAAAACAAAAGATCCCCATTTTAGAGGTATTCGACTGGAAAATCATCTATCTCACATCAATACACATTAAAAGTGTAATAAAAATGTCAAGTTTGAAAAAATAGTTAGAGCCGCTTTTGAAAAAATCGAAAAAAACTGAAAAATTACAGGAGTAGACACTATACTTATCCGATTTTCTTCAAAAGCTTGCTGTCGCATCTAGATAGTACACAAAAATTATATATGAAGTTTCAACGCCATACCTCTTTTCGTTTTTGAGATATTCTGTTCACAGACAGACACACAGACAGACAGACAGACCAATGAACAAAAATATGTTTTTTGGGTTCAGGGGACTCTAAAACGTGAAGATCTGTTGAAAACTCAATTTTGAATTTTTGGAGTTAATCCAATACTTCCTTTATCGTAAAAGGAAGTAAACATACTACCGATATAAATATATGATTCTTAGGTTTTAGTTTTAGGTGTAGAATATTGTACTGCGACCGATTTGATACACTCTGTACACTTGTGCTCATAAAAATGAAATACACTTACTGTTACACTGATTTTTGTAATATTTTATTTTAATACCGGTTGGTTTGAAACATCGATAAAGTGAAATTGTTGGTTGTATTAAGTTACAAGAAAATAGTTCAATAAAGATATCGTATAAAAATTTAATAATGCGAATAATACGATTTTTCACATCAGTGCAACAGTAAGTGTATTCCATTTTTATGAGCACAAGTGTACATTTTATTTAAAATATGCCACTTACAATGTATTTAGGCAGTTCGTTTTTGAATTTTCAATTCAAGCTATATTATGTATATTTTGTGAGAAAATAATTAAGCCAGGAAAAAGTTTGGTCATAAAGATAAAATAGGCGAAGTATTTGCTAAATTAAAATTGGTTAAAATTAAGTCTAATGACTGGACGTTTGCTGATAAGTATGATAACATATGGCAGCTACTAGCATATTCTCTGTACAAATTAGAAAGCAGCCTGAATGCTATTTATGGTAAGTAGCACCCAAAATATTGGTGATTCACAAAAAATTTATTGAAATATTTCATGTAAAATTTTGTTTGCCACTTAAAAAAGGGCTCATTAAGAGCCTGGAAACAAGATTTAATTTTGAATTTATCATGGATCGACATGTCAATAAAAGTAAATGCTACATTTCAGCGGCATTTTATACGTAGATACTTGCATTTCTTCCAACAGCTATTTTGTAACACTTTTTGTTACTTTCTAAGTGTAATATTTTTTTGTAGCACACACTGAAACAGAAGATGCCTCAACATCAACAGATGGAAGTGATGATCAATTCCATAGTCAATGAACTTCAACAGGTGGGACAGCTAATTTGCAAGATAGGCACGTCGAGGCTATAAACATTAATAATAATGTAAGTGTAGAGTTAACTTTTTATTTAAGTAAAAAAGACTTAAGAATGCTTCATAGTTTTCCAACAATAAAAAATACTATACCTTACCATTACCAGCAGGAGTTGAGAGGCAGTGATAAATATTTTGAAATGCTTCTTACATATCTCCGACCTGAGATCTAAGCAGAACATGCAGCACCGTTCCAAGTTATTGTCTCTTTTAGTTGTTCAAATGTTCTCAATTTTTTAGTATAAAAATTAAAATAATTAAATTTTCTGAATTTTCATCTCTAGATCTTATCTTTTCGCTTAAATAGGTAATAAAAAAAATAATTTTTAATTGAGTTCTGCAAATAATTCATTTAATGCAATTTGTGCAAGAGTGATCCATTTTGTGTGTCGAGTTAATTTTGAGGTTACTTGCTTACTTGGCTTACTTGCGTCGCCCTGAGTCGATTGATAACAATCATCTATAGTCACCCGGTACTTTAAAGTTATACGTCAGTTGTTGACATGAAATTTGAAATGATTTACAACTTTTTATTTAAAATTTATTAAACTTGCAGTATGAAATAAACCGTTGTATTCACCACTAACGAAAAGTGTTTTTAAAGGTCCTCGCAAGTAATTCCGTCCTCGGCCAACGCCTCAGCCGTAAACAACTTTCGCGTCCTGTAAAATGTTACTTTTCGTTCTAGATAAATAAACTAAAGTACCATTTTTTCCTTTAAAAATTTTGAAGGTCAAAGAATTTAAGGTTTATGTTGGCATTACTTAGATTCCTTTAAAAAAAAATATGTTGGTAGAATTTGTTTTAGTAACTTTTTAGAACTAAAAATTGGTTGGAAATTTAAAATCTGGCATTAAAGGAGCTTTGTTTTTTAGGTAATCTTTCGTAAACATCTTTTTCTGTCATGTTGGACTGCAGGTGCAACCGTTCTTCTGCTCACTTCAGAATTGCTTTTTTACATTTAATTTTAAAAGATTCAATTTTTTACGCGTATTTATTTTCAAAAAAGAAAAGCTGACAATTTAATTTTAAAATTTTTATAGGAAAAAAACCTACTTTACTATTTCAAACAAATACTTACATTGCAGAAAGTTACAAAACAATAATTTAGTAACAAACTGAATAATCAACATTGAGGAATTTATTTTTTAATGGTTACCATGAATGAAAATAACAAATAATAATTAAATTGTATTGTTTAAACGTTTAATTTTGTAATTTTATACAAATAGGCAGATAAAATAGCACTTTTTATGCTTAATCAGTAAAGTAACACATTTAGCTTGACAATTAAGTCACAAAAGTAACTCAAGTGACCGAGCTCGTTGAATTCTGAGTAGAGCTATGTAATAATTTGCGTATAAACACATAACCTCACTTTGACAACTGACAAGCGAAGTGACTCAGCGCGCTGAATTCTGGGTAGAACGATGTAATAATCACCGACGTGCCGTTGGAAGACAATATCTAGTTCAAAGCTTTCTTGATAACGTTTTTAAACGCACTTAATTAGGATTAATTTGGCACTTTGTTTGACGAGCAATTACGTTTGCATTTGCGAGGAGAAGGGCAACCTATCCGAGCCAACGCAAAAATTGCGAGTCAAACTGAGCATTTAATTCTTTACCGTGGTATAAGCAAAAGAATGAAGTTCATGTATTAACTAAAGCAGCTTTATTGATTCTAAAACTATTTGTACTTGAACATATATAAACTCAGAACTTGTACCTTATCATATTTCTTTTCATACATTTTTTGAAACAGCAAAAGAATATAAGTTAACTTATATATCTCTGCCGTTTCTCAGAATTGATTTTTTGTATGTAATAAATTATTACTATGGCAAAACAGCATATGTATACATAAAGAAGAATCGGTGGCTTCGAGCCGATTCGAGGAGTAAGACCAATTTCGGTGGATATCACTTCATACCCAACTGGTGATATAGAAGGTCGCGTATTTGACTGACATTCAGATAGACAGGGTGATAAAAAAGGTGTGGACATAATTTTACGAGTAGATAGAACACTTACAAGTTAGGTGAGCAACATTGAACTTACTCCACCAAAATAAAAATATATGTCTTTCCGTACTTTTATCTTGGTGATATTCAATCCCGTCAACTTAGCCTAGCAGTGGATTATATACAGGGTGATTTATAAAAGTGATCATCAAATTTAGAGTAGTTAGGGGACATCAAACGGTACAACCTTGCATACTAAGTTATCCGACGAAGATGTAATAATAGTCACACAAAAAATTAAAATATTTCGTTTCTTAAACTGATTGACGGTAACGAGAATGCCCTTCTATGAACATAATTTCGCACATGTGGTTGCGACAAGATCGAACTTGGATAAAATTCAGAAGCAAAAAGTAGTTGTTTGGGTATGTGAATCACATTTGGTGCATTACGTTACATGTTAGCAGTCAATGTACATACTCTGATTTACCTAATAAAGATTTTAGTCTTAGCCAGTGGTTCTCAAAAATGTGAACCACACCCTAAAGGTTTTTTTTTCATAAGCGATTCAGTTTTAGTGCAATGTGCTCTCCAAACAAAAAACTGGGGCAGTTGATATGTTCGGTTGTGAATGTGACTGCTATAATATACAGCGTGTTCCCCGATTGAGTTTAACGTACATATGATGATCCAAAAATTTGGAAATTGTGTTTTCATAATTGGGAGATCGTTCCTGCTTGTCCTGAAACTTATTATGCCCAGAATTTCAGTTCAGTTGAATCAAGTACTGCTCGATAACTCAGCAATAACGTTTTCGGTTTCATGCCAAGTACTATAATTATTAAAGATATGGCAAAATTATTAAGAAAAGTTGTTAAAAATGTTCACAAGTGTAAGTACGCAAAATTTGAAAAAGATTGGTTGTTTGAGAAAACACAGTAGGCATATAAAAATAGTAAACTGCGAATTTCCAATTTACCCTACTGCAGTATTTTAAATTAAGCGATCTTTTTCAAACTTTGGATTCGAGTTGCTGAGAACATTGCCGCCAACTTTTCTCAATACACCTTTGCGAATTATTTATAAAAAATAGGCTTGGATTTAAATATTTAATGAAATTTCAAAAAATATTATAGGCAACTCGTGTTAGCGTGCTTATTTTTCACGAATGTGGATTATTAAACTCGGCTGCGCCTCGCTTAATAAGCCCCACACTTGTGAAAAAAAAAATTGCACTTCTAACACTTGCGGTGTAACAGTTATTTAGTGATTTAGACCACAAGTGTTAGAAGTGCAACTTTTTTTCACAAGTGTGGAAAAATAAGCAAGCTAACACGAGTTGTTTATACGATTTTTTTAAATTTCATTAAATATTCGAATCCAAGCCTACTTTTTATAGAATTTTATTTGCCTTCATTTTAGTCAAGTGCGTTCGTCAGTTCTGGTGTAACTAAAGAAACGTCTTTATTTATTGAAATCTGTAATTTGTTCACGTCAAAAATAAAATTAAAAATGAATAAACAAATAAATAATTTGTTTCTAAAATCGTTCATTCCTAAATTCAAAGCAGTGTCACTTTCTTTCTCTGAGTGAAAAAAGTGACACTTCACACCCTAAAATTAATTTTAAAAAGCCTACTTTTATCGATGAAATTTTAAAAATAACTATTTCCTAATCATTATTATAGGTGCACATAGCTCTTAAAATGGTTGATTGTTAAAAATAAAAATAAGATTTATTTGACAATTTCCTGATGAAATTATTTATAAACTTAAAAAGAGCTGACCATAAATTCAATACAATTACTTTATGCTGTAGAGGAATAATGACAATGTGATTCTTATAGATAATAATTAATTAATCCAATGATTTTTAATTATTAATGAAACATGTTCTAGCGATCACGCATATACAGCTGCCATAAAATATGTCAGTAGTTTATCAATAGTTACTGCGAACGGGCAATTTAAAAGGGCTTTCTGTATTTATAATCACAACCAGAAATAATATTCGTCGTATATTAAGGTAATATGCTGTATTTTTTAAGCTTTATAGTAACAACGGTAATTTCAAATTATATTTGCTAAACGATTGAACAACGGTTATTCTTTTGTTGCTCTAGTTGTTATATATGTATAAATTTTGCTGTGCATATCGCAAATTACTAAGGCTTGGTCTTTTCTTTGCAGCATTATTTTTCCTATTTTACTCTGTTTTAGTAAATGACTCCCATTCCAAACTAAAATCGAATGATAGGTATCAATTGTAGGAGTTCATGGCAATAACAGCTTTCTTTCAAAATTATAGATCTTCAAAATGCTAAACTTAACCACTCATAGAGAGTGTAGCCAGCGAATTTATATAAACAAATCACATATTAAGTTAGAACTTTGTAGCTATTTGAAAAACTATAAAATGTCTATAATTGTGTTAAAATGTCTTGTACACTTTACAATATTTAATTAAAATAATGAACTGTAAGCACAGTTAAATAGCATTTCGAATAAATCAAACTAAAATTAGCCTCTAGGGTTGTCAACAAAAAAAATTAATTGATTGTTTTTTAAACAGTCCTATCAGCCAATAGTAATGAGAAAAATTTCAAATCGACCAATAGCATCAAAATTACACTATTTGCTAGTAGCTGATTACAGAGACTATTTTTTCATAAACCATTCAAATCGTTCTTCTGCTGTAACACAATTTGCTAAAAGTGGAGTAGGTGAGCAGCAGTTGTTAAAAATAACAGGACACTCATCTGGAAGCTCCATCAAACCCTATCTACAACTTGGACTGTTTAAAACATAATTACGTCGAATTGCATTAGTGGTAATATATTTTTTTATAATTTTAACTAGATTAGCACTCATCTTTGTAGCTATTAAGAAACAAACATTCGTGAATCTAGTTAAAATTATCAAACAATTATCACCACTTATGCAATTACTGTTAAACATTTAAAAAAATTTTAATGGTAGCATCTCAAGACTGCTAGTTTGTTTGTGAAAAACCCTACGTATGAGATTATTTATGGAAGGATAAATTAATTAGTTATTAAAATGTACAAGGGTGGATTTATGTATTAAAAGAACAACATTTTTATTTAATGAATGACAGATTGAATACAAATCCTGTAAAGCAATCAATATTTTATCCGAAAGGTTCGAACATGAATTAAATAATGTTTGATTAGTAGAGATAGTTGTTTAGTAATATCAGAGTTCAGATCATAATTTATATTAAATAGCAATCAGAATAAGCCATAAAATAGCTTGAATTAAGGAAAAAAACAGTCAAATAATTATTTGAAAAAGTCACTTATAAAAATGTCAAATTAAAATAAACTGTATTGAAATGTATTCAGGAGTGTATGAATAATTATTGCTATGGAAAATTGTAATATTTTTAGAAACAACGAAATTTTTATTCTAAAATGTAACTGTATTTTCCGTAAAAGTAAATTTTAAAAATAAAAATCCCTTAATTAAATTATTTTTATTATTTGGTTGGTGTATCAAGGGGTGTTATTAGTGAAATTAATGAAACGAGTAATAAAGTAAATATTTAAAACAAACTGAATAATAAACAAGCCTACAAATGGCACAGAGAAAAAAGAGAACAGCTGAGAACCATAAAATAGTCTTTAAAGATTAATAAAATCTGCAGATGGTTTGGATAAACTTCATAGGAGTCGCTATTGGGTATCCTGTTGGATTTGGACGATCTTGTTGTTGGATAGACTTCTACATCCGAGTTGGATTTTGATGTAGTTCGAGCTTCTTGTTGGACGTCGGAAGTGTCCTGTAAGAATTGGATAAAGGGCATTGCGGTCGCTGTTAAAAGTAAGGTGATTCATGTAGACCGGAAGCTTACATTGGACTTGGAGGCAGTTTGGATTGCTGACGGTTGGTCGCTGTTGCAAGTAAAGCGATTCCTGTAGACCGGGAGCGTGCAGTGGTGGTTTCTACATTAGAACTGTGCGCGAAGAGATTAACAACGGCAGCTCTTGCAATTACTTAGGGAGCTGTATTTAATTGGGGGTTTTAGAGCATCAGTAGGCGGACTGTGTGTGTTTGACTAGACGGAGATGCTGATTGGAGTGCTTGAGTGAGCTAAACAGGTATATGTTAAAAGATCTAAAGGAAATAAGTTTTTAATAGTGAGTGAATTACATATTTGAAGGAACTACTTACCATACTCGATATTTGAAACAATAATATGTGTAACAGATATGATTTGACTAACTTTTCACTTTCATAATTTTTAACGTATGACAGTTGTAGAATTGTTATAATTTTTTAACCTGATTTGAGAGTGGATATTCTCCTAGACCTAGCAAAAGAGAAATAAACTCAATAATAAATAATTATATGATTTTACATAATTTCACCTTCACATAAATGAATTTTAATCAAAAATAAATACTGTACAGGGTGTTGTTATAACAATATATACAGGGTGATTCAAATTAAGTGGGCACCATTGCTATTTTGGCAACAAAATTATTTTTTTTAATGTAACATCCTGTATATTTATCAAAAACTTGAAATAAAAATTAATTTGTGATATAAAAGTCTTAATACACTATTGTCTTAAAATGAATACTAAAGAAGTTATCGCAAGTTTCAGTTTATAGATAGGTAAATACATACATTATTCTACTGTAAAAATTCATTGCAGGCTTGTTTTAAGTCTGATAACCAGAAACAGTAACAAAACAATAAGAAATAAATAAACAACACTAATTACTTTCCACAACCAAACGTACGACAAATTGATTTTGACAGTTCTGATGTTTACGTTATTGTTTTTGTTTTTAGTAGCAGCTTACTATGAATTTTTCGGTGTATTGTCGATATAGGTAAATTAAAATCTCCCCTAACTTCTTTAATATTCATTTTAAGACAATAATGTATTAAAACTTTTATATCACAAATTAATTTTTATTTCAAGTTTTTTAAATATATACAGGGTGTTCTATTAAAAAAACTAAAAGTTTTAAATTTTGTCGCACTCGTTATTCGATTGTTTTTTTTAAATTGTATGTTAATCAGCACCAAAAACACTACTAGTGTGCTAATTTAACCTACTTTGTAACATTAATAATAACAAAGATAGCAATGGTGCGCACTTAATTTGAATCACCCTGTATATGCGCTTAAAACTATGGGAAATATAAACGTCAAATGTTTCAAACCGTAAGAAATAAAAACATTAAATCCCAAATACTAGTATGATCCATATGCAAGTTTTAGAATTTTTCTTTCATTTCCACTCCAACTGAAAGAAAGGTAAATTTCAAGCCTTATTTTATGTATATAATTTAGTATCAATGATAAGGTAAAGCGATATTCACATTATTACACCACGTTTTGTGTAAATATCGAATCTATAACGTTTAATGTGTCTCTGCAATCCAAAATGTTTACATTAAGTTACTTAAGCTTCAAAGATAACCATTTTAACTTGGGAAAATAGATCCCCATTTTCAATAATCTTCGGTTTAATATGCTTCTTTTTAAAAATAGTTTGAAATGAAAACTTAGTTTTTAATTTCTACCAATTCTTTTTAGAGACGTTTCATTAGTTGTTCAACGTTGAATCGTTATAAGATTAAAAAATTAAAATAATTTAATAAGTCTAGCTCTAATCCACGTAATTCACTTGCTAATCAAACTTCCCCCTATAAGAAAGTTATCAGCCCAATATTATTAATTTTAAAGTGAAGTTAACTTTTGTCTATTTTATTGAAGTAGTACTGCCACGGAGTAGCAGCACAAATGCAAGCCAATAGAAGCTTATGTAGGTCTCGACTGGCAAAATACTAGTAATATGTACATAATAAAACATAAGGTAGAAGATTCTGAAGTAGTAAGAAAACGCTTTGAATTCTTTAATCCTTTTTATGAAATTGTTTTAACTTTCTTGACACTTTTATGCGAAATCTCTTAATTAGTAATAAAATCGTTAAACGCCTACACTATCTGTATAACGTTGAACGCTATCATGTAGTTTCTAAACGGACCTGCTATTCATATTTTCAATAATTAGGCCGAGCCTATTTACATTTGCCTTTGCTCACGCTCTTTCTACGCGGAAATCCACCCTCCTACATGTGAAGGCTAAACATTATTTCGTTTTTCTGTCTTATCTCCGCTATCTTTCTTGGTACTCGGAATTAAACGAAAATTTATGCTTAATTTTAGAAATTAGCGACAAACCGCTTTTTATTCACTCTACTACTGCTTACAATATAATAAAAAGTTGTAATCTTTTATCTAAAATCACCCGTTTCATATGTGTAGCGCTATAAGCGAGTTCATCATAACTACTTTTATCTACGACCACTACTAAAAGTAGGCCTTTTAGTGACGTTTTATAGTTTAGCGTGGTTAAAGAAATCAGCTGTTTACTTTTAGCCCATGTGCAAAAAGTGAAGTAAGGTTATAAAACTACAATTTCAGTATGCCAGTTTCAGCTATTGTTTTTCAAATAGCATGATGCATTTTAATTGTAGATAATTTTCTTCCCTATCGAACAATATTAAATTGCATAATGATATTTATCTTTATTAAACGTTAAAACCGTTATTATGAGAGGGCTGTGGAATTTCAGTTCCACTGTTAATTGGCAATGCGAAACAATTGCTGTGGCAAGAAATATGTAGATATACTTGATTTTTCACACCTTCCTGTTCAAAACATACTAGTCCAGAGAAATTAGACAAAATAAAAGCAAAACTTCGGAAAAAATCCCGGAAAGCGGGATTTTGGTATGAGCCTTGATATTGTGGTTCTAAACAAAATGTCAAAAGTCCTCACCGATCCGAGTGCCGCTAAAAATTTTAAGGGGTGGAAGGGCAAAGGTCACCAAAAGCGGTATTTCGTGAATATCTCGTTAACGGTCACTTTTACAGAAAAAATATTAATTATCAAATTTGTAGCTTATAAAATTTCTAACAATAAATATAACATGACTTTTATTCGTAAAAGTAACCGTTTTGGAGATAATTCGATTTACAGAGTTGAAACGTGCACTCTTTTCCACACCACCTTCGAGGTAGTGTACAAGGTGCGTTTTTTTTTCATGTGGTGTCCCCAGTAGGCATATTCCATGTTTATTTTTTGTTTATTTAAAAAAAATTATGAACTTGTTCATTAATCAATTTTGGATTCAAAACAGGAGTTATTAATATTCATCTTCAGACTCTGTTTCAATCGGTATGCTTTCCTCTTCATCATCATCATCTTCTTCTTCTTGTTCTTCTGCTGTCTTCTCTATTTCCATAGATTCAGTCAGGAAACGTGATGGATCTACATCTTCAGTGGAGTCGCAAGTATCGACGTCATTTATATCGGGTGTTACATTTAAGCAAGATTGACTAGATATAGTATATTATTATACGAGCATAAAATGGATGCTATTATTATACGAGGATGGCTTTTAAATAACGAGCGAGCGAAGCGAGCGAGTTCTTTAAGCCATCTGAGTGTACTAATAATAGCTATTATATGCGAGTGAAATACGCTATTTTATTTACAACTACTTTATTTACATTCATTCCAGAAAATTTTTGTATGCGATATCATAAGTTTTCTTCGACTTTTCTGGGAGTAAATTTTGTGTAGCTTGTTTGCCGGCTTGGCGTACTTCAGGGGGAATACAGCACTATTGTCGCTACCGTTTTCCATTTTAGGTTTGGGACGAAAGAAGTGTAAATTATTATTTTCAAACTGACAGACTGATAACTGTCAACTCGAAAAATCAGTTTATGGCCTGTTTGATTATATGCACATAAATCCGTATTAGCGATGTAATTATGGTGGTATCCATGCATTTATGGCGGTATCGATGTAATTATGAAATGTAAACAACAGGCATTGTGATTTTAGTTAATAATATATATCATAATTGACAAATAATCGCAAAATAACAACGGTATTGTTTAACAGTTGTAAATAAAATATTTTTTTCGTATGGCCATCTCTTTCTTACTCAAGCATTCTCTTTTGTTATTCATGTTATCTCATTGCTGTTATATATAATTATGGCCCCTTCCGTACATTCAAATTAAGAGAAAATAAAGTTTTCGGGAAACAAGTAAATCAATGAAGCTGTTGGAAATGATCACCTTCAAACATGATTGACTCATCTCTTCCTCTCATTGAATTACGTACACGGTCAAAAACACTTGCTATAATAAACAAACAATTTGGAAACACCTCGTTTCATTTTTGCAAAAAAAAAGTGGCGCATTTGAAGAAAAAACCTAAAAAATAGTTTTTACAGTTTTAATCAAGGAATTTAAAAACCTCAAAACTAAAAAAAATCAATGGTGTCTTCGTGACGCGTCATGTTTCTTATTCAATCGTGCAAAAAGGACTCATACGCACGCCACTGGTAAATTGAAAGATGGTTTACCGACACAAAAATTGTTCTTGGCGCTGCATGAACACACCAAATTTGTAATAAGTATTTCAACACGTTTTCAAAAATTAACAAAATTTATGATTTTATTTTCTCAAATCCAATGAAGAACTTGCGAACCCATATTGATAGGGACTTGTTGTCTTAGACTAAGCCAAGAAGCATGCCAGTCAATTTTGTACACGTACTTAGGAAACACCCTGTATATCCTGTGAGGTCGATTTATTCATTTTTATTACATTATAGCAGAAACTAAAAATGTTCAAAGCAATTTTAATATGTCTTCGCTTTATAGTAGAAAGCTCGTTTCATTTAGAATATACCTAATTTAACAAAGTATGTGTCATTGAATTGTTACAATAACGACAATTTGATTGATCGAATAAATCACGTTTGACTGTTGTTTATAATATTATACAGTGTACGTCATAAATTGGCACACATATGGAAAATTATTTTATTATCCATTAATCAGGAAATGTTATTCAGTAATCAATATACAGTATGGAAATTAATGCATAAATGCAATAAAAGTATGTACTATTCAAATTGCAGGGCACATGTTAAAGTATTTTTTTAATTTATTTCGGTAGCAAGTTTTAATGTGTTTTCACTTATAATACCATGAGTAGTCAAAGTTATGTCGACTATTTTTGCGGTGGTGCCACGAATGTCCATTGCGCTTTGGTACTATTAGGACGAGTGCGCTAGCACGAGTCCTAATCCCAAGCGCAATGGACATGAGTAGTGATACCACCGCAAAAATAATCTACTTAACTTTGACTAAGAATGGTATTCGAGGGACTATTTAATGAACCAAACTACTTTTTCAAATTAATTTTCAGTAAATCTAGCAACAAACTAAGCAATTTCTATAGTAACAACACTAATATTGACTTTTTCTGATAAAAATCGCATTTGTTAAAAATAGTCACTTGAATACCTTCTAGGAAGATATATCCGCTGATATTTTTTTGATTGGTCAAGAAACGTCAGAATTCTGGATTTTCATTGGTCACTTTTTGACATATGACAGGTGAATTGAATAGTCAACGGTATAAAATTTTGAATAGGTTACATTAGAGCAACATTGAAAAAAATTATCTTAAAGTTCAAATAGTAAGGATAATTACCTGTGCTTGGGACAAAACTCGATAATTGTACATTCATTTGTTATGTTGGAATTGTTGTCAAAGCAAAAAGGAATTCCTACTAACTTTTTTGTGTCAAACCAAGCTAATCATAATTACTTGTTTTTCCTTCCCTGTAACCGCTTTCGCATTACTTTTTTTGAAACACAAGTGTAAACATCATACTTCCGGTTATGCGATTTTCTTCAAAAGCTTGCTGTCGCATCTACATAGTACACAAAACTTATATATGAAGTTGCAACGCCGTACCTCTTTTCGGTTTTGAGATATTTTGTTCACAGACAGAGATACACACAGACACGCAGACAGACAGACCAATGAACAAAAACACGTTTTTTTGGTTCAGGGGACTCTAAAACGTGAATATCTGTTGAAAAATCAATTTCGAATTTTTGGGGTGAATCCAATACTTCTTTTATCGTAAAATGAAGTAATACCCGTCTGCAAAACTTAACAGTGTGTTATTTACTGAATGGTTAGTTGTACGTAAAAAACCTGTATAATATTTTTTGTAGAGAATTTCCTAGCCTTCATTTTTTGTAATAACTAAAAAAGTCATACCACCCACAGAAAGCGAGATATTTGCGAAAAACCTAGTTTTGTGACCTTTGACCTTGAATAACTCAAAAAGCAAGCGCGATATCGATGGGGATGTTTGCGACATTATTTGTATTGTCAAAATAAAGGTGTATGCAAACGTTCAGCTCACTTGGATTTTTTTTGACAGGCGGATCTTAATGTAACCGAACTACAAAGTTAGTTTGTCGAGGGAGGTTCCCAAAAAAAACAAAAATAAATTTTGATTTTTTCCCATTATAAAGACACATTATTGGTTGAATTTTGCAAAGTCATGACGTTTTATTGGACAATAAGAGATGCCGTAAATAGTTTTAATACAAGTATTTGCATCTTTTCTAACTAATAATGCAATTGCCAAAATATGAATGTCTACTTTTGTATACGTTCGAAAATATGAAAATGGCTTGCAAAAGTACAATTATGTTTCAAATACACAAAATATTGGTTGTAACATTTCAATTAAAAATTATAGTTGTTATTGATGTTCGAATCGTTTGTTATTAAATTTTTTTAAGATACCTGTGTTTTTTACGCTGGACACAAAAATTTAGATTTTTTAGCACTAATTTTGAATAACGAAATGTTCTAGTTACTAAGTTTCTCCAAAATAGAAATTGAGGATTGGAAGTCCATTTGCTAAACCTCCTATAGTTATCGAGATTACCTATAAAAACGACATTTGCCCACCCTGTATAAAAATACACTTACAGCTTTAACGTTGTTGTTGTGATACACTGGGCTGCTGTAAGAATATATCTGTTGTTAATAAGTGTGCCGCCACATTTTGTCTCCAAGCCAAAACGAGTTTGATAAAGAAGGTTTGCAAGCCAGGGAAACTCATCTATCGATGTGTCATTATGAGTATGGAAGTAATCATCGGCATGTTGATAGCCACAGTAGCTTCTCTCCGGCAGTAGCTTATCTTTGTTGGAGTGTCTGACTGCATCTTTCCCATTGTCCTGTAGCGGCGTCGCAAAAGAAGACACTGAACCGCAACACACCAGAGGGTTTATCGCAGTCCCGCCGCAATTCGATTTCTGCACAAATTCTATCGCGGAATCATGTTGAGATGCCAATGCTCTGGTGAGAATCGGACACTTGAACAAAGAAACACACTCGGCTTCTTCATCGATTGGGGTTTTACACGTTTCTGAAATGTTTTGCGATAAAAATTTAAATAAATGATATGAACGGTTCACCTTCCGCTAGTACTATAGTTAACACACACAAAATAATGTGAAGCCCTCTGAACCGCATCCTGTTCTTAGTAAATGCACAATGGAACTGCTTGTTGAACTGGTGGTTCTTGGTAAACGCGTGACCTCGATGGAACTCGATAAACGAGATGCTTACATTTTGCCTGTTTTTTGTGAAAATATATGTTATTTTTAAGTTGGTTTTATAAAGCGTCGACTGGTACATCAATAACTGGTTCTTTTAAAATCACATTCATAACTCAACAGGGCGCGAGCGGTGTGCTAGCTATTAATTTTACCTAAATAAGTTTCGTATCCACATATTACACATTTTATTATAAAAGTAGCTTCTTCTATCACGGGATCTTATACTAGTTCTACAACTACATGTAAATGTATGTGGATTCATATTTCTGCCGAATTTATATATTCTTTGACTTATTTCTAAATTGTAAACATATACAGTTTGGTATGTTTGGTATGTTCTCTCAAATTTCTAGAATATAAAAATTATAAGGACTTGAGAATATACTAGGTTATAATAATTTCAAATTTCACTTTCTGTAAAATTTTGCTCAGTCACGAAATAACTAGCGAGATCTTCTGCTTCTCCATCATAATATTGCAGGGTTCTGCTAACGCAAGCCCTAACTTACCGCTCCGCTACGCGCAAGTAGTACCGTCGCGTGCATTGATTGACACAAACTGCGTCTTTATGAAGCCTGCCAGCTATCTGAATGTCGGTAATCTGCAAATTATGCCCTTTTCATGAAATTTGCACTGGTTGACACCATCTAACAGATCACATATTTTGGCTAAAATGCAGAATCCGGGGCACATTCTCCTCCTTTTATTTGTTTCCATTGTAAATTTAGTTATGGTTGCTAGAGAAACATGGTTAATAATAATTAATATTAAAAATAGGAGGGGAATTGGCCCCGGATTCTGCATTTTTCCCCATATTTGTCCTTTCCGTGATAGAATTTATCCAGCCACAAATATTTACCATATTTGATGGAAATTCATAAGAGGAGACATTCTTCCTATCCGTATTTCCGCATAAAGGAATACGAGACATTTTCAAAAATCAAACACAAGCTTTCAAATTTGAAATGTCAAATTGTGTGAACTAGCGCGAATAGTCAAAATATGAACTATTGAAATAAATGTCAAAATGCCTAGCTAGCAGGCTTTCTAAACGAACTAGCATAACCTATCAACGCAGGCGACGTTAATACTTGGTTGTTTTGGCCATTAAATAATAGAGGTCGTTCTGTATCACGTTTCGTAGAGTCCCTGTATATAGTAAGATAAGAGTTGGGACATGTGGAACCAATGTCAAATACCACTTGATTCCTCATCGAAGTTTTTTTCGCTTGTTAACCTTCAGTTTTGTTTGATTTGACAAATATCCCTTGCGTGACAATATGCATGTCAATAAATTCTTCGATTTGACATTGTCATTATTTTTAAACATTTACTATTTACTAATGAAAATATATTACGTATTAGGTATGAAGAAACTTTAATTGCTTCCAACGCTTGTAATTCCAGCTAACATAAACACTAAATCATGGGTAGCAATCACAGTATGATTCGGGAGAGTAATCCAACCAACAAATTTATCAGAAGCCACGCAGCATATCTATGTACTTTTTCTAATTCATTTTGTCCAGGGTTATTATAGGTATATACTTTCTTAGTGATTCATATAATTTCAAAAATGTAAATACATCCTGTAAAATTCCACTTTCAAGTTTTAAACATTCCAGTTTTCTATTTAATGTTCAAACGGAAGGATATGGTAAATGCAGCTTTAATAAGCTATTATAACCACTGGCTCCAAAGGTAAATTTAAGATGTAATGCGGCCCTGGCAGTTTCATTGAACGATGGAATGAAGCAGTTGGTTTTGCAATGAATAGCATTAATTTGAGCAGGATTGAAAATATTTTCTAAATTTTCAATTTTGTGGTTTCTTCTCTTGTCAGTTCAATGCTCAAAATCTTCTTATTATGGTTTAAAATACTAATCGGCAAACATTTAGTATAGTTGAAACTTGGTTTTAATACATTTCTATAATCTTTTGAAGCTCATAGATATTCTTGTCACTGACATTTTGTTAGCCATTGGTCTCCTGTGAAATGCTGCTTATACAAGCGAAATCCATCCATATTTAAGAATTTCTTATTCCACTACGTCTCTTAGCGTTGATTTTTTGAGAAACTTGTGAAAATAAAATGCCTGACTTGTATTACTACAATTAAGTGCTGAGCAGCCTGTCATAGTGACAGGAAATAAACTTTGATATTTCGTTATTCAGTTTGAAAACGAGTTGTCAAATTGTGTAAAAACATATACTCCATGAGATTGGTTCCAACCAATAAAAAACGGGCATCGCACATGTCCCAACTCTTACCTTATTATATACAGGGACTCTACGTTTCGCAGTGACCTTACATTTCGCCAGAGCCAGTAAATACCGCCACGTACGCCATGTTTGTACCTGTGTCATATGAGTAAGTTTGAGGTTTGTAACACAATTCCGTCAACGTGACATTTATTGGCAATCCGAAATTTTACTTAAAATTGGCAAGACTATAAGTCTATGTCAAATTCGAGGTTAGCAGGTTAGGTTTTGTTTGTTATTTGACACAAACTGACGCAAAACATAACCTGATAACCTCGATTTTGACATAGACTTACAGTCTTACCAATTTCAGTAAAATTTTAGACATAACTCAATCAGTCATTGCTGATGGGAAGAAAAATGGCGGCGATGGCGGCATTTTCATGGATGAAAGAATGGCGGCACTCTCCTATATACACTGGCTCTGCGTTTCGCTAGAACAGGTACTCTACGTTTCGTCCTAGCCAGTGTACGAGTATATAGGAGAGTACCGCCGTTCTTTGATCCGTGAAAATGCCGCCATCGCCGCCATTTTTCTTCCTATCAGCAATAACTAATTGAGTTATGTCTAAAATTTTACTTGAAATTGGCAAGACTGTAAGTCTATGTCAAATTCGAGGTTAGCAGGTTATGTTTTGCGTCAGTTTGTGTCAAAACTGATGCAAACCCTAGTCTGCTAACCTCGAATTTGACATAGTACAGAATTGCCAATTTGAGTAAAGTTTTAGATTGCCAACCAACGTCACGTTGACGGAATTGTGTTACAAACCTCAAAGTGACGCATATGTCAGACGAATAAACATGGCGGACGTGGCGGTACTCTCCTATATACACTCGCTCTTTGTTTCGCAAGGTTGGTAAAACTGAAAGTGTGTTTAGGAGGTTATCTCAACAATCGAAAAATTTAAAAACGCGGGACGGGGGGGGGGAAGTATCTCGTGACGTCATAAAAACAACTAGAGTACTTTATAGACCAGGCAAGCTTATCCCACTAGATTTTGTGTCACAAGGACTTTAGCGCCAAGCCGTTGGCTGCGCTGACCGGTAACCGTGCGTTCGTACTGTCTTCTGTCAACCAAGCAAGACTGGAAACCGTTCGAGTAAGCACTGCTCGATCCAGACGAACACTGCATCCTTATTTAAATTTTGGTGGATTTCATTACGAATTATAATTACAGTCTTCATCCAAGTGTGGTTATTGAAATCTATATACAGTGTGCAGGTATTGTTCTGTGCTGCCATCTGTATCTGTCAGTTCTGTTGAGTTCTATCACTCGTCACTGTTGTTTGAACTAAGGTACTATTAAAGTTTTCTAGTTTGAATCACGTGCGTGTTAACAATGTTTTCGTTCCGATTTTGTCTGCTTTCTTCTTATTTGTTTAAAACCCAGTCTTTTTTAAGTTGGATAAAATTAAATGACGTGATCATTATTTTTCCTACTTACCGTATGCTAACTGGAAAGTAACTAAAATTTGAATTTGCCGCCACTTTCAGTAACTCAAAATGGCGGAAAAGCTTGTTCGTATTAATATAGTACCTTTAAAACAACTATATGACTGTAGAGACACCAAGCCAGTTTATGCACGTCATCAATACACTTTTGCAGGGTCCATTCAACACTAACCCCAAATAAATAATAATAAGACTTAGTTTTTATAAACAATTCGTCGAAAAGAATGACTTTTGTATCAACTTTAAAAATAAAACCATATATGTAATGAATCTGCTAATATAATTATAACTATAATTATAGAGAGTTGCAAATGCCTAGCAATTATGTATACCAAGCGTTAGTTCGGTTTCACAGACGGTAAAATCAAATGAACTTATCAAAAGACACTGCACAAGTCACAAGCATTGTAAAGTTTATCAACAGTTATTTGATATTGATATATGGAGCCTACGATCTTAAATTTCGCGCGGTTCGCATGACGTCATGAGATACTTTTTGAGAGGAAAAATAATAATCGAACTAAAGTTTAAATGGGAACGAGGCAACCCTAAACACACTTTCAGTTTTACCAACGTTGACGTTTCGGAAATAATCCTTTATCGTATGACGTCAGTTTACTTGGCGACAGTCTGTCGCGCTATCTGTGGCCTACGTGCCGGTTTAAGCGTCCATCTTCTTATGAAATGTGGTAAAATCTTGCTGCACCTACTTGGGCAATATAAACAGGTTTACTACCAACCGAGCTTGCCGCATTTCATCAACTAAAATAGAAAAAAATTAGAAACTTTTCCTAGTTTTATACTGTTTGAGGCTTGTTCTAGTTTTTAGTAGGTAGTAGCAATAATACATGTACTTTGTGGATTACAGATGCAGTTTTGACCCTGTTATTTGGTCAAACCTCTAAGAAGATTTGCTGAACATAGACATCCTTGCAGATTTGTCTTATTTACTAAAACAACTATACATCGCAAGCACTGAAAAAGTTTCTATAAGTTTAGATAAGTTGACTCTAATGTTACTATTGTTCTGCACGAATGCCTTCTGCCTCCATTACGTTATAGTCAAAGAGTATTATAATATACGAAGAGATATGCTCTTATGGGATTCAGTGTATCATGGTTCATATATCTTGTGTTCCAAAAAAAAACTCATTTAGGGTAGGCCTTGGAAAGAAAGATAGAAAATCTAGTCAAGTTTTAATTTAAGTCTGTAGGTGAATGTCAGATTGCAATTTGTTTATGAATACATCTGTCACTGTGACAGGTGAAAGTTTACACTTCATTAAGTTTAATTGAATCAAGCAAAAAGGAAAATAAGATGACATGTACACAACAACAACAAGTATAATAATCATAACGGTCAACAAAAATTGTTTTTGTCAAGTGTTTTGCATATTTTAAGGAAAATAATTCAAGGTCAAGATGTACTTTAGTTCTTTCTAACTTGGTAGTTCATTTGCATCAATAGGTATATTTCAAGTTACGGCAAACTTCAATTTGATCATGGCATGCTGCGAATGAGTTAGTTTTTTTTTGGGGAACACACGATATATTGATGTGTTATCATTTCTAATAACGATAAAATGACTTAAAACTAATAGCCTAGGCAATAATTTAATTAATAAAAAAAGGTAACAAGAACAAAGCTTACTCCTCGATCACAATTACTCAAAAACTCCGAACCACACAAATATTTAACAATCGCTCAATGAGTATTTCGACAGCTAAGCTGTCATTTTCAATAGCCTTGGAGAGACACTAAACACGACAGTTGGCCGAAGATACGCACAATCCCATTTTGTCTACAAAATTCAACAGCTTGAAGTGATTTATGGCTTGCATGTCCATCCACTAGAAGTAAAACCTTTTTTTCTAGGGAGCATTTTGTATGTGCTTGAAAGTGTTCTAAGTAACGAACAAAAATCTCGGAATTTATCCAACCCTTCTCTTGTCCTACCACTACAGTTCCAGGAGGCGATCCGTCTGATAACTCTGGAGTCATGAGCTTTCGCGGAAAAATTAACATTGGAGGTACGAAAAATCCAGCAGCATTTGTTCCTCTTTCTGCGCTAACTATAGCACCTACTTGCTTTTTACCTTTTTGTGCTAGTATTTTAGGAGGTCGATGGGTAGTTTGGACTCCCGTTTCATCAACATTATAAATCTCTGATGCACTAAAATTATGTTTTTCCATTTCATTCATTAAAATGTCGAAAAAAATTTTGACATTGATTCTGTTGAATGACTGCGCTCTTGCAGCAGAAGTTGATTCTGGTGTCCTAAGGAAAATTTCTGAGTGTCTCCGTAAAAAACCCTTGTACCATGTTTGTCCAGCTTTTTCTTTTTTTTTGCAAAATTGATGTTCCAAGTTATTTCTGTGTGCTAATTCAAACGCAAGTTTACACACATCCGCCTTAGTGAGACCATAATAATGGTTTTCTATATACAATATATAATTAACAAGTTCAGTTTCAAACTCTTTTGCCAAGCTATTTTGAAACCTTCCTAGGCCTTTCGACGATCCCTTTACGTTTTTATTTGAACCTCTCACCCTTCTTGTCAAAGTCATTACTGGAACGCCGTATTGCTTGGCAGTTGTTTTAAATGGCGCATCTGCCTTAACGTGCTCTATTGCTACTTTCCTAGCTTCTTGTTTTTCTTTTATAAGGAGCCATTTCATCTACCAAAAAAAAACAACAAAGCAATAACAAGCCTGTAACAATCTAATGTAAAATGAACGATCAATGTACAACATGATCCCTAGGGATCATTTTGTGTCAGCCGTTGGGGATTATCTTGCAATCCAACCTCACTTTTGAAAATTAATTAAATAACTAATTATGGAAGCCAAAAATTTTAAAGGATTTCTAATGTTCTTATAAAAATACGGCAACTTTAATATCATCAGTTCTTATAAACACAAGCACTGGCATGCTCAAGGCACACTCATTTCGTGATCTGTGAAGTATAAAGCGCGCTAACTGATTTTATTAAGGTTACTAAATCATAAAGGTACCGCCAACTGTGCAAACATATATCTTTTGTCTCTTTTAATTTTCGGTTCCTGTCGTTAGTGTCTCACTCTCACTCTCAGTTTCTTACAATGTTCTGTCCTTTTTAATTTGGGGGAACAAAATCTTAGAATGGAATGGCGGTACTTATGTATTTAGTGACCTTAGATTTTATTCACTACACTAGCCATCTGTCGACCAAATACCATACTCCCTACCATGCAGCAAACAGTTAACTATTTTCTTAGCCAAGATTTACCTAAGGGATCGTTTTGCGAAGGGGATCATTTTGGACGCACTTCCCCTATATAGTTTTGTGCGTGCCGATCGTACTGGCAGGGGTAGTGAATTAGAAATTTACTTACATAATTTCATTACATACGAAGGTTACAATATAATAGTAATTTACGATGCAAGTAACGTTATCAAGCTTTTTACATTACGAGAGAATAGTTTCAATAAACTGCTCAAGTACAGGTCTAAAGAGTAGCTTCAGCAGTGCACCCAGAATGTGTAGTTCAAAACGTGACCACCGAACTTCTGTAGATGGCGCCAAGTGGACAAGCCGCCACTGTGCTACAATGCTTGGAAATTTTGCAAAGTGGAAAATCGGCACCTTTCGCCAAAACCAAATAGCGCATGAAGGTGCTCGGGACCTTAGCAACAACTTTGCCCCCTTTCAAAATTTCGATATCTGTAGCCGTTCGAAAGTTACAGGCGATCCAGACAGACGGACGGACGGACGGACAAAACGTTCGCATAAGTACGCTGAAGCTACTAATAAACGAGCAACGTTAGGAGGGAGTTATTTAAAATTCTCCAGTAATGTAGAAAGCAGATAACGTTACGTATATCGTAACACGGTTTATTTTAACTTAAAATACTAATATTTTTCACAAAACAGAAAAAATTGTTATTAATGACACAATAGCGAGACATATATTTGCTGCACTGTCAAGTTATGTTAAATTCGAGATTAGTTTTTCGTCAGTCTGTGTCAAATAACAAACAAAACCTAACCTACTAATATCGAATTTGACATAGACTGACATTGTCACTAACAATACACGTCAGTACTGCCAACGTGTAATAAAGTATCGGTATGTTATTTTTCTTAACAACACTAGTGCTGTTAAATGAATCTTAACACAACTCGTTACTAAGGAGTTATTATCATAGTAGCATAATAGGATAAAATAAATGACGATAACGGAACTGAACAGCTGTGAGAAAATTACAACGGAAACAAATTAAACTTGACGCCGGCGTTGTCTATAAACCAATCTAGATTTAATATAGAAAACTGTGTAAACAATATACATGATGTGATGCAGAGGTTGTTTCTTGAAGTAGATACGGTAATAATAGTGGGTGACATAGACATTAACTTATTAAATCCAGATTCGTACGAATCGTTGAGCTTTTACAATCTACTAGCGGACTATAATCTCCAACAAATTATTGATCAACCTACAAGTATCACTTGCACTTGATCAACTTTGATGGGCGTCATCTGTGGAAGTGCTAATATATCGTGTACTTCAAAAAAAAACTCATTCGCAGCATGCCATGATCAAATTGAAGTTTGCCATAACTTGATACATACCCATTGAAACAAATGAACTACAGTAAGTCAAAGAGAACTAAATTTTATCTTGATCGTGAAATATTTTCCTAAAAATGTACAAAATACTTAATAAAAACATTTTTTATTGACTGATATGATTAATACACTCGTTATTGTGTAAATGCCATATTATTATTTCTCTTTTTGCATGATACAAGTAAACTTAATGCAGTGTAAACTTTTGCCTGTCACAGTGACAAATGTTTTTCTAAACAAAATGCAATATGTCATTCACCTACAGACTTAAGTCAAGACATGACTAGATTTTTTTTTTCTTTCTTTACAAGGCCTGTCCTAAATGCGTTTTTCCTTAATACACGATACAATACTGCCATACAAATTGTACACCTGATCTAAACAAATTATCGGACTGTTGGTTAGTAAATGCAGTTTAAGCATAGAAAAATCTATTCCTAAGACTAATGTTGTTTTCCAAAATTTTAATGATTTTTCATGTATTAAGTCATCAAATACTGCCGGATCCATAGGTTCGCTGACGATCTTCGGGTATATATAAAACAACGAAAGTGTAGAATATCAATAAGGCTGTTTGATTCACACAGATGCGTGCATCAAAACCTTTTTGATTATAATTAATCATGTAATTCAAGTCATAACTGTTCTATCTCATTCAAAGGTCGTGGTAAAGCCAAATTTGCATCTTGCCGTATTTGTTTGCCTCTGTTAATGTTGGAAAGGAATTTGTAAGCTTCCCTTAATGGCTTTTAAGCGGATGGATACATTTTCTAATAGAACTTAAGCCGACTTAGCATATTTGGGAATCATGGGTTTATGGATTTCGTTCAATTGCCCCATTGAGAGAGATTAGCATTAAGATTCTTAGAATAAGTATTTATTCCTACGTGCGACGCTCCGATTGGCTACGCAGGATCGCCTCAGCCAATAGTGTTTGAGCTTTCCCCTCCTTGATGAAATTGCGAGTCCGGCTCGTTGTAAATTCAGAGTCAGTTAGATTCAGAGCCTCGAGTAAGCAAGTTGAGCTAGGCTTTGTGCTGGGTTGCGGTCGTTCTAACTCCCTGGGAAAGACGTTTCCAGGTTGTTTTGTGTTACGGTTACGCGCAATTCGCTATTTTCGCGTGGCCAATCCAAGCGTGTCACAACAGTTGAAGCTTTTGTAAAAAACCATCGGTCCATCAGTGACGTTTGTAATCGTTGTCACTCAATATACTCGTGTTTGTTAAGTCATGTTTCACTCCAACAACTAACTGAACCCAAGTTAGGGTTATTAAGTGGCAGTTCCCGGCAATCCCATTGAACCGGAATTCGCAGCGGATTAACTGGAGGCCCCATTCGTGGAAGCCTCTTATCAAGTTAATCATACAAAAAACAAAGGCTATTCGTAAAATAAATAAAAATGTACATAATCAAATTACTGTCCGATTCAGTAATAATGGTCTTCGATTAAACGCCAAAATGTAGCAGGTAATTTGCACAACATCCGACAAAAGAACTGGTGATTACGTAACTGTAAATCATAACATTGTAGTAAATAGTGAAGTAGTGAACTGGAGTAGTAATGCAAAAAAAACTAAGCATTATAATAGACGATAAGTTATCATTTTAATTGTATGGGAGATGCATTTATCAAATTTCTTTTATGAAACTACGTAGTTTGTATAGTTTAAAATATTTATTAGGTGAAAAAACCAAACTAATAATAGTTCAGACGTTCATTTATTCACACTTATACTGTTGTACTATGGTATTTTTTTCCAAATCTTACAGAATACAACACAACTAAATTGCAGCAAGTACAAAGCGGCTGCGTATAATGTTAAATACAAAGGACACATCACTGCCTATATGATCTATTTAAACGAGCTTGATGTAAAGTAACGTAGTATGTATCTGCATTGCATGCATTTATATATTTTAATCTGTACTAAAACACCAAGGTATTTATACGCCTTGTTGAGCAAGAGATCTGAAGTTCATAATGTAACTGGATCAATATACAATAACACAACATCGAACAGTTAAGTTTGAGGCCTGTTTTCTATATATGGCTCCCGCCTTGTTGAACAAATTGAACTTGGATGCGTTTTCTGATCAGTCGCATTCTGTGGGTGTGTTAGAATTAGTTAATTACTCGATTTGGAATGGTCTTGTTATGTTCCTATTATGTACTGTTTTCTCTTAGATTAAGTTTATGTGTTGACAGAATTTGCTTGTATTTGCGGGTCATGACCCGGGAGGATGAAAGACTGGCTTTACCAACCAGCCCCGGTTTTTATACCTCTTTGTTGTCCAATAAATGGATTTATTGTTATTATTATCTTTCTAAATTAATTTTTAGCAGTTGTATAAGATAATATTTATTTTTTCCGTGAGCTAATAAATCTGCGTGTTCTGCTAATATACTCTTCGCTTAAAATAACTTCAACAGGAATGTCCATATTTCCTCTGCACCGTTGTTCTTCCTCTTTACTAGAATAACCTTGTTATAACTATCATATACAATTCTAATGTTCAATCCAAAATGCTTTAGAATACATTTACAAATCCGATAGCTTATTGAATGTAGACTTGGGTCAATAACATATATAATGTTGCTTGGGTTGTCACAACTTTCGGGCTTTAATGGTTTTACTAACCTAGATTCCTTTTTCTCATTAAATCATTATAAAATAAAGTCGCTGGTGAAGGTGCTAGTTCGTAGCAAAAATAGTTATTGGGACTACTAAACTGGCTTACTTAAAATACCCGGTATGGCAGCCTCGTGTTTCAATCAACCGCCTCGTCCTGCAAACCAGCACCTTCTTGACTTATTATTTTTCACATTTTATATGGTCACATTCAAATTTGTTTAATAAAGTGATACTTTACTGACTTTGCAATAGAGCAACCACTTCTGTATAAAAAACGCTTTTAACATAGAAATTATTTAATTTTTATCGGTATAACTATATAAAATACAGTAACACGTGAACCAGATTTTGACTTGAATACTCTACTCCTACATTTTCACGAGGCTACATGGGCACATTTGAGGGTCACCCAGCACCAGTGGAGACGGCGTGCAGTCCTTTACAAAATTACTAAAATACAAATAAATACTGATGGCGCCAACGAGTTTTGCAACAAATGTGCTCAGATAGAAACGAGAACTCATAAACTTAAAATCGGCAAACAATCATTTGATAATTCGAAATAAGAGCGTCGCAGTAACCAAATATTCAAAACAAATTGTAGCTATGTATAATATTCAAATAGAATTACAATGTATAACAGCCAGTACAGGGAGCACTTGCCTATAATTCCCCAATAAACAACAAACTAAAATGATAGTACTAATCTAAATATCGCAGACAATAAATGATCAAATATAAAACTACAGACTTACGTGTAATCAACAAACATAGTGCATCAGAAGTTGGCGTTCAAGAATTAAACACATAAAAACAACGGTAACGTTCAATGAATTCTGAAAGAATTATATCGAATCCGCTACCAATTAGCATAGCTCAAAAATGGCTCAACGTCGAAATTCAAAGTAACATGCACGGGGGCCTGATGGGCACCACTCGAAAAGAAGTAAACATTGCACACTAAAAGTCACAAACATAATTAGGTAATGGTCACCTTGCAAAGGTAAAACCTTGCCGCGCAGGTCTCACGAAGTATTCTCACTCCTTTCAGGAAAGAATTATAGCTCTAGGTACAATCAGCTGCATAAAATAGTTACTGGGCCAAGATCAGATAATTGAGTAGCAGGTACATAAAGAGCGCTCAAGCAATCACACACGAGGAATTCGATCGGGAACACGGACGATATCCTTTTGACTTTATACTAACGGCTGCAAGCCAATAGCGCAAATTAAAGCAAATTCGCATAAACCGTGACGTGAACATGAGCTAAACTCGCCGCAACGATCCGCCAAAGTGGCGTAGAAAACAAAACTTCCAAAACGTGGCTACACAGCCGAGATTCACCTGCCGGCTTGGGCTAATATACTCAACTCAAACACGAGGCGATAAGCCGAACTACTCAAGTCACACTACATGCAAATTCCAAAATCCTCCAGACGAGATGATAACCCGACGCGCGCAAAACGAATATTAGCGCCAATATAATAGAGATTGTACACCGTAACTCACCACTTTGTTATTGAAGTTCAACTAAAGCTGCCGACTGCGCTTCAGTAAGTAAGAGTAATCGCAATTCTATGGTATTTTTATTGCGATGGCTCTTTTTGTGTTATTTATGGAATAAAATTAAATAAATTAAATTAGGGCAAATCACCGCAATGCTCAGGGTATTTTTATTATTCTAACCCTTCCTGTCAGTATTTTGGGCTAATTAAAATGAAATGTATTTATTACTATTTTTCTTAACATAGGATTTTGGCTTAGACCGTGTAGTATTTGTATATAAACACCCAGCATTTTCTGGCTTAATGTGCCTTGCACCTTGTAAAGTCGAGCAAAATTCCGCGCGATGGTTATACTCTTTGGTGGCTCGTGTTGTTTGAGTATCTTGAGAATGAGGATACTTAGGCAGATTTGGCCGTTTTGCTGTTTGTGCATCCATATTCACTAACGTTTCGCAAAACCTTGCAGCTTGCATCATCAGAGTGAAAGTCGCATTATTTTATTGAACTGCAATAATAGGCTAGCTCCAGCAAAACACAAACCTCCTCTCAGGTGGGTTCAGATCCGAGTTTTTGAAATTATTGTTATTTTAGAAAATTTGTTTCAGAATAGCTCACATGCGCGATTTTAGTACATTCAATCTACATGCACCGGTTATTCATAACCTTACAACTTGACATAGAACGTCGTCAGTGCAACAGCGTTAATTTGAATATATAACAGTAAAATTCTGCGAGGAAACGTCAGGCAAATTGAATTAAACTCCGGCGTAGCAGCAACTGACTCGATTTTGTTTTAGCCGAGATGTCAAACAACGCTAGTTGTCTTTTATTCTTGGCTTCTTGCGTGGGCATCAAATTCCAGCAAAAATCGCAATTTCTCCTGACACCATGCAAATGATTTAAACTGGGACAGTACTGGACGCTTGGAAATGCGATGAATCTCTTCCAGAATGTGTATTCTTTAAGTTTACTAGTTTTCCCGGCTCTCGAACACTTAAATAACATGCAAAATCCTACCTCAGATCTGGCCGATGTGGGCACGAAGATGGTTCAAAGTGACGCCGATCGTTTTCTTCGCTTGAAGCCGCTTCCCTGGCAGCAAATGTAGTCCCGGGATGCTCGTGCAAACCCCTCTGACCAGTTGTAGTAGAGACCCCTGGCTTCTACTACTCAACTAGTCCGGTGTCGACGTTCGGAAACTCTAGGTGTCCGCTGCCGTTGTTCAGCCGAGGTCGGTTTGGAAATTTTATAATTTTTGTGTCGCAGAAACTGCTGCACTACCACAGCTGCCTGGCGATGGGTATAAATAACTGGCGTACTTTTTAACTTTGTAAAAACACTTTTATTATCTTAAAACATAAATTTTATGCAGCTCAATTTTGCCCCCAACTTGACAAATTTACAGCAATTGTTATTCTCTTTTTTTACAAAACAGCATCGCATTGCTAGGTAACAGCGATCTGATATTATTTATAGGAAATTAGTTTTAGTTATAATTTAACAGAAACGGAATAAAAATTGATAACGTTTTTCTAAAATCTAAAAATTGCCTAAATCTAAAAATTGTCTTTCTTTCTTATATCTAAACATTGTTCTTGCTCGTCACACACAGCGTTTTTATAATCACTACTCTGATATAACACTTATTTTTAAAATGCACTGAACTTGAGTTTCATTTTACACACGTCACCGTTTGTTCTTCAATTCAGTTGCCCTCGTTCTCTCTTGCTCTTTGCAATTTATATTTTTCCTTGCTTCGATTTCATTTACTTTTCAGCTTGCTTGCTTTTCACTGGCCCATGCTTTACTATTAACTCTACTCTTATTCAATATGCACATAACCAACCTTTTGTGTTATTTAATTTCATTTGGTCTGGCATTAAATATGCTCAAACCTATCATATTACGTATATTATAAATCTTTCTTTTACTCAAAATTCAAATTCAAACTCTGAAATCTGCTTTGCTTATGCGTGTCTTTATTCCTCTAATTATGCTTCTTGCATAGGATTACCAATGCATTTAATAACTTCAACTAGTTGAGATTGCATTTAAATAAAATATTTTAACTTTGTGCTTTAATTGACTTTGTTCAATATTTCTCACTGCATACACAACCAAATTGTGAGCTTAAAACCATCTCAATACATCGACGGATTTCAGCTTCGCAGTCTCCGTTATCTTGTATCAGAGAACCAAGATATACAATTCTGTTGACGATCTCGCAGTTTGCGACCACCGTTGGCTTTGGTTCTGATTTGTGTTCTCGAACAACAGTCATAGCTTTTGTTTTATTATAATTAATATGCAGACCATATATTAAGCCTACAGTTCGGTGTTTATATCAAATTTCCCCCAGGTCTTCTCTAGTACTCGCTGCCAGAAGTGGGTCGTCTGCATATTTTAGATTTGAGATGTTGGTGCCGCAACCACTAAACCTCCATCCCCATCCTCTAGCACTACTCTCATGAGATTTCTTTAGTATAGGTTGAAGAGTAGAGGGGACAGGACACAGCCTTGCCTAACTCCTTTTGTAATTAATGCTTTATTTGATAGGCAGTTGTCAATCTTCATAAGGCCCTCACTATTCGTGTACAGCTGTTGTATTAGCATTACAAGGTGACTTGGTACACCCATATCCAGAAGTATGTCTCACAGCTTCGCCCAATTAACATTGTTAACTCCTTTCGTATAGTCTACGAAGCATAGATATAAGAGGGTATAATGTTCTCGAGCCTTTTCAATAAGAATTCTTACGTTCAATATTTACTCCCTTGTTCCTCTGTTCTTAACAAACCCTGCTTGTTCTGGTCTACTTTGATGCGACGTTAGATGGTGAAGCCTTGATCGAATAATATGGAGCATAACCTTCCTGGCGTGTGATATAAGTGAGATTAGTAGATTATTATCGCAATTTTTAGTATCTCCTTTTTCATGGAGAGTGATTATCACGGCTATTGGCCAGTTTTCCATATAGTCTGACAGCGTAGGTGCAACGCAGACAGGCAACTCTCATTCAAGCACTTCCATATTTCAAAAAAAAAAATAGAAGAAATGGAGGCAACCCTCAAAAAATTAGATAAGTTAAAAGAAGGCCTGAAAGAAGGATTTAATAAGAAGAATACGTATTTGTAGGAATAATTTGGAAAGTAAGGAAGGAATTTCGTAGGACAAAAGCATAGTGGAACAAGAAAGTGGTAGAATGGAGTCAAGATAAAGATAGGTTTATACAAAGAATCGGTAGACTAAAAGATAGACTGGAGAAACAAGGCAAGGAAAAGCACAGGAAAAACTTGGTGATAAAAAGTTGTGGTCATAGACGGAAACCAAATAAAACAAGAAGTTGAACAACTGATAAAGGATAAATTAAACATCGGGATGAAAGTGAAGAATAGATACAGTGTCAAGGAAAAGGAAAAACAGAAAATAATATTTGTGGAAATGAATACATGGGAGGACAAAAAAGAAATTATGCAAACGAAAAAATTACTAAAAGGTACGCCTATATACATATTGTAATGGTTTTAGTGTAAGGGTTTGATCTCAGATTAAAAAAAGTTAAAATAATATTGTATTAAATTACAAAGATGAATTTAAGTATTAAAACGATATCAAAAGTATTAAAATGTATTTGGTAAAATAATGAAATAGAATTTGCATTTGGATTGGTAAAGGAGCATATCAGAGTTTCTAGACAGGTGACGGCTGCATCTATTTGTTGAATAAACTGAAAGTAAAAGGTAGAAAGAGTGAAGTGAGGTAATTATAAAAGGGATTACTTACTATTTATTGTTTGTTGAATGACAAGTAGTGTAACGAAAAGGTATTTGTGAATGATTTTACACTCGCATAATTTGAAGTGACAGTGACAGACATACAAATTGTAACATAATTTTGAACTTGGTTTACATTAAACAACAAATGAATTTTCAGGAATAAAAACAGTCTTGATTATGCGTGAACCCGACCTGTGTTTCTTAAGAGTAAATGTTTTCTACCAGAGCTAAGTTTAATAACATTGATAATTCATAATTTATAAAAGGGTAAATGAGTTACTTATATTCATATTAAAAGAGAATGTATTAAAAATAAACTAAAGCATAAGAAAGTCAAACGTAATTACTAAAGCATAATAGATACTGTTATAACATAAAACTATTGACATACAGATTTACCATTGCAACATAGTCAATTATAACAATATAGATATGACCAAACAACAAAAGAAAGAAAAATTCTGGCTGACTTGAGGCGCATGGCAAGACAAGAATGAGGAAAGGGTAAAGAGGTGAAGTTGAGATACCAAAAAATTATAAAAGAAGGAGAGACATAAGAGTGGGATAACCTTAAAGAAGGAGTATATATACCCAGTCAAAAAACTATTAGAAGATGATGCTAGAGATAGAAATATGAAAACAACCCAGGCTATGAAGAGATACATGAGTAAGACAATGGCGATGAATAAGGTCACGACGAAAAACTTAAAGAATGCTAACAACAGTACTTGGTAGTAGGGTCTAGTAATGTACAGGGAATAAACAAAGAGGATGCTATATTAGACTATAAAGTCATAAATACAAAAATAAGTTACATGAGGTTGAGAGGCGACCACAGAAAGGTAACAGCGTAATAAACTGTAAAAGATGTGGCCGAAATTATTTGGAACTTAGCACCTTTTATGTTTGTTGTAAAACCAGTTTAGTTTTATTCGACAGGAGTTGGAGTTTATTTTGTTGTTAAGAGATAGGGGGAAGTAGCTAGGCCTGGCTACCTCGTTATGAAAAAGTTTAGCCTGTGTTCAACCCCATCAATGGATATACACAATCGTGGTTAAAGGTATATTGAAATCTTAGTCCTATTACAGCGTATATATACAGAAAATGTATGCCATGTTTTTACGGCCTAATATTGAAAATACAATCATACGCATTTTTACTAGCGCAATTCTGAATGCTTGGTTGACACACTAACATTGCAGAATTGCTGCGTCGTGTTTCTGACATACGATATTACTATACATGTAAAAATGCAACGTTTGTTTGTCAACAAGAACTGGCGCTTGATTGCAGGCGTTGCTATTGTAATTTGTTATCATGACACCGAAAGCTGACATACTTTTATCTGGCGCAAGTTCTGCCTTTAGTGAACCAATTGCGTGTTTCCTGGATTACAATTTATATTAAAATTATTCACTTAAAACCATGTTCAAAAATAGTTTGAACAAAACATTCATACTCCAACCGAGGAAACTGATGAAGAAAAGAAATTTGAATTTTACCAGGAGCTGCATGAATTATATAAAAACACTTCAAGATTTGACTTCAAAATAATGATAGGAGACACGAATACCAAAGTGGACAAAAAAGAGAGAAATATAAAGACAGCTAGAAAAGAAAGCCTCCACGATGTTACAAACGGTAATGGACAACACCTGATCAACTTCGCAGCGAATAATAGGTTAATAGTTAAAAGCACACATGTAAAACAGAAACATATCCACAAAGCTATTTGGATAAACCCAGACGGGAAGACACGGAATCAAATTGATCATTTACTAGTGGAGAAGATCCATTCCAGACTGGTCCAAGATGTACAAACATATAGAGGAGCAGATATAAACTAGGATCATCTGCTTTTACTAGCTAAAATGAAACAGGAAATCAAAGAGCTAGATACACAAAGGCGACAAACACAGAAGAAATGAAATAGGCACTAAAGGACAACGGCACATGAGAAGAATACGCACGGTCAGTGGAAAGAGTTTGTGACTATGCATCTATTGAACAGAGACGGAAAATCATTAAAAATCAATCGAACAGGGGGCAAAAAATTTAGGACAAAAAGGACAAACCAAAACAAAGATTTGGTTCGATAATGAGTTCAAAAGGATGGTAGATGAGAGGAAGAGGGCAAAGCTAACAATTTTAAAAGCACACGCCGAGATATCGAGGGTAAAATACAGAGAAGCTAAAAGATAAAATCATGCAATCTGTAGAAAAAGAAAAAAACATGGACGAGTTACAAGGGCATTTTAATGAAAAAAGAACCAAAGAATTACATATAATCTAAGAAAAACAAGGGTATCAGCAACCACCACTGTATTTTAAGAGTGAGAAAAAAAGAATGATAATTAAAAAGACGGAAATTTTAGAAATGTGGGTGTAAATTTTAAAAAAGTTCTCAGTTGTCAGAATGTCAATCAAGCTAGTGAGGCAGACAAAAACAGAGATGGAATGCAGTTGAAAAAACCAACAATACAAGAAATTGAGGAGGTGATAGCGAAGATGAGAAATAATACGAGTCCGAGTTGAGATGGGCTGCAAATCGAGTTGTTTAAAGTAGGACCCGGGAGACTGATTGAAATATTGTATTGGCTATTAATCGAAATATGGAGGAAGAAGCATATGCTCAGAGAGTAGTCGCTGACAATAATTATCCCCGTGTAAAGGAAGTAAGCATGCACTGGATAACTATAGATCAATATCTCTAGTAAACGTGATTTACAAAGTGCTGACGAACGTAATCAAACAAGACTGCAAGAGGAGACTGAATAAAAAAATAGGTCAATAGCAAGCTAGTTTGATGAGAGGAAAATCAGTGATAGATCATATATTTGTAATAAAGCAAATCCAAGAAAAGTGTAACAGGAAAAAGACCCAAGTCCTACATGTTTTCTTCCTGGACTTTAAGCAAGCCTACGGTAGAATTAATAGAGAAGCAATATACGAGACAATGCGTTACCTAGAACTTCCAGAAGAGTTCATTAATTTAGTGAGAATGACGCTGGAGAACACTATTAATAAAATACGTTTTAGCGCTAGTTTGTCTAAAGACTTCCGCAGTAACGTAGGGCTAAAACAAAGAGATCCAATATCTACTTTCCTTTTTAATATCGTGCTTGAGGCATTTCTCAAAAAATGTAAAATAAGATTAAGCAGCAGTATACCACAAAGTTCGTAGTGTCATATACATATGACCACGTCTTGATGGCAAAGACAAGAGAAGAACTAAAAGTCTCGTTAATGGATCTAGAAAGACAAGCAATTGCAGTTAGTCCAAGAGCCAGCAACGGATTTCTTACAGTATTTTTAACAAGTCTGTAACTGTTATGGAAGGTCCCTTTGAATATACTGAGAAGGGAACCCGTAGTCTGCCAAGCCTGCGGTGGTGGTTTCAGCCCCCTTGCGTCCTTGAAGGGCGGAAAAAAATAATGTGTCAAAACTGACACAAAACCTAGGAATAATATGCTGGCAACACTGGAAGTCTATGTGAAATTCGAGGTTAGCAGGTTAATTTTGCGTCAGTCTGTGTCAAAACTGACGGAAAACCTAACCTGCTAACCTCAAATTTGACAGACTTACAGTGCCATCAACTTATTATTCACACGTTTGAATTTGCACAGCCCGCTGAGGATCAATTTTTTTGGATCTCTCGATATTTTACTGTAAATTGTTAAGTTTATTATGCAACTTTATGTGAATCTGGGGTAAACTTACCTCCCGCGAAAGCGTCTATCAATCTTTTTATTTACATAATATGTGATTACCTTTAACATAGCAAAGAGCCAGACTTGTTATTATACTTTTTTATCATTATTTTTTCCATCCTTCAAGGACGCAAGGAGGCTGAAACCACCACCGCAGGCTTGGCAGACTACGGGTTCCCTTCTCAGTATATTCAAAGGGACCTTCCATAACAGTTACACGCTTGTTAAAAATACTGTAAGCAAACCCGTTGCGGGCTCTTGGACTAAGTAGGGTTGGAAATCAACGAGAGCAAACCCAAATACTTAATAATGGGAAAACAAAAGCAAAAGATGAGTTACAATGGAGGAGTGCAACGGGTAATCTTTATATATTGCTATGGTTTTAAGCCCTACCAATCAACTCTGTTAGCATTGCCAAATTAATGGACATTTCATGAAAGCTCAGAGTGAGATATGTTATATAACTGCAAAACTAAAATTTGAATTTGCCAGAATGAATACATTTGTAATGAGATGCCAGTAATTGCAGAATAATTAATTAATTAATGACGCAATAAGCAAAGCTCAGTTTGAACAGGGATCTAAGTTGAATGTAAGTTCAGTTAATTGATTAGCTTTGTGCTAAAGTAAATCCCAAGCCGAATGAAATTTAATAATTACAAAATGGATCGCAAACGCAAGGGAATGAAGTGTAGGATTCAGGTACAGTTTAATAGTGAAATCCAGTCAGGGTTTCATAAAAAAGGTAATTGAAAGCTAGATAAGTTTATGAACATGCAACGAGCAGATAAGAATGAAGGCAATAAAGCATTTGAAGGAAACCGTAAGAATCAAGAGGCAAGGGTCATAGAAAGTGCAGAAAAGGAGACAGCATATGAACTTAAAAATTTGTGGAAAATAAAACAGTGAATTCAAAGGAAGCCAGTGCAGGAAATGCTCGCATTAAATACTCTAATCAGTGCAGTGACATGTGAACATTTAAAACACCACTTCCGGTTGCCCGATTTTAACCAGAGATATTGAAGCTCGGCATTAATTGCTTTAAATCTAATCATGCAGTTGAATCTTGTAAATATAGACTTCGATAGTTTTCAAGCTGATCCAGAAATTTGTTCTCTGCTTCCCGTTTCTTCTGTTTATGTATACGTTTCTCTTCCCTTCTAAGGTCCTTGTATTGTCTACTGCCGCCCTCGTTCTGCGCTGTTGCATACCTTTATATGCTTCGTTTTTTTTTGGCGGTCGCTTTGCGTTTTTTGTAGTACCTAGCACTTCTTTTGCTACAGCTGTGATGGCCTCTTTGCATGCGTTCCACATTTCTGTAGTTTATTTATTTATTTATTTATTTATTTATTTATGCAACCTACAGCAATTGCCAATAATCGGTTACAAACAACTGTATAGTAAATATAATAATATTAATGTACCAACAAAAGCGAGATCTTCAATAAAAGTTAAACAAAAATAAACCATTGACAAAAATGAGCATTTAACCGGCGACAGTACAACTAATAAAAAAAAAAAAGTAAATGTGTCTATCAAGGTACTTGATCCATTTATATGATTTATTAAATTGGAAGAAAAGGAAAAACAAAATAAGGAAATAAATTATAGTGTACATAAGTACATGTATACACAGATACAAACAAATATGTCCGCACTATACATACATATACACACACTTTACAGCTGTCTAACACATCACTGACCTTTCGTTTTAATGTGGCAAGTGAATTGCAGAATATGTCAATATGACTAAAACTGTTGACTGAACGAGATAATCTATGAACCGGTGAATTTAATATATAATTAGTTTTGCCAATACGAAAAAGAAGAAGTGGTCCATGTCTATAACTATAATAAGGAAGTAGTTGATTGGCTTTCAATTTGAATCTGTTGTAGATGCGTTTCTATATGCTGCTGATATTTTGCCTCTGTTTCTTTATTTTTAAGCATGTGTATATTATACTTCGTCTGTTTGGGGCTACTTCCCTTCTTGACATTGGAGATTCTTGCGCGAAGTTTTAAATTTACCATGTAGTGGTCGGTGTCTATGTTGGCACCTCTATAGCTTCTTACATTTATTAGATTTCTAAAGTGTCTTCTATCTATCAGGACATGATCAATTTGATTTTTTGTGAAGCCGTCTGGTGATATCCAGGTTATTTTATGAATGTCCTTGCGGTTGAAGTGGGTGCTTCCGACGATCATGTTTTTGGCTGCTGCTAAGTTGATAAGTCTGGCGCCGTTATCATTTGTCGTATCATGGAGACTATATTTACCAATATACTCTTGGTAATACAGCTCTTTTCCCTAGTTTTGAATTCATATCGCCAATTATCACTTTAATATCGTGTGTTGCACAGTTGTCATATACGCTGTCCAGTTCTTCATAGAAGCGGTCTTTTTCATCTTCGTCCTTGTCTTCAGTTGGAGCATGCACGTTTATCAGGCTTATATTGAAGAATTTTCCTTTTATACGTAGGACGCACATTCGCTCACTCACAGCCTTAAACCCAATGACAAGGGCTTTACTTTCTGCGATACAATAAAAGCATTACCAAATTCATGTCGGTGTGCATTACAGCTGTAATATACATCATGTTCTTTCCTTTGCATGACACCTGTTCCTGTCCATCGCATTTCTTGTATTGCCTCAATATCAATTTTATATTGTTGTAATTGTTCTGTAGTAGTCGTAGTCCTCCAGTGCTGTATAATGTTCTGACGTTCCATGTACACATGTTAAGATCGTCGTCTTAATTCGGTGCCTGAGTCGTCGTCGTGGTTTCAGTCCGGCGTTTTCAGTATGAGACTTCGTAACTGGTATGTTTTTTACAGGGAAAGGGTTTTCACTCCCATGGGGTAGTTAGCCCCACGCCCAACCCCCTTTTCGAAGGACCATCTGCTTGGGTACCTCGGGGTTGCAAAGCCCGTACTAACACAAAATGTGCTAGCCCCTGAGGGAATTAAATGTTAGTTACCTTGTTTAAAATTAGGATTAACCTAACTGGCCAATAACTATACCTTGTTCACAGAACAGAAATAGTTAAGCCACTACCTAGCAACATTCTTCTATTGGTCGAACTTCTAAAACTCGTAGTACAAGCAAGTGCGTGCTTTACTTGAAACTTCTCTTGCTAATTTGCTACCTGGCGTGCTTTTATTAATTTGCATGTGAAATGCTCTGCACACATAAATTGGTGGAAGTGGATACGTTTTCGCGCCGAAATGTCTTTGCACCGAAACGTCTTTGCGCCGAAACGTCTCAAGCTGAAACGTCTCGCGCCGAAACGTCTCACGCCGAAACGTGTCGCGCCGAAACGTCTCCGCGCCGAACAGTCTCCGCGGCGAAGCGGCTTCTCGCAGAAAGGGCTGCGCCGAATCGGCCGCGCCGAATTGGCTGCACCGAAACGTCCCATTCCGATTTGAACTGTGTGTAGCCTTCGTTTCATTTCCGCTGTTACAGTCCATACCTCACCGCCATAGCATAGCACCGACCCTACCATTACTTCACCTATTCTTTTTTTTTGTTAGAGATAGTATTGTCCCATCAAATTGATTTCAAGCATCCCACTATCTTCTTACTTTGTACTATTCGAGTTCTGATCTCTTCTGTTCCCAAACCTTTTTCATCGATTGTATTGTAGCACCGAGGTATTTAAACCTTTCTACGTGTCTTACTGGTACATCTTCATTTATTAAGACTTTATATTGTGCTTCCGAGTTTACTACTAAATACTCCGTTTTCTGTAAACCTATGCTGGCCTTATTCATCGTAGTACCGATGTAATCTCGATATCATATATTCCAAGTCGAACGCATCTTGTGCTGTTACAACAATAGCACAATTCTAAATTGTTTCTTTTAAATACTGTGCAGTTTTTTAGGGCAATAGATGATAATATTTCACCCGCTTGTGACGCTAATGAATTATTTGACACTGACAATTTACAATTGTCAGATTTGAAAGGTTTTATTTTTTTCCATAACCAAATGAACAAGTTCTACCAACCTATTTGAGAACAACTTAGAAGTAACTAAATATTTTGCCTGTTAATGGCGGATATTCGCGTCGACCAATACCGGCGAAGACATCCCAATGGCCACACTGTCTTGTATATAGTCACTGTAATCACATCATGATTGGTAGCAGAGCCAGTAACTGAGCTCTGAGTGGTAGTAGAGTTCCTAAATATTATAAGAGTTGAGCCAACTCGGAAACAAATGCTGATTGGCTGTGATCTACTGGGCATGCGCAATAAGTATCACTAAAAACCGCGGTAAATTTAAATGATACTATGGAAACAGTACCGTGACACTGACAGTTTTAATGCCATAAAATTAGATAACTGAGTAATAAGATTCTTTTACTTAAAGAACTATTTGAAAAACGGTATGTAAGCTTATTTTATGTTCCAAGAAAAATTACTACCCTCAAGCCTTTATCAAATATGTGTTCGTAAAATGACGGGTTCCTGTATTTTTGGGTGCAAACATCGATCGGAACAAACATTCATATTGAAAAGTTTTCCAAAAGATACCAAAACAAAATTGGTGTGGTTAAAGTACATAAATAGACCAAATAGGACACCTTTAACAGGAAAAAGGGTTATTGTTCTCCATGCGGGATCTGAAAATGGTTGGGCTCCTGGAGCGCTGCTTTTGTCAGCAAAAAATACAAAAGCTGCAACAGCCGACTACTATGAAGATATGTAGGTGTGTATATGGAATTTACTTAAAAATTAGTTACCTAAATTAGTAATTTTTGTATTAAGTGCGCGAAATGAGTGTTTTTTTATGGCGCGTGAGAATGTCAATTTCGCCGATACCGTTAGGTCGAGGCAGAAGTCATTCAATTGCGCCATAAAAACACGAATTTTGCCACGAAATACAAACAACCTTTTTTTATTATACCTGCATCAGAATCGCCGTTTAAAGAACGCTTGAGCGTGCGAATACAGGCGATTAAAGCACGCCGCGCTTTAAAGGTTGTCAAGGAAACAACTGAATGCAACAACGGACATGGACGCCACAAAAACGTAAACAATTCTCGTAACTATAGTAGCAATATTATTAAGGCCTCTCGATTTATCACGACAAAAATTATCCCTAAGTTTTTAGTGCGTAATTTATTTCCAGCATTGCAGGTATAATGAAAAATAGCGTAAAGTATTCGTGGCTAACTGGTCTTTAAAACTCGCGCGTGTTTTAAAGACCTTGATATCCACCCATACTTTAATATACTATTTTCACGTGTTAAAAAAAGTTAAACTTCGCGTATCTATAGCGATGCATAAATGTCACGTTTTTTTGACGTCTGTAGAAAATATTATTTTTCTATAGTTTTTGGAACGACTGGCTGTTGCATTTTTGGCTTCAAAAGTAGATTCGAACGAAGCCTTATGTCCATTGACACCAGTTAACAAAAACGAGAAGCAAAGAGCAAATTAGCTCAAAGATATAAGCAGAATAAACTGAAAAAGTAGAACCAGAGTATGTGAAATCCACTTTAATGAGAATCGGTGGGAAAGGTCAGTGCCGGTTTTACATGGGTGCTATTGGGTGCTGTAGAACCGGGCGGTAAATTTTTCTTGGGCGGCACGCAGAGCGCGCTAGTGTAATAACTAGAGTCCGTCAAAATATTCCCGTATTTTTTCAAAATATAGCATAGCAAAATGGCATTTATTTTTTCAAAATATGGCATATAAAATGGCATTTATTTCAAAATAAAGCATAAAAAATGGTAAGTATTTATTTCAAAAAGTTGAAATTTTTAAAAAAACTTCACCAGTAATATTAAAAATTCCACAACACAAATTATAAAAGACAAAGTGATCTGATAAAAACGACGGACACAAGGCAAATAAGTGGAACGTAGGTATCCGAGGTGCATTGAAAGGAAGGGGGAGAGCGCGGGGTTGTTTTTGAAGAGTGGACGTAATGGGATAGATACCTGAGCGTTGAGGCGCGCGACCAGCGGTCACCCCGTCCCGGGTCATCAACCTTAGTACCTGGCACTCACCAAAACTTCTGCATGTTTATTTTGAAATTTGTAAGCCGTTTTGTTGTGAATTAGCTACATAATATTGATCTTGATTGAAATATAGCATTAAAATATGGCATTTATTCAAAATATAGCATTTATCACGAAAAGAGGCATTTTATAGCATTTATGTCACCAATAAATGTGGTTCATTGCACCCCTTACTACGTGAAACGACTAAATACGAAATCTGGCCCTAAAGGGGCCTACAGTAAGAAACATGGCAAAATGGCATTTGACGGACTCTAGTAATAACTCTAGCGGTCATATACGATAGTTCTATAACATACTCAACTCGCACTTAATAAAGTTGGCACGACGACGAAGTAAGCATATTATCATGTCCGGCTCATCTCCCGACGTCTGGTAGACCGAAGCAGGCCGCATAACAGTATATTACTAGATGTAGTCCACGGCGTCTGCAGCATTTAAAATTTAGGACGAATTTAATAACTGCTAGAAGACGAAGCACCACAAAACCAAACACGAGAGAGGTCACACACACAAAGTTCACAGTTGTCAAATACAAGTGTGATGTCAACCGAAGCATCAAAGCCTCGATTTGTAAGGGTGTGTTTAAACGGAGTCTGTGGGCGACTGTGGGTCCAATTCAGCAAGGCAGTAATAAACCCTCATTATTAAATGAAATGTACTTGTTTTCGTAGTTTTAAAAAACACAATCAATAGGCATAATAAGTAATTGTGTTGTTAGATAATATTCCTATTAAAAGCAATGGGAAGTTTGTCTAGAAAAATCCGAAAATAGTAAACAGTTGAATTAAGCCTTGCACTTTTGCCGGTTAACACGGCATGTAGTGTTTCATTATTTAAGAGGTAAAAGTGATACTTTGTGACCGGACCGGACCGGACTGCGAGACTGGACGCGTTTGACTGAGTCTAAGCCAGTCAGGCAAATCAGGCGAGGCACATAAAGGAACACAGGTTTGATGAACACGAAAACCCTCTGAGCACTTCGACAATCTGAGAATATATACCTCGCGATCTTTAACTACTGAAAGAATTTATAAGAAACTTGAAAAAGAAATTAACTCTGTAAAGGAATATTGGGTTAACGTATTAAAAACGATTGTTAGCGTTATAAATTGGCCCAGTACTTTGAATATCGACGAAACGAGTTTGGTCAATATTAAGCCAAAGGAATAGCTTTAACAAGCAACGAAAACTGCGTGGAACGAAGGAGCACTAAAAGAAATAGGCAACCAAATAAAGAAGTTATTTTAAGAGTAAGACCTAGAGAGAAAATGAGAACATCTTCCAATTCTTGTTAATCCAGATAATCTTCAGTTTGAAATTAATCGTATATCCGAAGTGTACAAAAGATGTTTAATCTCCAAAGATTTAGTGAAATTGTTACATGAAAATAAATTAATATATTCATGTGTGCCTTCGTATTTTTTTTTTTCTATAATGGTTAGGAATGCTAGCGGAGAGCGTTCATTTTCCACGCTGAAGCGGGTTAAAACCTATCTTCAAAATTCAATTGCGCAAGAAAAATTAAATTCTTTAGCCATATTATCAGTAAATTTAGACATTTTAAAAACCGTACTCACTAACTAGCTAATACAAACCTTTTCAAATTTAAAAGCAAGAAGGCGACTCTTGTAAAACTGAGTGAAACTCCTCTTCTGTATTTTATTACGAATGTGATTGTACTTACATGTGATCATCTTAATTTCCAAAATTCCCTTCCTAATATAGTTCCTAGTATATTAGTAGTCAGACATGTCAATGTATTGCAGTATTGGGCATTGGCTTTGTTGTTGTTTTGTGTTGCCTATTTATTAATTTTGACTTTTTAGTTGATTTTAAAAACCAAAGTTAGTTCGTGTTTTTTATTAGTTTTAAACGTAAAATATTTATTTTTATGTTTTATTTATATTTAATTTTTACTCAGTTCCTAGTATATTAGTGATATTACGATATTGTAGATAACACAAATAGAAAGCCAATGTTTAAGAATGTTATTTTGTTTTTATTTCTTTTTTCTTACCTTATTGTTGTAAATAAAAACCAAATACTAGCTTTTTATTTTTTGGATGTATTTTCTTATTTATTCTAGTTTTTATGGTTTTTGATTATTTTATTTTTCACTGATGTATACTGTAAAGATATTAATAATTTCGGATTTTGGAACCCTTCTTTTCAAACATAATATAAAAATATAAGTTCAGATAGTTTAAATTACTAATTTATAAAAATATAGGTAGGGGCGGCGGTTACGATTAGCACCGGGCGCTAAAGTACCTTAAACCGGCACTGGAAAAGGTGTGTGTGGCTGGCAAACGAAAACTAAAATCCAGTGCTGTACCTACTCCGTTTACGTTGTCTCAACTCTTTATCAAAAATTACTTATACATATAGGATCCGTAGTAGATACATAACAGTGTTTTCATAAACGCATTAAATTTGCCATTTTTTGACATTGTCAAAGTGACAAATAATTAAAATCATAGGTGACCCATACTAAGAAAGACAAATCTGGCCCTATATTTTTTGCTCAGTTTTGACACAGACTGACACAAAACCTAATCTGCTAACCTTGAATTTGATGAAACTGACAACACGTGTGTCAGTTTTACCAACCTTGTTTTTCAATATATCATTAAATCTTGATAGCCATGAAAAAATGATCCAAAATGTTTCGCTGTTTGCTCCACTCTTACTCAAGTATTATACAGGTAAATACATTAATTGGTAGCAGAGCCAGTAGTGGCTCTGATTGGTAGAACTTTGTGCTGCAATCTGATAGTCAAGCTTAGAAATACCCCCGAGTTACTGTCCCTGGCACTCTAGGCAGGTTTCGACATTTGATTTGAGTGTCTCTACTTGTTTGATGTTTGTACGCTGTTTATGAGAAGTAATTCCCGACATACCAGATTTTGATTATTTATGTCCTACCAGTACATTAATTGAAATTAATGACTCTATTTTAAGGTATCTTAGATACAAAATAACGCTCCAGGGCAATTATTTTCACATATAATCTCATAAGAGCATTAATTCTTTCCGGAAATTTTTTTGAGTGCGTTCCAACAACGTCGTATTAATTTGCCCGAGCGGGACGCGAGGGCAAATTAGGACGTTGTTGAATGCACGAAAAATAATTTCCGGATATGAATTAATGCTCGAATGCAGATTCGGTAAGAAAATCGTAACGATACAAGCCCTCAAAGTTAGGCTGATCTACCTACAAAAAATTTCCAAGAAATTTTTTTGTTGTCTTGGATACGGCTCGTGAACTAATTTTTCTATTGGTCATTGATGAGTATCGTACGATTTTCTTCATAAGAACACTAGGGTTATTATGAAAAATTAACAGTATTTGTTTCCATGGATATGCACCACTGTCACAATGAAAATTAATGACAGCTTAGCTAATGTCACAAATCTAACTTAGATCAGCTAACTAGATCAATCTTAAATACTATATCATAGTAATTATATGAATTGAATATGAATATGAATTAGGTAAGAAAATTGGTAGGACATAAAATCTTGAAGGCACCACGGGCATTATGAGCTAAGAGCCCGCGATTGTTGTACACACTTCGGGCCAAAGGCCCTCGGTTAGTACACTAACAATCTTGGGCTCTTATTTTACTCATAATGCCCTTAGTACCTTAATAACTATTAGATATTAGTTTAAGAATTTTTTAAGTTAAGATAATTTTGTTTTGCGTTCAATAAACTTTTGAATTTATAAAAGTCCTATTTTCATATAGAAGTTTGCTATAAACAACAACTAACTTGCAAAACCCGAGGAGTCACAATATTAGTTTAAACGTGAATATCCGAGTCTGATGTATAGGCAAAGGAACCAAAGTGTTGGAAATGCCATGTATGTTTCATATATTACCGCTGGGAACCGATTTTATTGAAATGAATAATAATACGATAAGCATTAGAAACGTTTTTCGCGTTTTACGGCAAACAGAGCAAAGTGGATTTATCGGCTTTTGATACTAGATGATTCTTATGTAAAATAGTTTATATTCATGATTCCATTTTGCTTTCATAGAAATAATTATAATGTGACATGTCTGCGGCGTTTTAAACTATTTAAATTGAATTACTTACATTAGAATGTATGAAAAAGTGGCTGAATAAAAAGCAGTTTTTGTTTTGCAAAATCTAAAAATACAAGTAGAAGCTACATTATTTATGCTAATGTATTTTTTTAAATGAAACAAACTTGAAATACAACAACGTAACCCAACAAAAAAGTAGATACATATAACCTTCAAAGTTTAAAGTCTCTCTTGGTTTCAAAACATCGCATGTTTGCACAAGATTGAATCCTTGCTCTGACAAATCCATGTCTTACAGTTGCTCGGCAGACATTGGATGAAGATTCGGTCGCTAGTTTAATATGCCTTTCCACATCTTTGGTGTGGCAAGTGAACTTCAAAAATTCTTCAATAGTGGCTGGAACATTACAATCACCGTCGCTATCAGTCAAATTTCTAAGATCTTCATCTTCTAAAAGCATTGTAACGGGAGATTCTGACATCTTGCAATCCCACCAGTTTATAATATCAATATATTCTTCCGCTTGAAAGTTAATTTCAGGAATATAAAATCTTCGAATTCCTGCTGTATTTTGTGCTCTGGCCTTCAAAATTGGAAGAAATCCTAATTTACGCGTGTTTTCTTTCATCACCTATCATGCTTAAAATGGCGTTTTCTGGAGAGGCAAAATAACCGTCTCATTAAATCGCTGGGTCCACCACTTGCTTCAAATGAGCTGAAAGATAGCGAGAAAAGTTTAGAAGACTCTATAAATTTATTGTGCCATCTTTCAGGGACGCGTTTAATTTTATGTAAAACCAAACGGGAGCAAAACATAATAAATTCTGCTAATATGCAAAGGTTTTGTGAATGATCTTCTGTTGAGATAAATAAGAGTAATATTCGCCATCTTGTCAACCATCTTGAATGTGAAAGATTACCCGGATTTCTTTTAGACAAATCTAAATGCAGCGATCCGTCCGAGATAGGTTGGCACATTTCTAGAAGGTATTTCTGATCTGAACTCAACTCTTTGTAAACATGTAATGTAGGCAAATTACCTTTAAGAGGCCGTGTTGTTCTGCCATCTAGGTGATAAAACAAATGGCGTAATGGCAGTTCGTTTCCATGAAACAAACAAATCATCCACTACAATGGTTTACTAAGATGTTCTTCTAACAATCTCACAACACCGCCTTTAGATCCAGTATTGGTAGCTGTACCATCACACCCAACAACCACAAGACGTTTAATATTGACGTTGTTATCTGTGAAGTACTTTGTTACACTTTGCATTATTTAAACAGCAGCACCAGCCTTTCGCAACATGATCCACGAATTTCGATCCTGGTTGCTGTAACAAAACATAATGCTTCTCTGTTATAGTCCTCCTGCAACATTTGTTTCCTTTCTTTTCTTGGGTTATAGTCCTTGCGACCATCAAAGTATAATCCTTTGACGTCCAAATTACCTTCCACATTTCGCTGCAGTATTCCTCGATTGTTCGACCTTTTCCTTCTAATTTTCATTCTATTACCTTAGTATTATCGTCATCTGTAATACGACGCACGTCTTTTAGTACTGCACTTGCTATCTCTGCTGCAACTCTGTCCGAAACGCCTGTCACAAGCCAAAGCCAAATAAGGCAAATGCAATCGCATTTGTGGCATTGTTGGTGTAGTTTTTTGAAGATGACGGAACGGGCAACACTGGAGTGGGCATATTTATTTCTAACTCTTCAATCAATTTGGCTGTTGTCAGTGTTTACTTCAAAACTATGTTGAGTTGAAGTAGTTGTTTCTTTCTCATCCGCAGATTTTGTAATCCTCATTATAGCCTTCTGTGTCCTCTGCTCTCTTTCGTTCAATATTTTAGACATTAAAACATCGATAGAACTTATGGCCATATTTCTCTACTTTCCTTGATCCTGCAGAAACTCGTGCTTAATTTTTGGTACTTTAGACGATTTTATTACATTTGCATAAAGACAAATCGCGACACTTACAGGCTGCCATATCAAACAGTTTTTTAGAATCACATTTAAATAGGTTCAAGTTCCTTTCGAATGTTTCTATACCTCCCCTACCTTTTATAGACTTAAGCAAGTTCCTATATTTAGCATATGTAGTAATATTCTGAATTACACGAGTACTAAAAACAATACCTAGGTATTATTGCTTTTCGCCACACATTTTCTAGTTTTACAGCTAATATCTTTGCAATTTCTCCTACTGTGGGTTCCTTAGAAGTTTTTCGGATTTATCAAGCCTGATTTGTAAATAGCATTTCACAAGGTCTTCATATGTTAGCAAAACTCGTTCATTGATTTCTTCTCAATTGCCAAAAATAGAACAATGTAGCATTCCTCGCGTTTGCGCTTACGACTTTACAACATCGGCCATTTTGCACTGCTACTCGCTACGTAAACGCATTGTTCAATTTATAAGAATCTAAAAATATTATAATGAAAAAAAATAGTTTGTATTAACCCGCACAAAATAAAAAGGTACTAACCTTATGTCTTACTGTCGCTTCCAAATTTACGACTATAACATCACTGTGATCACATATAGGCCAGTCGACAAGTACATTTTAGCGGGAATAATTCCGGACAAGCTGGAATAAATTTTAATCTGTTCTGTTGGGACTCAGAAAATATATATTAATTTTGCACCCCTTGACAGGCCCGGATTTAACCGCTATGCTTAAAAAAAGGTCAAATTTTTGATATTTTTCCTAATATTAATAAATATCTCGATTAGTATCAACTTTTGAGCAAAATACGTAGTTATCAAAATTAAAGAAGAGTAAATTCTCTACAAAAAATGTTCTATACATTTTTGTCATATATTCGCTTGTTTCGAATTCATAGGCGTCGAAATATATTTTTTTTCGAGCATTTGCTTGTTACTTTCTTTTACGATAAAAGAAGTATTGGATTCACCCCAAAAATTCAAAATTGAGTTTTCAACAGATCTTTACGTTTTAAAGTGCCCTGAACCCAAAAAACATGTTTTTGTTCATTGCTCTGTCTGTGTGTCTGTCTGTCTGTGTGTCTGTTTGTGAACAGAATATCTCAAAACGAAAAGAGGTATGACGTTGAAACTTCATATATAAGTTTTTTGTACTATGTAGATGCGACAGCAAGCTTTTGAAGAAAATCGCATAACCGGAAGTAGGTGTTTACTCTTGTAATTTTTCAGTTTTTTTGAATTTTTTCATAAACGGCTCTAACGATTTTTTTCAAACTTTACAATTTTATTAAATTTTTAATGTGTATTGATGTGAGCTAGGCAATTTTTCAGTCAAATACCTCTAAAATGGGTTTCTTTTGATTTCTTTTCCAATTTTTTTTATTAACTCCTATTTTAAATAGAACACCCAGTATATTATTATATTCTTGAATTCAGCTTAAAATTTTAGAGAAAATTTGTCTCTTGAACTAACGCTCTATTTTGTATGGTTTCTGTACAAATTACAATTTTTGAAATGTATGTACCTATGTATGTATGTATAATCGATAACCTCGTTTTACCTTGCGGTGTAGAGGCTGGTGCTTTATGTGCTTGCATATGGCGGTACAATGCTCAACTTGCCCCAGATTCGGGATACAAAGTTAAAGATTAAAAATCAAATTTTGGCTAATTATAAAATCACTATGAAAGGAAGTTGTGTGCGTGTATCACACCAGATTTTTTTTATTATTATTGACGTTCCACTATTCCAACTTTGCTAACTTCAAGTTTCTTTTGAAGTTGACTGCTCATCAATTTTTTTACCTTTTTGATGTTGGTGGTTGTTCAATATCACTTTGACTTTCAACAATATCTGTCTCGTGTTCCGAATTTGCTTCATAATCTTGGGAATGTTCTATTGATTGTTCTAGATCGATATGCAAGTCCTCGTCGTCGTCCTCGTCGTCTACTTCGATCACGTCCACAGTATTCAAACAAGATTTGCCCTGACAGAAACCACATATTACTGAGCAATGAAAACCTGCTTTGCGACAAGATACATTGCAACCTTAGGCGCATTTACAAGAAATTAGTTTCAGTAATTCTTGGGAAGCTGCGTCTTGTACAGTGGGAATGGGCATTAATCCATTCTTTGAATTTCTCCATCCCCACTCGAAAGGTGATTTTTCGTTTCCATACCATAGCTGAATTTGGTTGTAAGTACGGAACGAGTGCAAGTGAGCTGCGTCTTTGGTTGGTGGTAATGATGCTAGATTTGGTTAACTTCTGTTAATAGATTGTACGAAACACTGGTATCTATACCTGTTCAATGATACACAGTGTGTTGATCCATACAGAAGAAGAAGAAATTGTTCTCCCACTTTATCTATTTGCTCTGGGGACGCGTTTGGGTCTTTGAAAATTTGAACAGCCTTCTGTAAGTTTTTCTCTTTTTGTAGAAGTTTAACGAACCTCATTTTCCCCTGCCTGTATAGTGCGGAAACAGTATCCCAGCCACTAAATGCATGCAGAAATAAAATGTTTTCCCTAATTGAATCATCCGGAATTACTCCCGCTAACAGCCATTTCAAAAGACTTATCGACTGGCCTATTAGCCAAAATTGATTTTTAATCTATTACTTTGTATCCCGAATCCGGGGCAAGTTGAGCATTGTACCGCCAGATGCAAGCACATAAAGCAGCAGCTTCTACACCGCAAGTATTATACATACATACAAGCATTTGTCAAAATTTTTCAAAAATTGCAATTTGTACAGAAACCGTACACACGCCTCTAAAATTTTAAGCTGAATTCAAGAATGTAATAATATACTGGGTGTTCTATTTAAAATAGGAGTTAATAAAAAAATTGGAAAAGAAATCAAAAGAAACCCATTTTAGAGGTATTTGACTGAAAAATTGCTTAGCTCACATCAATACACATTAAAAATTTAATAAAATGGTAAAGTTTGAAAAAAGTCGTTAGAGCCGTTTTTGAAAAAATTCAAAAAAACTGAAAAATTACAAGAGTAAACACCTACTTCCGGTTATGCGATTTTCTTCAAAAGCTTGCTGTCGCATCTACATAGTGCAAAAAACTTATATATGAAGTTTCAACGTCATACCTCTTTTCGTTTTGAGATATTCTGTTCACAAACAGACACACAGACAGACAGACACACAGACAGACCAATGAAAAAAAATGGTTTTTGGGTTCAGGGGACTCGAAAACGTGAATATCTGTTGAAAACTCAATTTCGAATTTTTGGGGTGAATCCAATACTTCTTTTATCGTAAAAGAAAGTAACAAGCAAATGCTCGAAAAAGAATATATTTCGACGCCTATGAATTCGAAACAAGCGAACGTATGACAAAAATGTATAGAACATTTTTTGTAGAGAATTTACTCTTATTTAATTTTGACAACTACGCATTTTGCTCAAAAGTTGATACTAATCGAGATATTCACTAATATTAGGAAAAATATAAAAATTTAGATCTTTTTTTAAGCATAGCGGTTAAATCCGGGCCTGTCAAGGGGTGCAAAATTAATATATATTTTCTGAGTCCCAACAGAACAGATTAAAATTTATTCTAGCTTGTCCGGAATTACTTCCGCTAACAGCCATTTTAAAAGACTTATCGACTGGCCTAATAAGGTAATGCGTAATAATGAAACATTAACAGATCAACACAACACCTTGCCAGATTGCCACTCCCTACAGAACGCTGCTTGTGACCGCAGACAAAACTACCATAGTAAGTAGATATAACACGCGTAATTCGACTTTTTTTTAATATTCAAAAAGCTTGTGGCATCTCAAGGACTAAAGTTAGAAACTTCACATTTTGTACAGTTGATTAACAGATAATATGGCAACTGTCCGTCTCTATTAGAAACCACACATTCCAGTTTAATTTTTTCGAAAATTTTGAAATTTTCAAATAGTTTACGGCGCCTCAAAGACTAAGGCTAGAAACCTCAGATTTTGCAGAATTTATGAATAAATCAAATGTAAACTTTTCACCACTATTACAAATCGAATTATCCAAATTTTATTTTTACATTCCACCCGAATACGCATGCGTTTAATGACATTGACTACGTCTGGCCCACCGTAGAGTCTTCTTATTTTTTCGTTGTGTCTCCGTCGCCACTCTCCTCCGTCTTTAACTGCTCCAAAAATCTTTCGTAGAACTTTCCTTTCAACTATCCTTAGTCGCTGTCCCTCCTGTTTTACTAATATCCATGATTCATAGCCGTATGTTAATATGGACCTTATTACTGTCTTGTATAGTCTAATGTTTGTTTTTTTTTCTTTTATATTAACTTTGACTTAAAATATCGTTCATGGCAAAATGGGCCTTTTAGCTGTGAATGTTCTGGCTTTAATTTCTTTCGATTATTTGATTCGTTTCTTTGATTATTGTACCTAGGTATTTGAAGTTTTTTGCCCTCTCTATTCCTACGTTCCTAGTTACTTGCTCTTCTTGTTCTGCCTGTCTCGATATTCTTAGGTACTTTGTTTTCTCTTGATGGATTGTAAGTCCTACCTCTTCTGAGTTCTCTCTTAGTACTCTATACGCTTCAATTGCGTCTCTTTCGTTAGTACACATTATAGCTATGTCATCCGCGTAAGCGAGCATTTGTCTTGAGTTTCTGGAGAGGTAGTTGTCACCTTGTATAGAGTTTCTCTTTATGACTGTGTCTAGGACCAACTTAAATGATATGGGCGACAGAGCATCCCCTTGTCTTAATCCCATGTTACTATTAATGGGTTGTGTTTCATCTCCGTCTACTCTTATCTTATATTGAACATCTTTAATAGTCAGAAAGGTAAGTTTTTTAGTTTCTGTGCGATTTCGAATATTTCTAGAGCTCGCTTTACTGCTTTATGTCTTACGCTGTCATACGCTTGTTTATAGTCCTAGTATATGTTTTGCATGTCTATTCCGTATTCCCTCGCTTTTTCAGCTATTTGTCGCATGCTAAAACTCTGGTCTGACTTGGACTTTCCTTTCCTGAAACCTGCTTGATAATCTCCTATTCTGCTTTCCACGTAAGGTTTTATTTCTTTCCAGGATTATGTTATGATAGAATTTTGTATACCATGTTGAGAAGGCAGATTCCTCTGTAGTAGGAGCATGGTAATTTAAAGCCTGTTTCGAATTTTTATTTTAGTATTTGTGATTGTTTATGTAGTGGTACTTTGGAATCCATAATAATTTTCTCTAATTTTTTCTAACTTTGCTACTTTTTTTATATCTGAATGCATAACCGTAATATTTATTTTTTGTACTGTGCTTATAGGTTAATCCTCAGCATGTAAAGTTTTGTAATAATAATAATAATAATAAGTTGTACTGTGCTTATAGGTTTATCTTCAGCATGTAAAGTTTTGTAATACTAATAATAATATTGTCTTGTCTCCTTTTTTATGTATGGGGCATAGTATTCCTGTATTCCATGCTTTTCGCATCGTTTCACTCCTCCATATTCTTTGAATTAGCTGGTGTATCTTTTCTCCTAGCTTCTGTCCCCCTGATTTTAGTAGTTCCGCTGGGATGTTGTCTTCACCTGGCGCTTTGTTCATCTTTATTTTCCGGATGGTGTTCTTGTTCGTCATATGAAGGTTCTGGTTGTGGTAGTGGTACTTCTTCATTTCTATTCCTTCCTGCGTTTTCGTCCTCTTGTTCGTTTTCTACTTTGTAAATTCTGCCTACCACACACAAAAATACTAACTGTCGAAAACGGGTATCCCACATTTGGGGGGGGGGGGGGGGGGCTACCGCCCTGCTATGCAACGTCTATGCATTTTATAGTATTTCTTTTAAAATGTGCAGTGGCAGAAGAAACTCCCCACAATGCGGGGGACCCAGCCAATTAGGGGGCCCTACTGGCAATTACTTCTAGAGAACGGGGATGGATTTGGTATAAGTGTAACTGCAGGATCAATACATGTTTCTTGCGGAGGAGCCCAAACACTTTTTGTGCAGCTGCTGATGTTGAAAGGTTTGTCTACTGGAACGTTGGTAGATACTAGGGTGCCCTGATGTCAATTTGACATATTTGTCTCTTCCAGAGTACCTACTGACAGATCGTTGTCCCCTCTCACATTAAGGGCCAGTTGCAGAAAGCAATCTTAAGTCTGGTGTTAGCTAAACATCGCGTCAAAGTGAACAAAAACGAATCAAATCTCAAATGCTTATGGTAACTAATACATTAGTAAACAAAATTTGATGCGATTTTGTTCACTTTGACGCGATGTTAGCTAACACCAGCCTTAACATTGCTTTCTGCAACCGGCCCTAAAGTAATTTAGAGTAAATAATTTGCATGTAAACGAGAAAAATCTCAAAAACATTTCACCTTTTGTGATATTACCCTTGAATATTGAGCACCGCGCAAAATATTAAAATAAAGTAGCCTTGTTGCGAAATATCGCTTGTAACCATATACAGGGTGCAGAAATGCTTTACGCACCATAGGGATTTCAATGGTAATTTTTTCATATGAAAATATTTGCTTCCCTAATTATTTTAGAGCAAACTTCAATGGAAGTTTTTTGTAGAGAAAAAAATTCTGTATCCATTTGTGCCAGCATTTGTCATTTTACATTTCGGAAAACCGAAAATTAAAGAAATAAAATTGCCATTTTTAGACAAATCCATGGTGTCTTGAAATTATTGAAGCATCTCAAAGCATCAACAAATTAGTTTACTGTTTATTTGTTTGCATCTATCAAATATAGCTGCAACTATGGCACTTGTTGCACCTGATCTGCTTCCAGCATACCACCACTTCACAATTTGCACTGATTTTTGAAAAAAAATATAATTCTAGTTTATTTCATTATTAGGTTTTCTGACGTAAAATGAGAAAAATGATGGCACAAATGGATGCAGAATGTTTGCTCTACAAAAAACCTATTTTGCAAGTTTGCACTAAAATAATTAGGGAAGAGAAATATTGTCATATGAAAAAATTACCATTGAAATCCCTATGGTGCGTAAAGCATTTCTACACCCTGTATGTATTACTTACTATATTGCTAGTAGGGCCTGGGAACGGCCGAACACATTATGGCGTCGACATAGTCTCACTTAGAGTATAACGCGTCTCGTGCGCATGCGTGAGAATTCGAACTCCGCCTTTAGAAGCAAATTTTAAACTTGACACACTTCCCCATTGGGCGGACGACGCCGCCGCGCTTGTGCACAGCTCATCATTATACATTGAAGAGTTGATTGTCTGTCTCACTTACCTAGTGACCTCCCCACTCATAGCCGCTAGCAATATAGTAGTTATTAAATATATGCTTGTAACGATGTTCAGTGCTTAGTAATATCGCTAGGTTACGTAAACATGTACATAACCAAACGGTGTATACAAAGTTTGGCTTCTGTTACGCATTTAAAATGTTGCGTTTTGGAAGTATTCCGTTGCATTTAATTGAGAACGAATAATTACATTAGTTGTTGGATTTTTTAAAATAAACTTAATTGTTATGTACTAATATTATTAAATAATCGTCTCAAATACCACTTGAAGTGAACTATGTATTTCCATTTATATACAAATTATTGCAAAATTTCACTCATCAAAATCACATTCGGGTCGTGACATTTTTTATGTGCTTGTGTTTCGTAAAACTTAAACGTAATCATTTACATAAAAACGTTCCACAGAATGGAGGAATTGTGGGCGGAGCCTCAAATTCAACAAATAAGAAATGCACCTACAAAGGGCGCGAACGATAGTATTGTTAAAGACGCTGTCTATGTCAAATTCGAGGTTAGGTTTTGCGTCAGTTTGTGTCAGACTGACGAAAAACTTAACCTGCTAACCTCCAATTTGACATCGACCGACAGTTCCAGCAACAATATACGATCGCGGCCATGGTTGGAGAGTGCGCTCTACCACCGATATGTATTGCCACCGATGTGGATTTGGAACCGACATTAATTGACCACCGACATGAACTACTACCGATTTGCTTTACCACCGACTTGGATTACAACCGATTTGGATTTAAATCCGACATGAACTACCACCGACTTGGTTTACTACCGACTTTTAACATTTGTAACAAAAATATGGTATGTCACCAAACTGAAATACCACCGACTTGGTGTACAAACCGACTTGGATTACCACCGATGTGGATTTACATCCGACAGGAACTACTACCGATATGAACTATCGCCGATGTGGTAGTTGCTGCAATACATCTTACGCGAGCGACCGCAAACTTGCAATCGTTCCTATTAATAATTTGGTAGCAACTGCAGTATCTTTAGGAGAGTGCGCTCTACCACCGATGTGTATTGCCACCGATGTGGATTTGGAACCAACATTAATTGACCACCGACATGAACTACTAACGATTTGCTTTACCACCGACTTGGATTACAACCGATGTGGATTTAGATCCGACAAGAACTACCACCGACTTGGTTTACTACCGACTTTTAAAATTTGCAACAAAAAGACGATATGTCACCAAACTGAAATACCATCGACTTGGTGTACAAACCGACTTGGATTACCACCGACGTGGATTTACATCCGACAGGAACTACTACCGATATGAACTATCGCCGATGTGGTAGTTGCTGCAACACATCTTACGCGAGCGACCGCGAACTTGCAATCGTTCCTATTAATAATTTGGTAGCAACTGCAGTATCTTTATGAAGTAATTGTTATCAGTAGGTGCTGAAAGACTTCATATTTCGTCAGTAAATTGTTTATATTGTAATAAAATGTCAGTATTATGTTTTAACTCGTACGTAGATTTAAATTCTTTCAAAATAAATGCGATCTTGTTTGATTAGCGTATGGCGTATTTTGGCCAGTAAGGAAAGTATTAAAACGTTATATATTATATAAACAGGCGGCTGCGTTAAATTTCGTACTACCCACAAAATAACTCGAGATATTGTGGTTTTGTTTGTGAATTTGTTTGATTTGCAGCGTGTTTAACGTCTCACCTTCACACCCCTGCATCTTTCTCATTTATTATCTGATCTATTTAAAATTTTGGTGGATTTACTTAACCGTTAAAGCAATTATTTTCATAGCTTTTAAATAATGTTACTGGAAAACAGTGGCCTACTGCGACAAAAAAAATCTGCAAAAATTTTAAAATTATAGTAGGCTTAGTTTTATCAAAAAAGTTAGAAAAGTTGTTCAAAATTGGGAAAATAGTAAAAATGTAAATTTTAATCCAAATAAGTGTATTTATCCGCAAACGTCACAAAAGTGACAACTTATTTGTCTTTATTGACAAGGTAAAAGTGTCACTTTATCTGCCTAAGCAGACAAAATAGCGACTTTTGCGTACTTTATCTGCCTAAGCACACAAAATGATTGCTCTATTTCTGTCTTTCTATGTTTGTTCGCCATCTCCTCCGAAGATACTGGACCGATTAAATTGTATGATGGCTTAAAATTTTGCTAATTTTTAGAATTAGTTCGTAGGCCGGTTTTTATTTTCAAAAAAGTACGAAAAAGTTTTAATTTAAATAAACCTTTAAGCAGCGGATCGGAGCATCTGTCGCCGTGGGTTATGGTGTGACAGCTGCTGTGGCCGTGTGCTATTAGCACGGGTGATTCAGTATGTTCATATATCATTACAGTTGCGCGTTATCTGAACAACAGGGGTTGGCGCAGGGGTACAGTGCTAGCCTGAAATTTACCTGAATACGTTTGCGGATAAAATAGTATATGTTATTCGGAGTAAAAGTGACTTTATGTGGCTTAGCTGAATTATTTGCCTCACTAACGTTCGGCTAAATAAACTTCAGCTTCGCCACATAAAGTATCACTTTTACTCCTAATAACATAATCTACTATTATTGTCGACCGAGTAAACACAGCATTTCTACTTTATCAGTAGGGGTTAGGCGTATTCTAGGTATTATTTAAATTTGCAGAATGCTAAATTAACAGTTCATAAACTTAATTGACAATTCGTAAACGTAACTGGAGTTCATAAACCTTTTGTTTTCTAGGGTACCACTTATTAAGACAATAGCCAATTGTTAATTATCTACATAATAATATTGTACATTACATATTAACAATACAAACATTTCTAATAAAATATGGATTTCGACCGTTTTTGTAATTCTGAGCAACCTTTGTTAGTAGCAAAATTATTTCAAAACTGTCAAAGTAATCCTAAAGGCCAAAATATTCAAGGGTGGTAAGGCGAAAAGTGCAAAGCACTGCGTATTGAATTCTGATTTGATTAGGCTTCTTATTTAGATATGTACAGTCGCGGAATTAAAAATCGGGGCGAGTCTTTTAAAGGATTTTTGCAATTTTTGGGTAATGTAAATTGGGGTTTGAGTTTCTAGGTTAGCAATTGACAGTTAAACAATGAGGCATGCTGTCATATACGAATAATTATTTTGACTTTTACTAATTTCACCAGGTAAAGCGATAAGTAAAGCAAAGTAAGATATACACTGAATCCACAGTTTCTTGATAACTTTATTTATCCACACCAGTTTAAACGGGGCCTGAACACAACGCCCACTGGTCACAAACCCCCACTCAGAATTTTGTCATAACGCTCAACTTCGATTCTGGTCACAACGCCCAACTTGGTCACAACGCCCAATTTTGATTTTGGTCACAAGAATCGTCAAAAGGATTATTATGGGGAACACCCCTAAAGTATAAAACATCGTGCGCCACATTGGAACTGCAAAAAATTCATGTAGTGTCAGGAAAAATTAGGGGAAAGCTGCATTTAAGCCAGTTGTTATAACACTATAAGAAATATATTTTCCCAAAACTGCCTCTCGCCCTTGTGCTTTCCTCCCTGTGCCCCCTAAACGTTGCATATATGCAGATTTCTGAAAACTACCTTATACTGATGGGGCCGTAATTATACCGATGGGGCCACAATTATATATAACAGCAATGAGATAACATGAACAAGAATATAACACGTATTGCTTTAGTAAGAAAGATATAAACATAGTAGCAAATATTCGAGTAGGCCTGACGCTTATTTTAATTATGACAGAGGTCAACTAAGCATGCCTACTCTTACTCTTACTGTTATATATAATTATGGTCCCATCGGTATATAACAGCAATGAGATAACATGAACAACGAAAGATAATGCTCGAGTAAGAAAGAGATGACCATAGGAAAACATTATTTTAGTAAGCATGTTTAGTTGACAAATGTCATAATTAAATTAAGCGTCAAGCCTTCTCGAATATTTTCTATGTTTATCTCTTTCTTACTCAAGCAATACGTGTTATTTTCCTGTTCATGCTATAGTACTGCTGTTATATACAGTGAGAATAATGTAAGACTATACATGGCTAAATTATGCATAATTAGACATAGGGAATTTATTTAATGTTACCATGGTGTTTGTAAACAAAATAACAACATAGTGACTACAGAAAAACCAACAATTGTTACTAGCATGGGTGAATTGATTAATGCTAAAATAAAGTTGCCAATGTATAGTTTTACATTATTCACGCGGTATAACTGTGGCCCCATCGGTATATCCCTAGGTAAGAGTTGGAATGATGTAAACTTCTTTTATTTTAATTCTTAAACAATGTACTAGAAAAAACTTTCTATTCAATTTTGTTCTAATGCCAGTAATTTTCGAAATAAAAAGTTTACATCGAGTTTCCTTAAAAATGTAAAGCTAAGAAATTGCTAAACTATCCCCACACTGGTGGGTTTTAATCAAATACTACAAAATAGTATAGTTCATTAATATTAAGTAAAATATCAACTTTAATTAAATAATCTCAGATGTTATTGAGATAATTAAAAATCTGATTTGTGTGTTTCCATTTTTTAGAGACTGTAACTCGCAAACTGTACATTGTTATGTTAACTTTATTACTTATTTTTGCCTAGAGGCTCAACTTGTAAAATTTGTAGGTATATTTTTTAAACACTGTGTGTACTTTCTTTTAAAGATCACCTTACAAATTTTATCGATACATGTTTTGAACATCCTTTAAATCGTTCTATACAGTAATAATAAAATCAGGGAGGTACCTATATACTATTTCCTCCAATTCCCATAACTTAAATTATGGGAATTCTTAGATTTCTTAGAAAGGTGGCGGTCTCTCAATGCGCGAAGTTGGGTATTCATTTACGTTACCATTGACGACCTGAAAATAGTTATTTAGACCACAAGTGTTAGAAGTGCAACTTTTTTTCACAAGTGTGGAGGGTTATTAAACGAGGCGCAGCAGAGTTTAATATTCCACAAGCGTGAAAAATAAGCAAGCTAACACGAGTTGTCAATCAGATTTTTTAAAATTTCATTAAGTATTTCAATCCAATCCTATTTTGTATAGAATTGTGTTTGCCTTCATTTCAGTTGTGCGTTGGTCAGTTCTGGTAACTAAGGAAACGTCCAATTAGAATCGTTCATTCCTATATTAAAAGCAAAGTGTGAAAAAAAGTGGCACTTCACACACCGAAATTAATTTAAAAAATCCTACTTTTTCAAATGAAATTTAAAAAAAGGCATTTTGCACACTAGAGCGCCAAAAATTTTCGCGGACTACGGCGCGAAACAATATTAATATTCTTGTTTGACGGTTGTAGAAAAAATATTGTTTGTATTACGAGCGCGAAATGTTTTAGAGCTTTCGAATGACTTTTTTGACTCGGCTATCGCCTCGTCAAAAGAAGTAATATTCTCACGTTCTAAACTCATTAATTTCGCGCACTTAATACAAAAACAACTTTTTTTAAATTTCATTTAAAAAAATATGCTTTTTTTAATTAATTTCGGTGTGTAAACTCAGTGAAAAAAAGTGACACTTTGTTAAGTCATTTTGCTGTTGTAGATGCTTAATTGCATTTCACGCCTTTAGGGCAATTTGTTGCTATGTTAAAACCATTTTCAATCTTTGCGCACAAGTACAATCTCATCTTCCGCACATTTGATTCAGATCATTTTGGTATTTTAAATAGCCACCTAGGCTTTAGGGCAGCGTGCCCGTATGCTAAACCCTTTTAGTTCTTTATTTGGCTCCATCGCCTTATTCCAGAATCATGATTTCGCACATATTTGGCCCCAAACGCAGTATTTCTCGTCGGTTGGAGCCCCCCTCTGATGGCGCTTTGGCAGCCGAGCGTTATCGCTCGCAAGAATTCCGAATCTTCTAGAAAACACGCCGTTGTGGCGTGATACCATGGTCGCCGGCATTAATTTGTTTCATTTTATCGCCTCGCGATTGGCTGCCGAGGTTTAATCACGTGGGGACGCGACCGATGTGACCGGTGGCAGCGCTTCCCTCTGGGCAGTTGATCGCAGACCGTTGCAGAAAGCGTTCGTTCGGTGGTTGTGTTATCCAGGCGGCGTCCTTCGGCCCCTTAGGTGCCCGAGGACGCCTGCCGCTGTCCTTTTAGTATTGTTGCCGTGGAGGCCCTCTTTTCCGTTGCCCGTCTCGAGCTGTTCCGTAAGTTACCGTGTTAAGCTGATAAACTCCTAAAGAAAGTTTTGAGTCCGATCTCCAAAGAATTCGCTGAAGTGGTCGCTGCTCAGGTTCTACCAAAACTTGCCGATACATTTTTTCAATGTCGGATAAAGCAACATACGTGTGTTTTCGGAATCTTAAAAGTATGGACAGCATGTCGTTTTGTATTATTGGCCCTATCATTTGCAAATCATTTATTGAGTAACTGCTGTCGCTTCGCGCCAAACCGTCAAAAACAACACGCAACTTCGTTGTGGTGCTACCTTCGCGCATGACGCCATGATGTGGCATGTAATATGAAGCCGTAGAATCAGGTGAATTTTCTAAAACTTGTGACATATGACCTAAGGATTCATATTCAGATATAGAATTTGTATATTCGTTTTTAAGATTTGGATCCGCCTGTAATCGCTTTTCCAGTGACAAAAATCGCCGCTTTGCTTGCTGGAAGGAATTCCCTAACAATGATGTTGGGTGCTTAAATGGAATAGTGACAACGAATCTCCCATCTTCGTCTCGCCTTGTATTTTTGGTGAAATTATTTTCACACTCAATTTCCTCTTTAGAACGAGGCGTCGTATTTGCAAATTCCTCCATTTCCCAGAACTTCGCGACTTGTGCTTCAAGATTTGAACTTACATTGCAGGTGGAATTATTTGATTGATTCAATCCTACGGGACCAGCAACTATCCAACCCAGTCTTGTGCGTTGCAGAATGGGGTTATTTTGCCCTAACACAATTCGCCCTACGCCTATCAAATTCCAAAAGAGATCGGCCCCTATTAAGAGATCGATGGGCCCAGGCACATTAAATTCTGAATCCGCCAAAGTTATGTTGCTTGGAATTTGAAGATCAGTCGCATCTAATCTTAAATTTGGAAGATCTTCAGTAATTTGCGGCAATAAAAAACAAGAAAGATTCGATATAAATGAGCCTCGACTACAACAAACCCTAACAGTGCATTTGTTATTGCTATGAGATACTAGTTGTGTTAAGCCCGAGACGGCGAGATTAGCCGTTTCTAATTTCAACTTTAATATTTGCCAAACACGCGTTGTTATGAAACTCGATTGAGAGCCGCAATCTAAGAGAGCCCAAATTTTGTGTGGTTGGCTGTTAATATCGTACACCAAAACGCTTGCCGTTGATAAAATAACTTGACTTGAAGACCTAACTGAAAGCGCAACACTTGGAGTTTCAGCCGCGAGAAGCAAAGCGGTTTGATTTGATTGAGAAAGGTCAGCTGAGTTGGTCGCGGGTTTTTCCCTATGTAGCAATGTATGATGTCTACCGCGACACTTCCTACAGGAGCCTGCTTTACAAAATCTACTAAAATGGCCTTTACGCAAGCAATTTAGACATAATTTTGCTGCTTGTGTTCGAGCAAAACGTTCGTCTACTGATAATTTTGCAAACTCTTTGCAAGTGTCTTTAACCCCTACAAAAGCACGAGAATTTGGCTTTTTATTTTCACTAGCTTTCTGTAAATGATTCATCTCCAAAGTTTCTAACAGGTCCGCACGGGATTTCAAAAATTGCAAAAGATTGTTAAGAGTGGGTATTTTCGTGTCGGCCTTGTATTCCTCCCATTCCCTGGCCGTAACTTTATCTAATTTTGTACTAATTAAATATATGATTAGTGTGTCCCATTGATCGGTGGGTTGTTTCAGTAATTTCAAAGCACGTAAATGTTTAAGTAACGCATCGATCAATTGGCGAATTTTCACAGAGGATTCCTTGGAAATCGGTTCTAAATTGAAAAGTGCCTTTATGTGATTGTGCACGAGAAGTCGAAAATTGTTAAAGCGTTTGCATAAGACGTCCCAGGCAATTGCATAATTTGTTGACGTGAACTCTAATGATTGAATCACTTGGAATGCACCACCTGATAAAGCTGATCTCAAATAATGGTATCTTTGAATGTCAGTTATGCTTTCATTCTCGTGTATCAAAGATTGAAATGTATCCCGAAATTCTAGCTATGTTTCGTAGCTTCCATCATATTTTGGGAGTTCAATGACCGGGAGTTTTATTCCCTGTAACCGCGATCCTACAACTGAGGCCGAAGATGCGTTGTCATCTTGAGTGGTTTTTACCTTTACAGCGTTCGTTATTAAGTTTTTAGCGATAGCTACTGTGGAAAAATATGAGTTATCAAACTCTTCGCGTTGTACAAATTCCGTATCGATATCATCTACCAAACTGTCGATTTGAGTTTGAATATCGTCAAAATTTTCAAATAGTTTAGTAAATTTGTCCAAACGCTCCTCTACTTCAATTACAGTTGCATCGTCTAACGAGTTATTTAGCTGACCAATTCCATTCAAATAATTTTTAAACATAGTTAATTTTGCTTTTACCGAGGCACGTTGCCGTTTTAATGATTGCAATTGCTGTTCTAATTCGGCCATCGCGTTTGTACAGAATCTCAAATAAAGGAACGGATTTTAGGAAGTTACAGGATGACTCACTTACTTGCAATTCGAACCAAGCGCTTTTCCCAACAAAAGAATGGATCCTATGGGCCAATCGATGACTCGAACCATAAGACGCCGTGCTGCCAAGGGCTGGAATTTCAACGTTGCCTTGGGAGTGCAGATCGCCAGTTAAAACTTGCACGCGAATTGTGCTACAGCGGACGCTGCCAACACAAAAATTTGGTCCACTGTAGGCTTCCGTCTTGCAGCGTGCGAGCTTTGCTGGTACCCCAATGGAGAGTTGTGCCACCGTGCCGTTTTCTTGTTTCACTCACGAAAGCTTTCTGGAACTTGATTAATTTGCTTGCCTTGATTGTTTTACCTCAATCATGTGTGGTGCATCCGGCTCGAAAGACCATGTGGAATTTCAGGCTGGATTTCCCTTTCTTTCAGTATTATTAAAAAACAAAGCAGTAAATTTAACAACCTTTAATTTAGTAAACAACACAATATTATTTACACACCACACATAATCTATTAAACAAACTAATCGTAAATTCTGTTAAAGCAAAGTAAAAACGGGCTGCGTAGCGACACCCTTTCAACTACTTGATGTTTTTCGCACTGACTGCAAGCGTGGCTGCAGCCGAGTTCCCTCCGCCGCTGGTACAGCGCGTACAAAAGATTTAAACGTGCGGGACCCGCGAAATACGAATTGCAGTTAGCCGCAGCGGCAAATATAAATAGGTTTGAACACGAAGTTTCTATTAGAGAGTGAAGCAGGTACGAGGTGAAAAAGGGGCCGACCGAGAAGAAAATGGATGGAGGCAGTTAAGGAGGACCTTAATCAGTGTCAAATCACAGAATGAAGAGAGCTGGCAAGAAACAAAAAGAAGTGGAAAACGACTATTGAAGCCTTGGGCCACTAGGCCTGCAGAGCTGTTGTATATTTATATATATTGATGTGAGATAGGTGATGTTGTGTCTAGAGGGAGCTAGTGACAGAACGTGAGTGTTAGGTTAGGCGGAAAGGTGTGAGGAAACGCCAGTTCGTACTCGCTCGTGTAATATGTTGTACGTGCGCGCATACGTTGCCAATTGTTAGATATATAAGCTACTTATCAGCCTTATTCACTTTGTATTTTGTGTTGTATTAAAAGTACTCGAACCTAATAATTGATGTTGTTAATAATCACCGATTAAACACAACAGGTGATTTTCCAGTTGAATACTTCTAAAATGGGTTTCTTTTGTTTTATATTTTTTTTATTAACTCCTATTTTAAATAGAACACTGGGTATATTATTACATTTTTTAAATCAGCTTAAAATTCTAGAGAAAATTTGTCTCTTCAACTAACGCTCTATTCTGTACTGTAGAATTTGTAATTTGTTTTCGTTGCACGAAAAAACATTCACCTGATGAATGTTTCTTTAAGGAAGCGAAATGCAATTATTGTGGTAAAATTGGACACATTGAAAGAGCCTGTCTTTCAAAGAAAAGGGACGAGAAGAAAGGAAACAATTCCGGAAGTTCAAATGCAAAGAAAACAACAACAAATAGTGTTAGTGCACAGAACGTAAATAGTGTAAATAACGAACATTACGAACCTATCTACAGCATCGATGAATTTGAGGATCCGGCCACAAAAGTAAAGGTCCGGTTTTACTAAATAAAACGAGGTGTGTGATGGAGGTCGTTTCAGGGGCCGCATATTCAGTTATAGGACAGAACACTTTCGGGCGTTTATTTAGTGCTGACAAACCAAAGTTGCGCGAAAACAGTGTGATTTTACGGGACTATCAGCAGAAACAAATAAAGACAATAGGAACGTGTGATGTGCTAGTGGAACTAGGAACTTTGTCTGCACAATTCGTAACAAATGGTGATAATGCTAGTTTACTCGGAAGAAACTGGTTTAACCCACTCAACATAAAGATTGCGGGAATAAACGAGGTAACTACAATAAACTTTAATGCAATCGCTGCAGAATATGCAGAAGTGTTCTCAGAAGAACTCGGGAAATTTAAGGGGTCTCCAATCTCCTTAGATTTGGATCCTTTGATTAAACCGGTAGCATTTAAAGCGCGAAAAGTACAGTTTGCAATAAAACCACTAATTGAAACGGAATTAAGTAAACTATGTGACCAGGGTGTGCTAGAACCAGTAAATCACCCATGGTGGGCCACGCCAATCGTGACAGTACTCAAAAGCTCCAGAGAAGTCCGAATATGTGGAGATTATCGGGCTACAGTCAACAAAGCAGTGAGAAGGGATGTTTATCCAGTACCGGCAATACAACAATTGTTTGCAACATTGTCAGGAGGTAAAGTCTTTGCAAAACTTGACTTGAAGCAAGTATACCAGCAGCTGGAAGTCGATGAAGCCAGTGCAGAAGCACAAACGATTATTACTCATAAAGGCGCATTCAAAGTCAAAAGATTACAATTTGGATTTCCGTAGCACCTCAAATTTTCCAGAGATTTGTAGACACACGTCTAGCAGGTATTCCAGGTGTGTTACCGTATTTCGACGACATCCTAATAGTTGGAGGATCGGATCAAGAGCTTGCAACTCGACTGAGGGAAGTACTGCGACGCTTCCAAGAAGATGGACTTCGCCTCAAACGCGAAAAGTGTATCCTGCATACAAGCGAAATCATATTCTTGGGATACAAAATAACGGCAGAAGGAATACAGCCTATGGAAGAAAAAGTACGAGCAATTAAACAAGCACCGAGTCCACAAAATAAGCAAGAACTTCAAGCTTTTTTGGGTTTGCTAAACTTTTACCATGCATTCTTAAAGGACAAAGCTACAGTAGCAGAGCCCTTGCACCAGTTGTTACACAAAAATGAAATTTGGAAGTGGACAAAGACAGAAGAGCAAGCTTTCCAGGAGTGAAAGGACTCGTTGTCAACAGAATTACTATTAGCCCACTACGATGAAGCAAGACCGTTAGCACTTACCTGTGATGCTATTCCATATGCAGTTGAGGCCATCCTAAGCCAAACGACGGAGGATGGGAAAGAAGTTCCAGTAGCATTCCACAGCAGGACACTAACGTCAACGGAAAGGAATTTTGCGCAGCTGGACAAAGAAGCACTCGCCATCATTGTAGGAGTCAAGAAATTTCATGACTACATTTTTGGTCGAACCATTGAGATCAGGACTGACCATAAGCCGTTGTTGGGAATCCTGGGTGAAAATAAGCTAACGCCAGACGTTTTATCACCTCGCATGCTAAGGTGGAGACTTATATTAAGTGTATATGAGTACAGATTGCTGCACATTCCAGGGAAACAAATTGCACATGCTGACTGCCTGAGTAGGTTGCCACTTGTAGAAGAAGAATTGGTGGTTCCGCCAGCACACGAGGTCCTAATGCTGGAAGCCATACCAGAACCAGTTATCACAGCAAAGGATGTTGCAGTAGGTACAGGAAAGGACCCGGTATTGTCACGCGTCTTACACTGGACCCAAAAGGGATGGCCAAACAGGATCCAAGACATCCCTCCGGAACTAAAAGGCTTTTGGGGAATACGAAATCAATTTTCAGCATACCAAAACTGTCTACTACTAGGCAATAGAGTGGTAATTCCTCCAAAAGAAAGACCTGAGGTACTGGAAATTCTGCACTCAGGACATCCAGGGATAGTTAGGATGAAAGCATTGGCCAGGTCTTACGTCTGGTGGCCAGATATGGATGCACAAGTAGAAGAAAGGGTGGCAAATTGCAAACAATGTCAAGAAATTCATGCTATGCCACGAAGAGCTCCAGTTCAGCTGTGCGAATGGGCACGAATGCCATGGTCGAGGATCCATATAGACTTCGCAGGTCCCATGCAAGGCCAGTATTTCATTATAATAGTAGATGCATTTTCCAAATGGTTGGAAGTACGTCTCGTACCAACAACTTCAGCAGAAGCAGCAATTAAGGCTCTTCGAGAACTATTTGCTACACATGGCATTCCTGATGTCATCGTAAGCGATAATGGAACAGCGTTCACCTCACAGGAATTCCAAACATTTGTAAAACGGAATGGGATTCGACATGCAAGAATTGCTCCATATAACCCGGCGGCTAATGGTCAAGCCGAGCGAATGGTGAGATCGACAAAGGAAGGATTAAAGAAGTTGGGGGAAGGAGATTGGAACACTAAATTAACACGATTCTTACTACAACAGCACATAACGCCTCATGCAACAACTGGTCAAAGTCCAGCAGAATTGTTTATGGGACAAAAGCTGTCAACCGTCCTTGATCGGTTGCATCCAGATATGGTGCAAGAAATGGTTGCCAAACAAGAGGAAGGAATAGAAGAGAAACCACTTCGCAAATTCACTAAGGATGAAACAGTATTTGCCAGGAATTATTCAGCAAGTGGTCCAAAATGGATACCCGGAACCATCGAAACAACTGCAGGTCCTGTTTCATACAGAATAGCAACACCTGAAGGCAACAGATTGCATAAACACACTAATCAGCTTCGCTGTAGATCTACTAAGATCACTGAGGTAGTCCGAGATGAGCCAGAAAGTATTACAAAAGCGGAGAGCAGCTCAAGCGGGAAAGAACCAACAGCCGAGATATCTGACACAGTGGGAATGGAACAAGATCCAGACACGATGGGTGCAGCGGCATCAACATCAACACTAAGGACTCCTCGTCCACAGAGAACAAGGGTCCCTCCAAGGTTCCTCGCGGATTTTACAAACTAGGAGGGAGGGGTGTTGTGTCTAGAGGGAGCTAGTGACAGAACGTGAGTGTTAGGTTAGGCGGAAACGTGTGAGGAAGCGGCAGTTCGTACTCGCTCGTGTAATATGTTGTACGTGCGCGCATACGTTGTCAATTGTTAGATAGATAAGCTACTTGTCAGCCTTATTCACTTTGTATTTTGTGTTGTATTAAAAGTACTCGAACCTAATAATTGATGTTGTTAATAATCACCGATTAAACACAACAGGTGATTTTCCAGTTGAATACTTCTAAAATGGGTTTCTTTTGTTTTATATTTTTTTTATTAACTCCTATTTTAAATAGAACACTGGGTATATTATTACATTTTTTAAATCAGCTTAAAATTCTAGAGAAAATTTGTCTCTTCAACCAACGCTCTATTCTGTACTGTAGAATTTGTAATTTTTGCAAATTTTTGACAAATGCTTAAAAATTTAAAATCAAATTTTAGGCTAATAGGCCAGTCGACAAGTACATTTTAGCGGGAATAATTCCGGACAAGCTGGAATAAATTTTAATCTGTTCTGTTGGGACTCAGAAAATATATATTAATTTTGCACCCCTTGACAGGCCCGGATTTAACCGCTATACTTAAAAAAAGGCCTAAATTTTTATATTTTTCCTAATATTAGTGAATATCTCGATTAGTATCAACTTTTGAGCAAAATACGTAGTTATCAAAATTAAAGAAGAGTAAATTCTCTACAAAAAATGTTCTATAGATTTTTGTCATATATTCGCTTGTTTCGAATTCATAGGTGTCGAAATATATTTTTTCGAGTATTTCCTTGTTACTTTCTTTTACGATAAAAGAAGTATTGGATTCACCCTAAAAATTCGAAATTGAGTTTTCAACAGATCTTCACGTTTTCAAGTGCCCTGAACCCAAAAAACATGTTTTTGTTCATTGCTCTGTCTGTGCGTCTGTCTGTCTGTGTGTCTGTTTGTGAACAGAATATCTCAAAACGAAAAGAGGTATGACGTTGAAACTTCATATATAAGTTTTGTGTACAATCTAGATGCGACACCATGCTTTTGAAGAAAATCGCATAACCGGAAGTATGTGTTTACTCTTGTGATTTTTCAGTTTTTTTCGATTTTTTCAAAAACGGCTGCTACGATTTTTTCAAACTTCACATTTTTATTACATTTTTAATGTGTATTGATGTGAGCTAGGCAATTTTCCAGTCGAATACCTCTAAAATGGGTTTCTTTTGGTTTCTTTTCCAATTTTTTTTATTAACTCCTATTTTAAATAGAACACCCAGTATATTATTACATTCTTGAATTCAGCTTAAAATTTTAGAGAAAATTTGTCTCTTGAACTAACGCTCTATTTTGTATGGTTTCTGTACAAATTGCAAATTTTTGACAATTTTTGACAAATGCTTGAATGTATGTACCTATGTATGTATGTATAATCGATAACCTCGTTTTACCTTGCGGTGTAGAGGCTGGTGCTTTATGTGCTTGCATCTGGCGGTACAATGCTCAACTTGCCCCGAATTCGGGATACAAAGTTAAAGATTAAAAATCAAATTTTGGCTAATTATAAAATCACTATGAAAGGAAGTTGTGTGCGTGTATCACACCAGATTTTTTTAAATTATTATTGACGTTCGCTGCGACAAAAAATTCTTGTTCGTTGTACTATTTCTATTACTCATGTAAAGAAATTATGTCGCTTACTTTGTACTCGCTTCCACACCACCTAGAGGTAGAGTACTCGACGCGTTTTTTTAAATGGAACCCCCAATAGGCCTAATCCACTATTCCAACTTTGCTAACTTCAAGTTTCTTTTGACTGCTCATCAATTTTTTTTTGCCTTATTCATGTTGGTGGTTGTTCAATATCACTTTGACTTTCAACAATATCTATCTCGTGTTCCGAATTTGCTTCATAATCTTGGGAATGTTCTAGATCGATATGCAAGTCCTCATCGTCGTCTTCGTCGTCTACTTCGATCACGTCGACAGTATTCAAACAAGATTTGCCCTGACAGAAACCACATATTACTGAGCAGTGAAAACCTGCTTTGCGACAGCTACAAGATACATTACAACCTTTGGCGCATTTACAAGAAATTAGTTTAAGAATTCTTGGGGAACTGCGTCTTGTACAGTGAGAATGGGCATTAATCCATTCTTTGAATTTCTCCATCCCCACTCTAAAGGTGATTTTTCGTTTCCATACCATAGCTAAATTTGGTTGTAAGTACGGAACGAGTGCAAGCGAGCTGCGTCTTTGGTTGGTGGCTATGATGCTAGATTTGGTAAACTTCTGTTAATAGATTGTACGAAACACTGGTATCTATACATGTTCAATGATACATAGTGTTGTGATCCATACAGAAGAAGAAGAAATTGTTCTCCCACTTTATCTATTTCCTCTGGGGACGCGTTTGGGTCTTTGAAAATTTGAACAGCCTTCTGTAAGTTTTTCTCTTTCTGTAGAAGTTTAACGAACTTCATTTTCTCCTGCCTGTATAGTGCGGAAACAGTATCGCAGCCACTAAATGCATGCACAAATAAAATGTTGTCCCTAATTGAATCATCGGGAATTACTCCCGCTAACAGCCATTTCAAAAGACTTATCGACTGGCCTATTAGCCAAAATTTGATTTTTAATCTTTAACTTTGTATCCCGAATCCCGCACAAGTTGAGCATTGTACCGCCAGATGCAAGCACATAAAGCAGCAACTTTTACACCGCAAGTATTATACATACATACATACATATATACATACATACAAGCATTTGTCAAAAATTTTCAAAAAATGCAATTTGTACAGAAACCGTACACAATAGAGCGTTAGTTCAAGAGACAAATTTTCTCTAAAATTTTAAGCTGAATTCAAGAATGTAATAATATACTGGGTGTTCTATTTAAAATAGGAGTTAATAAAAAAATGTTTAAAAGGAAACAAAAGAAACCCATTTTAGAGGTATTCGACTGAAAAATTGCCTAGCTCACATCAATACACATTAAAAATTTAATAAAATTGTAAAGTTTGAAAAAAATCGTTAGAGCCGTTTTTGAAAAAATCCAAAAAAAACTAAAAAACCAAATGAGTAAACACCTACTTCCGGTTATGCGATTTTCTTCAAAAGCTTGCTGTCGTATCTAGATAGTACACAAAACTTATATATGAAGTTTCAACGTCATACCTCTTTTCGTTTTGAGATATTCTGTTCACAAACAGACACACCGACAGACCGACACACAGACAGAGCAATAAACAAAAACATGTTTTTTGGGTTCAGGGCACTTTAAAACGTGAAGATCTGTTGAAAACTCAATTTCGAATTTTTGGGTTGAATCCAATACTTCTTTTATCGTAAAAGAAAGTAACAAGCAAATGCTCGAAAAAAAATATATTTCGACGCCTATGAATTCGAAACAAGCGAACGTATGACAAAAATGTATAGAACATTTTTTGTAGAGAATTTACTCTTCTTTAATTTTGACAACTACGCATTTTGCTCAAAAGTTGATACTAATCGAGATATTCACTAATATTAGGAAAAATTATAAAAATTTAGACCTTTTTTTAAGCATAGCGGCTAAATCCGGGCCTGTCAAGGGGTGCAAAATTAATATATATTTTCTGAGTCCCAACAGAACAGATTAAAATTTATTCCAGCTTGTCCGGAATTACTCCCGCTAACAGCCATTTTAAAATACTTATCGACTGGCCTATAATTATAATATCACTGTAAAAGGAAGTTGTGTGCGTGTATCACACCAGATTTTTACTTTTTTTTAATATTTATCTTATAGCAGAACCTGCACGAAATTTGTCATTAATGGTTTTTTTTTGTGATGAGAAAACCAGATCTGATGAGTTTAAATGAACATTGGAGAGGGCGCCACTAGCAGCATTTCGCATACATCTAAAACTTCATAACTTTGTAAATGTTTTATTGCGTACTTGAACTCGTTGCCTTCCTTCACACTTTATGCAGACTTAGGACTGGTCCAAAAAATTTGAAGCTTGTTTGAGGGCCAACAATAATAAGAATTAACATAGCAACGAGTTAACAATGATAGGTATCGTCATTAGTAGGGTTTCCAAGTCCTGGGACCTAAGTTTTTTCGGGACTTACAAGCTAAATTTTAAGTCCCACAACTAGTCCCAAAAATCTTGTCCCTAAGGTGAAATTGTGTTCAGCTTGAAAACAAATTCCAAAGAAAAACAAGTGTTTTAAGTTAAATAAAGTAATTTTTATTTAAATATTAGTAGTATCAGGATAGTATGTTATATAGTAAACGAGTGTAGATAACTAAGAAATAAACTATTTTGACATAAAATAAGAACTTAAAACTACAAGGGCATTTAAGGACGCATCCCCTATTTCAAACGGATTTTTGTAGAAAAAGATCCTGCCACTGAAAATACTCTTGTAAGGGAAGATAGAGGGTCGGCCTTACCTTTTGGCGAAAGTTATATTGGTTATTTTGCCGGCTGGTAATTATCGGCCTAGTTGGGCTAGCTCGCCGCGAGGGTCGCAGGGTTCCAGCTATGCTGAAAAAAAAATAGGAGAGTGCGCCAGGTCCTCGACTCAGATCCAATCCTTATGCCGGACCGTACACAAGGTAAGGACAATTGCCAGCAGATCAAAAAAAAATAAGCCAACAACCAATGAATATAACACAGCTTTATTTTAAATACTGGTGGGTACTATAGTGCATCGCAAACCCGCAAACATATAAGTATAGATCATTTAAAAAAAAAGAATATTGCTAATCATCGTCAATACTAGATTTTCAAAAATATAAACTAAATATAAGTACATAAAAAAAACAATAAAGGGGGCTATTAATATAAATGAATAGGCTAACGCACTAAGACATTTCGAGCACGGCACAAATCAGTCGAACTCCCTACTCAGGTGCCGACATTCCGCGAAAGCATAAAATAACGCGAGGTTTAAAGGAAGCGTAGCGAATATTGACTTACAAAAAAAAACTAGAATAGACCCCGTGAGGCAGGGCAAAGTAGAGCCAGGTTATGCAAGCGCTCAGCTGATGCGAAACCCCGAATATCAGCTCAGAAAGATCCTAAGTAAGTATTCAAAATTTCTAAAGGTCAAAACTACCAGGATATATGGCCATATAAAAGCAGGGTAGATTTCTCAGTGGAAATACATCAGGTACATAAATGAACACTAAAGCAATCGCTTGAATAAACCTTCGGCAAACTTGTACCTACGTAGAGACTCGCAAATAAAGTACAATAACGCGGAATTGACAATTATTCTACCGGCGGCGGGCCTTATGACGCAATCGCTACTAACCCGAGATTAATCAGTCATGAACTGAAACTGCAGAAGCAATCGACTACCGATGTCGCTACTCTAGCCACTATCAACATCGAAACAACGCGGCAAACGTCAGACGGCTGACAGCAAATGGCGACGAAATAAGTGAATGTATAACAAACAAACCGCAGGCAACGAGCAGTAAGTACGACCTTAAATCTGAAATAATTGAACGAAAGATCTAACATACAATTCGCAGGGGAGCTCGATGGGGCGCGGCGGCCGGCAAAACCCCAGTCCTCGGCGGAACCACCGAAACAGGACACTAGTAAGTGTTCTGACATTAATTTGCCAGGATGCACTTAAATGCAAATAAGGCAGCGGCATAAAGGCTGACTAATCTGTGAAATTCGTAGGTTCGGCAGAGAAGCCGTGGCTCGGGGCTATTAAGCCGCAGAGCTGCCTTCACAAACTCGGGTAAGCTCGATTAATGATTCGATAAAGCTCACTAAAATGCACAAAATGGATGCTCGAAATTTGCAAGAGCCCTATTATAATAACGCATCAGATCTATACAAAAGCATGCACTAATAACTAACTAGACGAAGCATTGCTATGCCAAAAATTATCGCACATCCTGACCTTCCTGTTGGCTTGAGGGGGCGAAGCCGGCTAAAGCAGCGAGGGTTTCGGCAGTCGTAACGGAAGGCCAAGCGGGCCGAGAAAGCGGTGAATATGTCACAGGTGAGTGCAATGCTACACTCTCTAGCGTAGTTCCCAGGAATTGCAGAATTCCTTGACAACTCGATAATTTCAGGAGCCCAAATCGACGGTTTGGATGGCCGCGGGGTGCAGCCGAACAAGGAATGCTAAGCCTCTTCAGGGAGGAGTTCAACCTCTCGCAAGAAGCGTCCAGACTCTCCCAAGATCGTATCCGACAGGAACAAGCATCCGACAGTAAATCGAATCCCACAGGGAATCGTATCCGACAGGAAATGGCTATAACGCACAACGCCCAAATAAATCTACGATTAAGGAGCCGAGACTAGAGACAGCTTACCTTGAGTAATGACGGGCAGCCATAAAAGTGCAAGGGGGCTGCTGACCTCAAACGAATCCGCAATTTGCGAATGACGTAAGTACTACAAATTAAATACGAACGTCTTAAAGAACACATGTGCCTTGTAGATCCTCCTCAAAACGAAACGGAGCGAGGCTACACTAATTAGCCCATAAATCAAGCACACAGTCGAGGCACCAGCAGCTCACACCAAGTTTAAAATGGGAAAGAACTCAAAAATTCCACCAGTCACCAGTTATCAAAACTTTCCAAAATTTTTGGGCCAGAAGATGCGAAAAAAACAGCCTGAAAAATGTGACTGCAAGAAGAGATATCCTTTATCTAGCAACAAATAGAATAGTGCAGAATAATTTGCAACAAGGGTTGCCTAAGCGCCATATACAAATATCTGTAGGAATATGACCAAAATAAATTTAATTAGTAAAATATGGGTAATTATTCGAAGAGTTGCTTACCAAACTGCTTGATAATTATAGGAAAATAATTAAAAATAAGATACAGCAAATTATACCTAGTTTAAAGGGTGCAAAAATTGGCAAAAAGCCAGCCATAAATATTCAGATTCAAAGATTCAGCCGGCAAGAGTTCAATACTACGGGGGACGCTCCAAAAGTATCGTAACACTCTCTAGGATTCCATGCTGGTGGGTATACAATACCTCTCTTGTCAATGCAAAACGCAAATAATGCAAAATGTGCACAAGGCATGAGTAATATGCCGTACGTCGTTGAATACCCGTCCTAATTCTCTGATATTGTATACTCGTACACATATTGACATGGTGCCAGGATTTTGCCTGTGGTGGCTGTGGTCCTGCGACTCGGTGTTCTTTGTAGAATCCCAGGAAGGTCCCAGTTTTGGATCCCGGTACTGGAAACCCTAGTTATTACTTACAGTATTGTCAAATAGTTCAATTTGACAAACCTTTTATTGTTTAATTTCAAAATTTAATATTAAAATTTTACATTTTTTGCTATGACTGGCATGGTATTAGTTTATGGTTATTGTCAAGGAAATGATCGGGAGTCGGTGAGAGTATACAGAGAAAGCTTTCCAAATAAGCGCGTACCCACCGACCAAATATTTGCTACTGTTGAAGGACGTCTTCGAGAAATCAATGATTCTGCTCCAATTGTTGATTATGAACGGTAGGAATCATTGATAGATTTATAATTGGTCCTGTATCTTACCACTTCGTTTAAATGGCTTAAACTACCTGGAACACCTCAGAGTAAATTTTCCAAATTTATTGGAAGATCTTCCACTGACTACTAGACAAAACGTGTGGTTCATGCACGATGGTGCACCGTTACACTTCACTTTAAATGTTACAAATCATTTAAATGAGAATTTTCGAAATCGATGGATCGGCAGAGGAAATGATGCTCCTGCAAATTGGTCACCCCCCTCACCGAATTTAACGCCGGTAGATTACTCTTAAAGGGATGGTATACTCTACACATGTAGCCCGAAGAAGAATTGTGGGCACAAATACAAGATTCAATAAACGTTTTATGGTTAGATACAGAGATGATGGAAAAGGTGCATTTCAACTTCCTCCGTCGAATTAATCTTTCTGTACTTGAAAATGGAGGTCATTTTAAACATTTACTAGAGTTTTTCAAACAATTAACATTGCTGTTTTAGTTCGTTATTGATTTTATGTTATTACTATTGTTCTATGCCAGTTCATTTTTACATTCTTATCATTGTTAACTTGTTGCTATGTAAATTTTTCTTGTTGCTGGCCCGCTTACGCTTCAAATTTTTTAGACGAGTCCTAAGCCTGATAAAGTGTGAAATAAGGCAATGACGAGTTTCAGTATGCAATAATACATTTAAATTCAATTATCTCAGAAATGGTTGCTCAGAGCAACACCTACCGAGAACACCTTTTTTGGACAAAAATGCCAGGAAATAAGAATTTTTTGTTAGAAATTTATTACACCGAATCACAAAAAGTTATAAAGCTTTCGGTATGGAAAATGCTGCTGGCGGCACCCTCTGCAATGTACATCAAAACTATAATCAGATCTAGTTTTCTCATCCTAAAAAAACCATTCATACCAAATTTCGTGCAGATTCTGCTACTATTAAGATAAATATTTTTAAAAAGTAAAAAACAACTTTAAGGCCCTGTATTCGAAAACTATCAACTTTGAAACTAAGGAAAGTTGGGGTAGATCGTCATAATTTAGCCTCAGGAATTTATGCTAATGTTTTGTACTCACGTTTTGGAGACACCCTGTACATATATTGATAAAAAAATACATTGTAGATATCTTAGTGCAAAAATTAACTTTATTAAAACAACACATCGCTGTACAAAAATGTGATAAAATATGTTAAATATTATATACACACAACTATTATAATTGTTTATAAATTATAAAATATTTCATAACTTTGTGGGTGGATTTCCCAATTAAAAAGTAAATGTCCAGAAGCACGTGCTTCTGGAGTTTAGTCCTGGCCAGGTAACAAAAAAAAACTGCTGGAGTAACTTACGCAAGTGCTGCAATATTTACTTCAACTTATACAGAGTCCAGCAATCGGTAGCGTTAGTTGTAAGTGAGCCATATAAAGAAAACTAGTCGACAGCTTTTTGTATTTATTTTGTGCAATTTAAGTTGCAACTTAAATTGCACAATATAAAGTTGAGGTGTATTTTCTCGCTTGTTACATTTTTACCACCATTTGTAATACGTAATTCTGTAATTACAAAGTAAGTTTGCATATCTAATAAGCTCAAATAAATACAAATACTGCATTTCTTAACTTATTTTTTTCTGTAGGTTACACCAGACTGGTGATAAACAAAAAAAGATAAAAAATTGAAAACTGAATTTTCCGTGTCCCTATAAAAAGAATCCACTTCAAAATGCGCCCACAAAATTATGAGTTATTTCAGTGACCCGTTTAACAACAATTGGACATCGAATAACTATTATTTCACTCTTGCCATAAAGAACAACAAATATTGCCCACCAGTTACTACACTTTATTGCAAATACTTCTAAAATGTTTATGTAGGTACATCTGAATATCCTTATCATGTTTGCTTTCTAATATTTCTATAATTCTGTTATATTTTAGTATAGTTTTCTGAAGTGTAGGATAATTATCGTTCAACATCAAAACAACTAACAATAAGCATGCAATTGAACTATCACACGAAACAATGCTTTCAATTAACACATATTTATTTTCTTCTTCGAAGCCACTTCCTTGACTAGTTACATAGGTATTAAACTGATTTATCTTATTACAAAATGGAACTAGAATTATTAGCCCATAACTCTTTGATAATGAATTACAGAGGGCAGCAAGCTTTTGACCTATCTCATGTAAAGGAAGTTTTTTAAAATAAATCAGTGTAAATTGTAAATGCAAATATTCTTCAAATCCTTCATGCGGTTTTAAGAAATCATCCCAAAAATGTACAAATTTTATGAGAATTTCCTCGTTTGAGCATTTATCATCAAGAAATTCCCGGCAAAATGTTTTCAGAAAATTTGTAGTGCACATTCGACCTGCAAAACGTTTATCTGCGTTATTCCACGTGGCAACAATGTAGTCTTTCAACATGGCAAAACTTAATTTCAACGTTTCTTCTTGTTCCACCTCGGGTTCACACTGAGTTACAAACCTGCAAGTAAATGCCTGAACTTCAGCCTCGAAATAATCAAGATGACCACTACATTTGAAGAGGTTATTTGCAATCACATTTTTACAAAATTCTACTTGGAGTAGTGGAATTATATCAGATGTAAGTGAATTCAAAAGCATAGGTTTATACAGTTTGCTCACTATGTCAGCGTCGGTGTGCTTGTTTAGAACTTCCCATGTAAATAATATATACTGATCCAGGTATTGCAAAGGAATCTTATCAATTTGCATTAATACAGCAATGGTTTCTTTGTTCACATTTAGTTTGACTAAATTCCATAAATAATCAGTAGGATTCTTAACAAAAAAGTTGAATGAACATTTAAAAACAAATTTACGACTTGACGCATTCTTTTCAGTTTCCATGAATCGATTTAGCATTTTATAAACCTGTTCTTTGTCGAGAGTTCTAAATGCAAGATGCAGTACATGTTTCCGTACGGAAAGTGAACGTGCCAGCAACTCACTGAAGAATGGAAGCAGTCGATCTTCATTTAAGTTGCCCGACACTGAATATAAAGAGGGCTGGATTACTCTCATGTAGTCGCCTTTGCAAAAATTTAAAATACTTTGAAGTATCTGCGGTGGGGGACTGACGTTTTTAAGGCTGACACCAATGGCTTTTTGGTATTTGTACGTCGTTTTATCATGTTTCCTGTTTACTTCCACACGTAATTCTGGTGGATAATATGGATGTACAAACTTTATAAATTCATT
>OW679195.1:118156148-118406905 GCA_940337035.1 Agriotes lineatus | reverse complement strand
CGTGTAATTAAAGATTAAAATTATGACGAAAATTTGAAAGATGATATTTAACATAGAGTATTAAGATCAAAATTGATAGTATTTGAAAAAATGACTTACCTAATTTGTATGTCCTGTTGAAGTGTATGAAATAACAGTTTTGGTAGCAATAGGTGGAAATAATCTCCTACTCAGATCGTCCACTTCCTTACACTGATTTTAACTAGCTAGTAGCTAATGCTAATGACTGAATCGCGTAACGAACAAGATACGAATCCGCGGAGCAGTTGACATGTATTCTCTTATATATGACATAACTAAAGCGGATTCTAAAGATGTACGTAAGTACAATCGGCTCTAATCTTATCAGAATTATTACATGGCTATCTATTGAATTTTACCGCCACATAAACAATTACCAATATGATACAGGACATTGTTAAATTTAAAAAGTTATTACAAGCCAATGTATACAGGATTTCATAGAATTTGGTGGTAAGGTTTATTATTTTTAGTTAAAGTTTTAATAAGATAGAAAATATGAAGTAATTAAATACATTATTAGCGTGATATTTATTACTTTTTACTCGGCTGCAGGCAATTAAATAAATTAAAGAAATATTCGACTGCTATTTGTTCATCATTTTTATTACCGGGCCAAAATAGTATATTATACAGTGCGTTCGTAAAGTAGTGGATAAATTCGTTAAAAACTTAAGGAGTAACTTTTGGAAAAAACGCCCGGACCCGTTGGTTTCTATTTTTATTTCCGTATTTTTTCAAACAAAATGTATATATACAGGGTGACTTATGTAAGGGGTATGACGCCATCGATGTTTTTTTTTAAATAGCAACCCCCTTTTTTATTACGGAAATTGAAAGAAAGCATCTTTTTACTTACGTTAAGCTGATTTTTGAGTATAGGCCAGATGATCAAAAATTAAGAAAAAAAATTAAAAATTGCAAAATGTTAAATTTAATTGCAATGGTAATTTCAAAAACAACTAAATTAAAAGTACAAATTGTCTGCCTGCCAGTAACTAAGACGACCGACATGTTTTTTATTGGTTGCTGTCATTGATTAAAAGCGTAAAATAATACTTCTTAAAATAAAATTTAGTATTTTGCAAATTTAAATGTTTTTCTTAATTTTTGGTCATGTGACCTATACGCAAAAATTACTTTAGCGGAAGTAAAAAAAGGGGGTTGCCATTTAAAAAAACATCGATGACGTCATAAATCCTACACGGGTCACCCTGTATGTATAGATTTTATTTGAAAAAATGCGCAAATAAAAGTAAAATCGACGGGTTTCAGCGTTTTTTCCAAAAGTTGTTAGTTGAATATTTAACGAATTTATTCACAACTTTACGGAAGCACTGTATACCAGAGAACTAAAGTTTTCCATTTAATCCCCAGGGTGCAGTTATTCTCGAGGAAATATTCAAACGTGAGATTAAATTTAAAACTTACAGCTACATTCTTAATTTATTGAAAATTGATAACTTTGCAAATATTGTAAGTAACGTCGTAAAATGTGATTTAATCCCACATGGATTAAAAGTGGCAGCTTAGTTTCTCAAAATGAGGCCCAAAGTAGGCCGTTTATCCCCCAATAGTCAAAAATAGTTATTTATGTACGATCGATCAATAATATGGGTTTTTAGACCTAAGTTTTATGGCTTGCCTTCGGAAAAAAAACCACGAAATCCATAATAATACTATATTGTATATTAACAGCGAAAAGAGATACTTTTGTGTTCGCACACGTATAAATTGCAGCGTGAGCTGCAAGCAAGCGCTGCAAACGTGTAAGATTCTTTTACGCCCGCTGACGTCATCTTAGAGAGCGAAAAGTAATATTATCTTCCGATGGCGAAAAAGACTTGCTTTACCCCTGAAAAGAAAGCCTAAAATCGTATATTATTGATCGATCGTACATAAATAAGTATTTTTGACCCCTGGTGATAAACGGCCTACTTTGGGCGTCATTTTGAGGGCCTAACTTTGGGATTAAATCACATTTCGGACATTACCTACAATTTGCAAAGTTATCCATGTCGAATAAAATAAGATTGTAACTTTCAGTTCTAAAACCTGCAAAATCAGATTTATTTCTAAATCTATTCCCGGGAGTGCAAAAATAGCGTATACCTCAGAACTAAAGTCCATTTAATCTCACGTGTGAATATTTCCTCGAGAATAACTGCACCTGAGGATTAAATGGAACACTTTAGTTGTTTGGTATATAATATACTATTTATACACTAAATACATAAATAACCATTATGTACGATCGATCGATAATATGAATTTTTTAGACCTCCTTTCAGGCGTAAGCAAGTCCTTTTCGCCTTCGGGCGATAACATTGTTTTACGTGTGCGAACACAAAAGTATCTATTTCTGCTTTTAATATACAATATACTGTTATGGCTTTCGTGTTTTTTTTCCGAACTCAATTCATAAAACTAAATTTTACACACTAAATACATAAATAACCATTATGTACGATCGATCGATAGCATTAATTTTTTAGACCTGCTCTTTCAAGCGTAATGCAAGACTTTTTGGCCCTCGGGTCATAATTGCTGGTTTTGTAGAAGTGTTATTTTTTGGTCGAGAAAGTAGTTTGAAAACTCAGGCTCGTAGTACTGAGGCTTGTAAGCATTAGAGACCGAAAAATATGCAATACGACTCAAGGTATAATTGCCGACAAAAAAATGGAAACACTAATTTTTATATTTTGAAAATCTATGTTTTTCATGTCAATTAATTGTAAATGTAACATTCGGTTAAGGCAGTATGACATAAAACACAATTACAATTTCTAAAATCATTTAAAAAATTTAAATTTATTAGCCATAAATTTTTATTATTTTGGCATGGCTTTCTTGATTGTTTCCAACTGACGTAGACGTAAATTCTCAATAAGTAATTGTCATTTTTCAAATACATTTTTTATTTATATTAGTACGGGCTTTTGAAAATAGAATATCATATGCTATTCGGAGTAAAAGTGGCTTAACGAAACGCGTTTAGATAGGTATAAGTAAATTGAGGGAATAGTATATTATGTGACCGAGCTCTGTGGATCAGTGGTTAGCATGTCTGATTAGCATACGGGAGGTCGTGGGGTCGATTCTCGTAGCCGTCCGCTTTGATTCAGGTTTTTAGGTGGTTTTTCTGAGTCAAGAGAGTACCTTCTTTGAGGCGACTGCCGGGGCAGTACTTCTTCACCTGTCCTAGCGTTTCTTCCATTCTCCATCCCTCTTGAAATTACCGTTATTGCCTGAAGAGGGACGCAAGGACCCTATAGCAGCCCACCTCCAATTGGAGGAATTGAACTGACTTTGAACCTTTACCTTTTTTAAGTACATTATGTTATTAGGAGTAAAACTGATATTTTGCGCGCTTCGCCCGAACTTGTCTGATAACGCGTCCGGTCTCGCCACATAAAGTATCACTTTTACTCCAAATAACATAAAATACTATTAACTCAATTTACTTATACCTATCCAAACGAGTTTCGTTAAGCCAGTCTTTTTCTTGAAAATTCGTTTAAAAAAGGACATTGTGTGGGGACGGACTAGCAAATTTTAATAGTTATTTATTGTATAAGTGTTTTAGATGGTGTTTTATCCACGCAAGAATGTTTAAACGCGAGAAAGCAGTTCGAGCGTTTAATTTTCTTAAGTGGATAAAACGCAACTAAAACACGAATGCAATACAACGTTTTATCCAACAACTCAATAAATATCTAAAAAAACATACGTTTTGTATTGACAGCCATGAATAGTCATAGTGACAATTTGGAAACTACCGAAAGATCAATTGTTATACGTTTTGCAGTACTGAAGTGCATTGTCAGTCTATGCCAAATTCGAGAGGTTAATAGGTTAAGTTTTGTTTGTTATTTGACACAGATTGGCGCAAAACTTAACCTACAAATTTGGAATTTGGCATAGCTTGACAGTGCTATCAACAATGCAGTAGTAAGTGACATGGTTTTATTCTACTAGTGGAATAAAGTAATTTCATTATTCCACTAGTGGATAAAGTGGTACTTTAGACGGTTCATAAGTGTGGATAAAACTTCAATTATAAGGTGACTGTGGATAAAGGTACACACTAGGGATGTTCCAAATACTCGTATTCGTATTCGTATTCGCGAGTATTCGCTATATTTTCAAGATTTGTATTCGTAATCGTATTCGCCAAAATTAACACGAATATTATACGAGTATTTGACATTAAAATTATAGAAATATATGTAGATAAGAATTTTAATAAAAATATAAAACAGGTATTCATACATTAAATAAAACATTTTTTAAAATATTAACCATTCTATAACATTAAATAAAAAACAAAACTATTTTCCATACTATTTCTAACATTTGCAGCGCGTACAAAAACGATATTGATGTTGATGTATTCGTATTCGCGAATATTCATAAGAGTATTTGTATTCGGTATTCGTATTCGCGAATACAAATTTTTGTATATTCGGAACATCCCTAGTACACAAGGTAACTAGATGCAGAGACGGTTTTTTGTTTAACAACCACTTAAAATTTTAAACCGTCTCTGTATCTAGTTATCGCGTATACTTAGTACCTGCAGACAATCTGTATAATACTAGAAACAGGTTGAAAAAAAATTAGACGTATACTGAAATTTGACACTATAAAAGTATAAGGATATATTTTTTAAAATGATGTTGACCAAAAATAATATTTACGTCTTTGGTGTAGTATTATATCTACGTGTTCTTTTATTTATTAGTATTTGTTTTTCTTCGTCTTCTATTTAATATAGTTTGCGGAATTATAACCACCACGCGTGGTTCTATGGGACATCTTCGGGCTAATCTAACCCATTGGGTTTACGACCACCAACACTTTCTATAAAGAAACTAAGTAACTATATCTGGAATAGGTTTTTTACTAGGCAATTACACCGGTCCTTTAATTCACACTTGTATGCTTGCTTTTGAATATTATTTTACAATAATTAACACAAAATATCTAAGAACTGCTGAAAGACAATGTAACCATCGATAAGTTTAACCTTCGTCTGACAGCGCTATGTATTTTTTATTCAACAGAAAATCGCGAAACATTAGGAAGTTCAATATATTTTTATTTATAAATGCCACAAACAGTTTCTTTTGGGGGCTCGTCGCTACGTTCAAGAAATTTTTATCTAATTGCCGTGACCTAATATCCGTTTCAGAAGAAGATCACGGACTAATATAATCAACAAAAGTGTTTTTATTTCATTGTTTATGTGATATGTATGTACAAATGATAGCAAGGTCCTTTAAAAATAAAATTTCAACTATAAATTTTAAAAAGCCAGATTTAAACTTATAGTGCGCATTTAAAAAAAAACAGATATCGAAGTTCAAACATATTTATCAAAATTTCAGTTTTAACACTACATCGACTGGAACTTATTGATAAAATAACTCCAAATATAATTTTTAGGGCAACAGTAACTTTGTAGCTCTTAAAAAAACGTTGGAATACATCAACCTCGAAAACTAATAGACTTTTTTTAAGAGCCTTTTGTTGCTTAATCATGTTTGTTACAGATAAAACGAGACTAAACAACGTTTATCTTCATTCGAGATGGCTGAACGGAACTGCAATGTTTTGTTTACAATTTGATGTCAAAGTTTATCGTGTGTGGAGGTCTAAAATATTTATTATTTAGCACTTCAAGTAAAACGTGACACAGTGCAAGTCATCGTCAAGTTTTAAAAATTGGAGACCCATATTCAATGTACATTATATGACGTGTAGTGTAAGAACGTTCCTACATTTAATAAAATAATAGGACTAATGTCTTTCGTTATTAACTGTTAGGAGGTATATATACTGCTTACTGCTCCACAAATGAAATGGACCACCCATAAAAATTGTATTTATTACATAACAAAATAGAATGCTTGAGTAAGAAAGAGATGGCCATACGAAAAAATTATTTTAGTAGGCATGTTTAGTTGACAAATGTCATAATTAAATTATGCTTCAAGCCTTCTCGAATATTTGCTACTATGTTTATCTCTTTCTTACTCAAGCAATACGTGTTATCTTCTTGTTCATGTTATCTCATTGCTGTTATATATAATTGTGGCCCCATCGGTATAAGGATTTTTTACAGCTGACGCTGTTTTCCTTGACTCAGCCACATTTCGATTCCTGTCTATTTTCCCAGTCTCCATCTTCCAGTTGTTTATTGTCCATCGCGTTGCCGACTTCATTCCTCCAACATCTTCTGGGTCTTCCTTCTGCTTTCTTTTTCCCTTTGGGCTCCATTCTGTAATCTTTGTTGTCCATCGGTTAGGTTCTGACCTTCTTACATGTCCGTACCAAATCAATATTTTCTGTTCGATGTATTCTACCGTATCTTTTTCTACTTTCATTCGTCTTTTAATTTCCGTGTTGGTAACTCTGTCAGTTCTTTTAATTCCGCAGCCTCTTCTCCAGAAATCCGTTTCTGTTGAATGAATTTTATTTTTTTCCCTTTTTATTTAATACCCAGATTTCTGCTCCGTATGTTAGTATGCTGCGTACTAGAGTGTTGTAAATTCTAGTCGTTTTTCTGAGGTCTCACTATAAATAGCATTTCTTTTCATAATTTAGTTTAAATAACACTAAATCCATTAATAAAATATTATCATTTGAAGATTTAGAATTTTCCCCAAATATTGATAGCACATTGCATTTAAAGTATGCCAAATCGTTGCCAACAATTTTTAAACGTTCCAATGAGACTCGAAAAACTATTAATTTCTTTTTTGTTCTTTTCTCTTATTTTTGTTAAATATAGTTTTTTATAATTTTATAATTTTTTATTTTATTAATCTGATCTTCTTAATACTTCAGTTGATATTTCAGGACAGTGCAATTAAATATGCTTAATATGAGTATACTATAAACCAAAAACTTTTATATATTGCAATAGCCTCACGTTGTGGCTGGCGCCTTTAAACAGACTATATTCGTGCCAGCAAATGGCGTGTGTTGTTTCTCTGTTGCAGAGCCAGTGTATATAGAAGAGTATCGCTACGTCCGCCATGTTTATTCCTCTAACATATGCATCACTTTGAGGTTTGTAATACAATTCCGTCAAGGTGACGTTTGTTGGCAATCCAAAACATTACTTAAAATTCGCAAGACTGTAAGTTTATGTCAAATTCGAGGTTAGCAGGTTAGGTTTTGCATCAGTTCTGACACAAACTGATGCAAAACATAACCTGCTAACCTCGAATTTGACATAAACTTACCGACTTGCCAATTTCAAGTAAAATTTTAGACATAACTCAATCAGTTACTGCTGATGGGAGTAAACATAGCGGCGATGTCGGCATTTTCTTGGTTCGAAGAATGGCGGTATTCTATATACACTGACTCTGATATTTTGCGGTCTGGAAAATACTATTTAATCAATGACTACATGACTGGTGGCTTACAGTAGCAGTATTCAGCCGTGCGGGTCGTTGTAGTTACCTAGTGTGTAATTTGGACCACTCGGAATAACATAAACGTGACATTTTTACCTTGTGCGAAGTCCTTCATTTCGCTGCTCCGTTTGGTGAGAACCGCTGGAAGGTGGCCGGCGCTTCTTTGTCTTGGCCGGCAATTTGCCTTCAAAGGACTACCAGGATGGCGTCCCTGGACTAACGAGGGTCTGGTTGCAGGTATGCTAGCTTTATAGTGAATTTAAGGTTAAATGGATCTGGGGAATGTCCGTTTATGCGAGTTTAAGGAAAACGTTCACCGAATCGAGGCTTCCAGCACATTTGAACTAGGACAAGTATATGAATAAGCTCAGCCAATCGGGACTGCCAGCACAGAAGACCATATGTGAGGTTCAGGTAGAAGTTCGCCAAATCGGGGCCTCCGGTACATGTGAACTAGGGTCAGGAAGGTATCAAAAACACGGGCCAGGCTCCTGGGGGGGGAGGGGGATCGGCCTGGTCAGAATCGAGAAGGTGCGACGCTGAGTGTCGGTTTATGCTACGTCCGTGCATCGTGGCTTGGAATCAGCTTATCTCGAATCCATGCGATATGAAGATGCAAGCGATGATTGTAACTGACTAAGCGCCGTACAAATTTCTGGCATAATATTTATGCTTTAGATAAATTTGCTGCTGTAGCTAACGTCACACCCCTTTCCTTCGGAAAAAGCCATTGCTGAGTGAACACCTTCACTAAGGCTCTCAGAACGATGCAGGTATCACCTGTAGATTTCATGGTTCTCGACACACAACACAGACAGCATTTATAATACCTTCTGGCAGTGGCCGAATGCCATTCCTCGGGTTGCATCAACTGCACAAACACATGCAAACTGCTAGGCGACTGCACGCTCTGGGGTCATTCAAGGAGTGCACAGGGACTCACGTTGCAGCGAAATGCGAAACTGCCGTATTCGTTCGAAATTCTGTCAACGTTCATTCAAACATTCACACATAAACAATACGGGGCGGATGCAGTGATCGCGTTATCGACTTGCATTTATTCCTATAACGTTTCTATGGAGCGCATTTAAAACCACACGCTACTGGACTGCATGGGTCGCGGTGTTGACTTGCATGTCCTTCATGACATTCTACGGAGATCATTCTTTCCGGAATTATTAAATTATGTGAACGTATTTAGGTTGCCAGGATCAACACTTTCACACAACATCTCAACTAGAAAAATTGTATAGGCTGGGGAGACCAACGCACAATCTCCAGAGAAACTATTTCTGGAAGCCACAGTGCAGCAACAGACAACCACCTACCTGCAATGCTAATCTGCCACCTCCGGGCCTCACCTTACATTGGTCATAACACAGGGACTTAGTCACCCTGTAAACAAACATGCGCAAGACACACAAAAAATCATAAGCCGGTACAGTTATTACATCTATTGGGCCACTCCACGTGACCAAACAAACACCTTACAGTAGTACCGTTGTATTCGGCACGTATGACAATTTGACGCACAGCCGAGCCGAACAACATATCCAAATCGGTTCTAGTTAAGAAAAAAAGAAAAAGTCGGCTTAAGCCTCAACAAGTGCCACGCACAAGCATGAAATTTGTATTTGAGTTCGAGTCACCAAAGCGTACTATTGTATTAATTAGGCGTCGGGCGCCGTTTTAAAGGGTTAAGTTACAAGAACAAACACTAAATTGCAAAACACAAGCGTTAAATGTGTACTGGAATGTACTATTGCATTAATTAGGCGTCGAGCGCCGACTTAAAGGGTTAAGTTATAAGAACAAATACTAAATTGCAAAAAACAAGCGTTAAATATGCACTGGAATGTACTATTGCATTAATTATGCTTCAAGCGCAAACTCCGAAAAGTTAATTTACATAGCAAAGCTGCTCTGCAGCACTGAGTATTAGAACACCAACATTAACGTGGTACTAGGGTGTACTCCGCACTAATTATGGGTCGAGCGCAAACTCAAAAGGTTAATTTACACAAACATGCGGGCGAAATAGTTTATTGCACAATTTTACCTTATTGGCGATCTCGGCTTGCAGCTGGTAATGGCATTCAAAGCAGTGTCGGTATGTCTCTTCGCACTTGATGTGTGTGTGGCAAAGCCGAAAGGCTACGACGTCCTACAGAGTCCTCTTTCAAAGAGCGAATTGTGTACAGGCCCCCTTGTCCATTACACAGCTACCAGCGCCAGCGTAGTCGTTGGAAAGGTAACTTCAGGAAAAGGTTGCCTCACAGACAACGGCGGACAATGGGCTTTGACGAGCCTACATATGAACTGAACCCCACAACAACTCGCAAACGGACTTCTCCATACCACAGCACGAGTGCACACCAACGTAATCAAGCAGCGTCTCCCTCGCAACTCAATTAAAAAGATAACCGTCCCAGAAAAACACTTTGCTGTAACAGCACAAACGGAAAAGCAGGAGTACCGACGCCAAGCGTGGAGACGCCCGTACAAAATCGCAATATAAACTCTCTATCGGGCGACTCGGGGCTGAATGAATCGACCGACGCTAACAACCACGCTTAGCGCGATCGGGGTAACTAATCCTGAGCCAAGGACAAAGTCACGCCACTGCAGCTGGCTCGAATAAAAAAAATCAACAACCGCTCTGAATAAAAATTCGGGAACGTTTTCTCACTCGCTCTCATGGGCCAAATTTTAAATAACTTGTAAATCAAAGCTCTAAAGTCTGATGGGGCATGCAGCTGCATGAAACAATGATGAAAGGGATTTACAAAGTTTACGAATTAGAAACAGCGATACAAGGAGTGTACAAAGTTTAGGAATGGCTAGGCTTGATACTAAACGTTGCAGTATTATGCGACGGACTATGGCTAAAATGGACTCGAAATACAGGCAAACTCGCCAATTATGTACCAAAGCTGTTCTAAAGGTTTGTGTAGCTAATTAAATTCCTGAGAAATAAAAAATGGCCTGACAATACATTTGATGCGGGGGCTAACGTTACAAGACAAAAGAAAAAAGTCTATTTTAAGTGGCTAAATGCAAAAGATAATCGCGATCGAGAACGATATAAAGAAGCACAATGAAAAGCATAGAGCAGCAGAAAAACATAAAGCTTAATATCCTAGAAAGGATGCATTTCCGGACCCAGGTTTATTCGAACCTTTTGACTTATTTTTGAGCATAGAATACTTGTACAAAGTATGTCTCCTTGGTTTAGAGAGACCCTGTATATATCAAAAGACTTGTCAATGTAGAAAAGGAAATGTAGGAATATGGGAATAAATATTGGAGAATCATATGTCTATACTCTACACTTTGCAGACGATAATGTGGTTATGGCCCAAAATAAAGATTTTGAGTACATGATTGAAAGCTAATAGAGGAATATAACAAATGGAGTCTAACCATGAACCTGGATGAGACTGAATACGTACGAGATGGAACATAACCCAATGATCCCAATTCAAATTTAGAAGACAACCGAACAATCAAGGCATACGAAAAATATAAACATCTAGGGGTCTTCTTCGATAAAGCTGGAAAAGAACACCTCGAAACCAAACTACAGTAGTAACTGGCAGAAAAGTTATTGGCTGTCTTAAGGATATACTTTGGAGCAAAAATATCAGCAAGAAAATGAAAATTGATATCTACATCGTGATGATCAAAAGTGTTCTATTATATGGGGCTAAAACATAGCACAGGATCGAAGTGAATAAGAAGAAAGTAATTACAACAGAAGTGGATGCTATAAGAAGAGCCTCCTGAACTTCTAGATGAGATAGAGCTGGAAACGATTTTGTTAGGAAAATACGGGTGTAAAAAAACAATTATAGATGAAATAGAACGACAACTGGTGTTGTATGGACATGTGCAAAAGATGAAATACCGCAGGCTTGCAAAACTAGTAATAAAGTGGAACTCCACTGCACGAAGAAGAAGAGGACGTGTAATTAGGAAATGGGAAAAAACGATTAGAGCGAGAAACCTGATGGAAGGAATGAGGAATAACAAACGATAGTGGAATTTGGGCATCGCAAGGCGTTAAACGCTATAACCAATTATATATATTATTTGGGCTACCTTCCACTGTGAAGGAAAGTGTAACGTTGCTAATAGTATGTTATACATTTCTTAAAAGTTTTCTTCGGTAGTTGTTTCAGCACCTTGCCTATAATGAGGTCATTTCCTGGATCTTTATTTAGATTTCAATTACCTTTTATGATAGATCTGATTTCCTTTATTTTAACTAAAGTCAATTATATTCGAAATTCTGTCTGTGAACTTGGCTCCAAGGTATGTGGTCCTAGCCACACACAAAGTGAATCACCGTATGCAGACGGTTCAAGGGCGACCTATGAGAGCACAGACGGGCAATTACACAGCCCAGTATTATCAAGACAGTACTCTTGCCTTCTTGCGGAGGGAGTGTTTTAGCTTGTTGAGCTGGGACCGCCGTTAGAGGTGTCGAACCAGGAGTAATATTGGTCTAGCATTCGAGGGTTTTTGATTACCGGCTATTTTATTTTTTTGTATACAGAAATTCGCGGTGTAGCAAATCTTTGTCGTAAAATGCACCAGTCAAACGTTGTAGTAGTTCAAATGGCCAAATTAGACGATCATTGAGAATACCATCTACAGTTGTGACTTTCGTTTCCCCGCAAATTCGATTAGCAATGTGTTGAGCACGTGTTTCAATTTGTACGGCGCGATCTCCGCCACAAAAGTCATCTGGTCACAACAAGGAGAGAAGCATTTTTCGGGTGAAACAGAAATAAGTCGCTGGTTGAGGTCCTAGGCTTTATATAGGGAACTAGTGGAAATATAGTGTTTCTGACGGAATACGGAATATAAAAACTCGGATGCTAAATTTCCCTAAAGATCAACGCAAGCCGTAGATGGCTTATGAGGCTCAGCGCTCAGCCGTGCATTTGCCGGATTCCGTCTGTCTGCGCACTTAAAATGCATTCATTTACATCGTTCTGCTCAAGTTATTTACGTAGAGTACTTAATTTTGGAAGTATTATAATTCACACTTCGTTGTTGCTTACAGTGCAAATTATTTCATTTATATCAAAACGAACGAACTGTAATTGTTTTTGGAAATCCTGATATTCTAGGAATTTCGCATTTATTTACCCGTCATAATCACAACTGCTTTGGGAAACAAAGTTTCCGTATTAAAGTGTAATTGTCAAAACATTAATTTTATTCTGTATTAATGTATTAAGGGCGAATAGTTTTGCTGGATTTTTTTAACGAAAGTTTCAATAAAATTTTCCGAGCAAAATCGCGACTCCGAAATACTGTTTGATTATTTTCTAAAAATCGGTTAATTTTGAATCCGTACGCGATGAATATAACATTCATACTGACGTACAATGACAATGGCGTATTTGAAACACCGCCCTGATTAAAACAACATATTTGTTGGTTGCCATGGATGCACGTGATATAAATAAATTGATAAAGTCCTAAAGAAAAAAATTGATTTTGTATCGCTGGAAAAGCACATGATGAATTTTGAAAAATGATGACGTTTGATTGGATAATAACGAATTCGAGAAATAGTCAATAATAATATTTTATTTATAACAACTACCGTACTTCTAATACGGTTGAAATGCAAGTTTACCAATTGTACCATTTAATGAATCCATTAAGAAAAACGTGATGCTCTGGTACCTACGTCATAAATTTTTCTACCAGCGAAAAACCCTCATTATTAGAAATTAATATCCTTGTTGCAGCTAGACTCATCTACCTACTTAGTGGGATTCCAGTAATTATTCATTGAAAATGATGTGCTGAACTTAACACAAAATTGCTGTTTTGACAATTAATTAAACTTCAATGCGGGAACGTTGTATTATATGGCAGTTGTGATTATTCTAGCCAGCGTACATAAATCAAACAACTAGAGACACTCACTGTCGGTTTCTTTGATGTCAAAATTCCGATTTTGATAACCTTGAACGGCTCCTGGGAGGTACTTTCCGATGGTACTAACAGATGGCGCCACTACTTGATCACATCATGATTGGTAGCAGAGCCAGTAACTGGCTCTGATTGGTAGAACTTTGTGCTGCCATCTGATAGTAAAGCTTAGAAATACCCCCCGAGTTACTGTCTCAGGCACTCTAGACAGGTTTCAACATTTTACCAGCGTACATACATCAAACAAGTAGAGACACTTAAGCCAAACGATGAAACCTGTCTAGAGTGCCAGGGACAGTAACTCGGGGGGTATTTCTAAGCTTGACTATCAGATAGCAGCACAACATTCTACCAATCAGAGCCAGTTACTAGCTCTGCTACCAATCATATGTGACAAAGTAGTGGCGCCATCTGTTAGTACTATCGGAAAGTACCCCCCAGGAGCCGTTCAAGGTCATCCAAATCGGAATTTTGATATCAAAGGAACCGACAGTGAGTGTCTCTACTTGTTTGATATATGTACGCTGATTTTGCATGAGTGTCTTTACTTGTTTGATGTATGTACGCTGATTCTAGCTAAATAAATACGGAATCTCAGAATATCATACCTTTCTAAAATAGTTACGTTTCGTTAATTTTTGCTATAAGTAAGAATAAAACTGCACTGTAACTGAAAACAAATTATCAATTATAATATAGCCAAAAGTGAGTAATCTAGATTGATACGGTATTTCAGGGGGAAGTTGTAAATCGATCCATTTTAAGCACACAAAAAGACAAATAATGACAAAGGCATCGCTGTAAGCACAAGACACCCACTGCACTCGTTGATCTCTAGTAAAATTTCCATTGACATTTTTTTATGATGGGCAGACACAATGTATATTCGAACTACCCAGTTATAGCTGTCAGTTGCAGAATGTGTTTTTTTACTTCCCTCGTCTGAAAGACGAAGGACGTATTGAAATCACGAAAAAATCACCTTCCGACATTACTTCAGATCTTCACGTTCCAGGGTCCCTAGATAACGAAAAACAGGTTTTCTCAATTCCGTCAGTCTGTCTGTCTGTCTGTTGGCGGTATAACTCAAAAACTATTTGTCGGAGGAAGGCAATATTTTGCATACTCATTTGAAACAATTTTTCGCGCCGATTAATTGTTTCCTCAAGTTACCCAATTATTTCAGACTTAACCTGTATATTTTAATTTAAATCGTAATCAGTTTGCATTTCTAATTGTTTAATTTCCCAGTTCCGTCCATTTTTATACCTGTATGAGTCCCCGCTCGCTATCTTCAGAGCGCAGCGTTTTTGTTATTTTCTCTCCGGCGACTTGCGACTTGGCTTGAGCTCATTTTTCCTTTGGCGACTCGGCCTAGCAGCTCGCTGAACGAGAAATCTACCTTGTGCTAAATTAAGCATTCTATTTCGAAAGGTGAAAATAAATCAGGTATGATGGACTTTCAAACATTGTTATTTCCATAGTAATTAGTCACTTTTAGCTCTTTTCTTGTAGCCTTTGGAATAGGCGCTTTATCCCAACAATAACCCTACGAGGGAATATTTTGCCACCATCTTCCTGTGCTCCGGCGGTGGGCGAATGGACGCAAGCATTTTTCCACGTCCCGATTCCGGCAGCTCAATCGATAGCACCACGTGCAAATAGCCCGTTGTTTTCGGAAATTCCGTGTATGACAAAGACGGCCAACGCCAACTTTCAAGTATTTGACGAGCACCAGAGGTTAGTGTGGTGAATTTTACTTATTTGCGACGCCAGTACGTGAAGAGTTACGCGCGTTATTAATGTGTTTATATTTCAATAATTCCTTAATTACTATCACAATATTTCAATTTCAAATTTGTTGTAAAAGGCGCACTCACGCTTAGGTTATCAGTGACCTGGATTAAAGTTTTTACTGACGGCGATGTGCACATCTCTCGATTAATTCGACAAGTTGAAATGTTTTAAAAAACGGACAAAGGGGTTCCTTAGAATTATGCGTGTGGAAACTTTTCGTTAAACTTTACGATATTATTTTGTAATTTAAACACTTTGACAAATCATTTACCTACACTGTTTTGATGTTCAACCAATTTTTTACATTTAATAAACCCTAGTTAACTGTTGTTGGGCTATTCTTTTCGGAATCATTTTGATTCCTGGCGCCCTATTGTATTTTGTAGCTACTTGCAGGGTGCACCGCTGAGCTCCAACAACGACCTAAAAAGCGCCGAATAGAGTTAGTTCGGCCGACACGGGAAGTGTGGTTATCTCAAAAAATCAGTCAATCTGCGTTCTGGCGGTTACCGATTTATTACTCTAGCTAAGACTCAGGTTGGCTCTTTTTTGTGTGACACATTATATATATATATAACTCGATCCCCATAAATATCAAACATTGTCAATCTATAAATACTTTCAAATTAAAGATAAAATTATGGACCTTCTGCGTTTTATGATCAATTAATTACTACTACAATATGAAACTACTGTATTCATCTGACTGAAGCACACAAGACATTATAAAGAAAGGCAAAAATCAAACGGCAAGACAGGAGAAAATACGAGTGAAAAGCAAACAGATGAACATCGAAAAACAAATGTGCAGGAAGTAAACTCTAAATAAATTAGTCAGTGCAATTTCGCGTGTGAACAGAGAAAAGCAATTAATAAAACGTGTGGAGGCGAGAAGAGACATTTTAATAATGAAAAATGTAGACAATGTTTTAGATATAAGAAATTTGTAAATATAATAGTTTATAAGCAGATTTATTTTAAGATGTAATTGATTTGAACTTGGTTAATTTCCGTTTATATTAATATTAGATTAGCTTTTGTTTATAACGGATTATGGAGAACAAATGAATAAATTATAAGAAATGACGTTGCAAATTGTGCTCGACTTTAAATAATATTTTTATATAATAAATGAGCATTTTTCAACTTAAAAAGTATACCGTTTTAATTAGTGCACATCTCAGTTGGTGTGGTATCGTTTGTGAGTGTTTCCGCAACCAAAATTTAGAAAGTTCCGTGAAGGAGCCCTTCCGAGAAGTTAGCAGCCATTCAGCTCACATTTTCGATCAGTGCGTGTAGCCAAGGAAATCATCGCAGCCTAGAGGGGAAAATTCCAGGGCGTAGAGCAGCTCTGTAGCTACGTCTCCAGGAGGTTTTACCACGAGGGAGTCCGTAGCAGATTCAGAATTTCAACGGCGTCACTCCAGCGAGACGATGAGTTCGGCGAAATATCAGGTACCCAAATTTGCCTAGAATTAACTACGTTAGACCCGGGAAAATTACGTGAATGATAAAGGAGACATTACTTAAGAAGATCCAAGCATTTCCGCGGCAATAAGGGAGGTGCAGCCCTCAAAACAAGCGAATTCCATTATTTGAGGATATGCGAAGGTGAAACCGGACACGGCCGAAAAACAATTGCTAATTTCCGCCAGCAGCGCCTCCTTAGACGTCATAAACAATTAATTGCCTAAACCAGAAGATAATTAATGCCGCCAAAGCGCGAACTTTGATAATTTCAAGATTTTAAGACGTCAAACACGCAATTTTGCATACGGAATCCATTTTGTGTAATGTTTGACCTACTTTCAAATATTTTGCTTATGCGTATTGGAACTAATGCGGTAGACAGAACCGTACTCAAATAATATATAATTTATAATCGACAAGGAACCCAACTGAGTTAGAGTGATTGCTTTACTTGAGAGCTAGCGTTTATTTATCATTATTTGCAGGTAGATGAAATATAAAAACGGGCATATAACCATTCATTTAGGCGTTTAAATAAATACAGCTTACTTTTAATCTGCCTGAGAATTTTAGTTCAAACAAAATATTATGTGGAGGCTCTAACAATTAAATATTTAATTTAATTAGAGAGAGCATTCCATCGCAATATATATATACCTGGAATGAAACCGGGAAAATTTCAGATAAATACCCAGGTTATTTACGTAAAATGACGAGCCCGACCAGGTAAAAATGCAATGCAAAATACGATTTATAAAGCTAACTGGATCCCTATTGCATTAGCACCTCGAATTTGACATAGACTGTTTACATGCCATTGGTGGCTAGTCTAGTCAAATTCGAGGTTAGCAGGTTAGGTTTTGCGTCAGTTTGTGTCAAATTCGAGGTTAGCAGGTTAAGTTTTGCGTCCCTTTGTGTTAGTGCAGTGCCATCAATGACATTCGAGGTGCTAATGCAATGTGGATCCAGTTAGCTTTATAGATCGTATTTTGGGTTGCATTTTTACCTGGTCGGGCTCGTCATTTTACGTGAATAACCCTGTATATACAGGGTGAGCTCCTTAAAAGAATAAAATTGTGTTTATTTTTCATTTTCCTTAGTCATAGATATAAGTAATAATTTGTACATAGTGCAGGTTTTATTCTTACCAAGAATGGGAGCCAATATATACAAAATAACTTTTTTACGATACAAAAACGAGGCACAAATTAGCGCATTACTAAATATAGCTGCGACGTAGGAATTCGAGAGAACGGTGCTCGTGGCACAGGTAGAAATTTCCCAGTCCCTTACAAATCTCACAAAACGTTGTGGGCTGCACATGCGTCACGTCCGTCTGCCGTTCGAATTAGGCCGCCGTTAAGGTTTTTTTTTAAATTTATTTAATTTATTAGAAACGTGAAGATATTTTTACGCCTAACTTAATTTGATTTTTAAAATTATTTATTGTCACAGTGTCAACGAGGGAAGTTCTGGGTAAATTACAGATTTTTAATTTTTACTTAAGTCTGGATCATTGCTATTTGAGCCTTTATTTTCTAAATTCTCGTTACGTTTGGAGGTTGTAATTGGTTTGTTTAGCCAGTAGTGTGAAATTTCTGCTTATTTTAGTTGAGCATGGGTGTTATCTGAGCTCCTTTGCTGTTTTCTATTTTCCAGTTATCCAAACTGGTTTGTGTGTATTTTGGTTATGGAATGCTTTATTAGGTGCTGGAATTTTTGCAGATAACATTGGTTGCTGTTATGTTAGCAGCAGCGTATAATGAAATATGTTACAATCATGTGTGAATATTAACTGTTTTTAGTCACTGAACTCGATTACATAAAGTACACCTGTACAATAATGGCTATTTATTTACGACAGTGTGTAAAAGGAACTTTTAGTTGGCAGTTTTAAGTTTGTAAAACGACTGTTTAATAACATGATTTCATTAGTCAGGTCGCCAGTAGCAACGTTGTTAAAATTTTTAACCACGCCAAATTACGACCGGTTACTATGGTGACGTTTTTCTTATCAAGGCAGACCTGTTATTTAATGCAATAATCTTAATTTACATTTAAAACATTTTTGTATATTAACTGTGTTTTCTAAATTATATCTTAAATAAAATATTGTACTATATACAATTACACATGCGTAAAGCGTCTTTACGGGTCTTAAAACTCACTGCACTCGCGTTTTAACTCTGTCCCACTCGTAACTAAAACTATCATACAACGAATATCTCAAGCGACACTTTCTTGCACGCGTGGGAGAGAGATTTTCTGCCCCCCTCCCACCCCCTCGAAATGCTTTCGCATTACTTCATGGGAGTTGCAAGCGTCACTTAAACTATCATGCCTCAATTAAATGAAACCGGAACGCTCGAGACGGGAGTCGAACTCTCGCCCGCGACCACTGGCCCACTGAGGCCCTTTACCAGCCAAAAATTAACATATAACAACGCTTTCAAACCTTTCCATCTTGCTTACTCCGTGGCTTCTCAGACAGTAAAAGGCCTTGCTGTCACTAATTGGTCATCTTCTTCCTCTTCTTACTGCTTTTATATAGGCTTGCTGGTCCTTTTCGGATGTCTCCTCACCCGGGTGTAGGTTGTCACTCTATCGTCTTTGCTGTCTCTTTGCTTGTCCGTTGGCGATTTATCCCTTGTTATTCGGTCTTATGACAATTTATTGCAAATTTGTGTTCTTACTGCTTTCTCTGTGTAAAAGATTTTTTTTTCAATTTTGCGAACGATATATATATCTACGTTTTCTAGAACCTTTGCCTTTGCTGTGTCTGGATTGGATTTCGCAGTATAGGTCATCTCTTATTGTTGTATATTCTAATTTTTGCTTCTTTTCCGATATATTTATTTCGCCAGATTGTATCATTGAGACATCCTGCTATTCTATTTGCTTTACTAACTTATTATATAACTTCTGATTCTGTGTCACGTAGGTACGAATAGTTAAATTTCATTACTTGCTGTGTTACTTATCCGTGGACTTCCAGCTTATATCTGCTTGTCCCACGGACTATTGTCATGCATTTTGTTATTTCGGTTGAAATAATCATACTCGTACTACTCATAGTAAAATGTTTTGTTCGGCAGAACTAATACAGAAGTCTGCTAGAAGCACTGCATTGTCCGCATAACCAAGTATTGACACTTCCACACCCTTTTCCAATTCTTATGTGATTGATCTTAATTAATTCTTTTACTTCTTTTTTGTGTTCTGATTAGTCGCTAAATTATTTTCCATTCGCCTATAGAATCGTTCCCACTACTCATATTTGGTTTTATTTACATATAGTTTCTGATTCTAATGTTGATTGATTTATATTTTAGATAGGTTTCTCTATTTCTTCTTTTTTCTTTGATGTTTTTGAAAAACCATCGTGTCCTACTACGTTGGTTCTGCGATCTGTTTACCTTGTTATATGTTCCCAATGCTGCCTAGCTGTTGCTTGTTTTTATTAACTTTATTTCAGCTTTTTTCTACCTCGCCCTCCTCGCATATTGAATTTGTTTTTATATTTTCTCTTGATCTATTGTAGTATTTTGGTATAGCTCTCACATATGTAAGTACTCCACACTATGTCGATTTTTTTAAATTACTCGTAATTCAAACAATTTTACTTACTTCAGAAAATGTATAAATTAGTAACTATTTTTGGTCAAAACTGCCTGGTCCTCGTTTATTTCTGAACCTCGCCTATATGTATTTTTTATTTCGTGACCTATGGTAACTTAACGCACCATAACGGGTAGGTAAAATGACCTACTGTTGAAACTACAAACGTTACAAAAAGTGGGGAAAGCCCTCAACATATTAAATTAACAGACAGACGGCAGAAGTCTCAAAATCATAGAAAATAAAATTTGTACAAGCATTCACTTTCCGCCTTGCAGGCCAAGCTCCTTCATGGGGTGTTACTGCCTCACCATTATTATTACAAGAATGAAATGTTCATTGCACAATCAACGAAATTTGATTTTAAATCAGATGGTTTTAAAATTTGGTTTACTAAAGCCTAGTGATTGTGTAACAATCATTATAATTGAAGATTAAGAATCGCCGCCATATTGAAGAAGTGTAAACTTTCATGAACTTTTAATGATAGCTTTTAAACTATGAAAATTATTTAAAAAATCGTATAACCAAGGATAAAGATAATTTAGTAATTCTATATAGAAAAGTCAAATATATTCTTTTGTAAATGTAGTAGTTTAGTAACAAAAGAAATGCAAACATTACACAATAGACGCAGGACCTTTAGAATCCGATATAATAATCTAAATGTGTATTGCTACCGTCGTAGTAGCAAATTTGTAAATAGCCAGCCTTGGTTGTAACGCTAGCGTCTGCAGCAAATTATAATTATACATCAAAAATGTATTTAGTTTGTACATTGCCTAATCGGGCGTTACATCTAACCAGCTCTCGAACTGGTGTTAACAAATTACGCACCCGCTATGCGTGAAGACACGAAGAGGTAATCACGGCGCCGCCTCCCACTCAATGGTACCCGGAGCGGCAGTACCGATAACTCAACAATTTTTATTTCACTGGAGTCACTTGAGTCCACCGATCCCGACTAGTCCGACTTGAGTTCCTAAACTTCCTCCCATTAATTCTCTTCTTAGATATAGAATGTGACAGCATTCTCTGTCTCATAATGCATCCTCTGAAACCGACCTGTGCGTTAGACAGTAACAGCGTTCTCCGTCTTCTCACGCATTCCCTGAACCCGACCTGTACGTTAGAATGTGACAGCGTTCTCTGTCTCCTACAGCACTTTCTGTCAATTCAAAACTCCACGTTCCCGACACTACCGGAGGCCGTAAGAAGATTATAACAGAATAATTAACATACCTGTAGGAGTCACATTGTACGTCCAGTAACGTCTTCTTGGCAACTGACCGAAAGCAACTTGCCCCGCTCTGACCCGAACGTGAAGCCGTTCGCCGGTTTCAAGTACCTCCGCGGCGAAAATCGTTGGCCGCCAGCGGACGAAATTCGCCAGGTAAAATTGCACGTTAGCGTTACTTCTAGAATCCGAAATTTCCATACTAAGGCACAACCATGATCTGCACCAGTTAATACACTATCCCGAAACAACAGGTAACTTATAAATACTGTATTTTGTGAGTGTGCTTGCAGAAAGCAAAACGTAAACAAACTGCCGCATTCGTGGGCCCGCCCACCGCAAAAGTGACGCTTCGGTCGCCAGTTATACATTGCAGCGTATATACTTCGCTCCCAGGTCCAAGGCAGCCGCCAACGATACATACGTGCAGATTGAGTTGCAAACCAACCAGTAACGTAGAAAATGCGACCCCAGAAAGAAATGTAATTTTATTTAATGTACGTAGCAGTTCGTAAAATGAAGTATTATTTTGTAAAACTAGTTGACAGTATACCGTTGATTTATAAATTGTGTTTTCCTGGCCATATAGATTTGAGATTGAGTGATTTTTACTTCGATTGAGCTTACTCGAAGTAAAAATTAACAAACTGTTTGAGTTTTTCCGAAATTAATGGCAGTCGTAAATTTCTAGTAATAATTGCCAGGACTGAAATTAAATTCGGAAGGGTGTAACGTTACATGGTTAGTAATAGAGATATGGAAGAAAACTTTGTTTTTGCAAATTCTTGTACAGTCCCCACTTTTCTGCATCAAAGATTCTATGCCATTCTATCCATTGCTGTAACTGTAGAAAGATATGTTTAACGACTATTTCAGCCCCAAAGCTCGAGGGATAATTCACTCCCCTAACATTTTTGGACCTGGTGGTGTACTCGAAAAGAATGCCATTTGGCCGTACCCTCTTTTGGTGGTAGTGAATATTATCTGGCAGTTGCTACGATGAATATACCGTCCTTCCAGTTTTTCTTTGCCGGCCTTTATTTTTCTGCGGCGAAGCCCGTGCGAATAAGAAGACCAAAACAACTACATCTTCATCAATAATAATTACATGTTTATGGACAAAGAAGCTTCAATTGCAGTGTTGACAATGAGACAATCTGCGTCATCTGGGCTTTGTCTGAATGCAATTCCACAATCTTTTAACTTGACCGAAAGCATGTTAATTAATCAGTATTTTTTGTTTAATAGAAAGTGATATTGTCTTACAGTTGCATTCACCTTTACTTCGAAACTAATGTCTATGGATTTTTTACGTAAGTACTTGAGATTTTGCCAGTTGTTAGTGGCATTATGTTCTTGTCAGTTGGGAAAGGCGGGTGGTTGAAGTATTTTGCAGGTTTTGCATTTCTCCTAAACTAGATTCCCGAAAGTCGACGTGATGCTCGATACTGACAAAAACTATACCACAAAAATTCATTAGGCCGAATTAAGTAAACCCCTACATGCGTCCATAGTAAAAGCGTTCAAAAATAATTAACTGTTGAGCAAACATATTAATGCGCGCGTAGAGGCGTTCTTAGAGTTATTAGTCAGGCTGCACAATGTCTGGGAATCAATTACTCAAACATGTTTAGGGAAAAAGCGAATAAGAGATTGGACCGTGTCATGATTGGGATCGAAGAACTCAACGTTTCGCCCACTTTCGTAAGGGGCTTCATCAGGAGGAAAAAAGCAAAAGAGCGCGGTAACACAACGTGTTAACCACGCCAGAGGCGAAACTCTTTGCACGGGAAGGACAGAAGAGCACGGTAACTCAACGTGCGAACCACGTCAGAGGCGAAACTCGACTGACTATCGGAAGAAGAAAGGCGAGAATTTATAGGCAAGCGCCGTCGCGATTCAGCAAATGCCGTCGAGGTTCAGGGGCGGAGGGCGGGCTTAGGAATTAGCACTTTCCACATAGAAGGTATGGGAAAGCCTTCGTCCCGATTGAGATTATTAGGGTGTTTGCAATATCAATGGCTTCGCGAATTTTCTTCTTCCGATAGTCAGTCGAGTTTCGCCTCTGACGTGGTTCACACGTTGAGTTACCGTGCTCTTCTGTCCCTTCCCTTGCAAAGAGTTTCGCCTCTGGCGTGGTTAACACGTTGAGTTACCGTGCTCTTTTGCTTTTTTTCTTCCTGATGAAGCCCCCTTACAAAAGTAGGCGAAACGTTGAGTTCTTCGATCTCAATCATTACACGGTCCAATCCCGGAAGTCGTTTGTTATTTAATGACAATGGCCGTGAAAGCCTCAAAAATCAGCGAATAAGAGAGTTTACAAAATATTTGCGAAAAATGTAGAAAGTCTGTAATTTTTTTTTCAAAATGGCAGTGAGTCCTCGTCAATTATTCAGGCCTTTTTACACATTTAACAATACGGCTAGATAAACATCCCTGCCAAATGTTAAAACTTTTCTATTACTTTGGCACAATTTGTCGAAGTATTATGTTCGGGGTTCACCATTTGTAATTTTTCCGCAACCGCTCAATCAATCGCGGCCAAGCTGAAATGATATGAAAGGCCTCATAAAACTGCATAATTTTTGTGAAGACAGCTTTGGCGTTAAAGTAAAGTCGAAAAATGAAGTTTAGTGGAAGGCGTCCTGAAAGTTGGATGTAACCTTTGTATCTCGAGAACGTGTTACGGTTCATTTTGCGCCGCCGTTCAATTTAGCATTCTATGGTGTTTAGTTCGCGCTGTGGCGCGTCCGTTCACGCATTCTGTAGTCGCGCTTACTGCGACGACCTTGTTAGGCAATTATCTTTAGGCGCTGGCTTTCGTCTTCGAGCATTCTTTCCGCATTCGTCCGTTAAACCGACATGGTGGTTTAGCATTTTTTGAAGAGCTTCGGTGGGATTTTATTAAGGCTGCAGTTAGTTTCGTTGGTTTGTGAAATGCAAGCCTTCACGGTTATGTGGTTCTGATGCCCCAAGCTCACGTATTTATTGGGAAGATTATTTCCTTTGCATTTTGCGGATTGGTATGCGACCACGTGTCGTCACACATGGCCTGAAGTTTTCTGGGGTGAGTATTCTAGGCGCCCTAGACTCCCTTTAGTTCTGTTATGTTATCGTTGGATCTTTGTTTCCTCTTTGCAGCACCTAGTGCAAGCTAACTAGTGCTGGAAAGTCATGCATTTTGTGTAAATAAGCAGTTTCGAGGCAGTGTCGCAGCTGTTTATTTATCACTTCCACGGCCCGCCGCTTCAGACGATTTCGAGCTGGCGTATGTTAGACCTTCGGAGCCGATACGGAGGTTATTCTCCTGGTAACTTCTGCTCTTGCCGTCGTGATGCGAATCGCATTGAGCCGCCACCTTCCGCCGTACGAATTGGTAGGCAAGCGCTCTAGAATCGCGCTCTGCGTTTCCTCCGTAACCTAGCATGACGCATTTGCTGTTAGAGCCTCCTGCTTATTCAGCCGGTTTTGATATGGGTAATTTTATTGATACAGAATTGTATGTGAAACTGTGAGTATTGCGTTTGTGTATTTTGCTATTTGTAATAATTCATGCTTCTGATTTTTGGAAATCTTGTGATACCTGATATTTCTGTATTATGAATTTATACTGACATTATACTGTGATATTTGCACTTATGACGTTACGTTACTGTACTTGAGTTGAGCTTCTCTTTCAGATTTATTATGCTACTTGAGTTTACGTATTCTCGTTGTAATGCCTTGATACACTTGCCGATTTGTTAAAAATAGCGTTGGAACACGTTTTGCATATTTTAAAGAGATATAACGCCGTCTCTATAACTGAGCTGGTCGGCAGGCAATTGTATCCAAGTAGCTACGTCAGGTTTTGATTTTGAGAGATTAGCCAACGGTGAACCTTTTATGAAACAAACGGCACACGGCCGGATGAGCAGGATGAGTTCTGCGCCAGTTTGTGTGGAACATTAATGTAAAGCACTAAAAAGCCAAGGGCGAGATTGGTCGTTTTTTCTTTGTATGTATTTAGCGATTTGTATACACACTACCAGTCATATAAGTTAGCGGTAACGTAAATGCGCCTCAAGAATGGTCCAGTGTAAAACAACAAAGCCAGAAGTCGTGAGTTTGCATCTCGCTAGAGGCAATGTTTTTTTTAAGTATAGAAAGATGCGGTGTAACATTTAAGAGGGTTACGCATTATGGCCCTCTAATTGCCTAGTTTGATTTTATGCGTTTTGGGCGCTCTTGTCCGAAAAAGATAAACTTTGTACAGTCATTGAGGTCGCCGGCTCGTTTCGAACGGTGTGGATTATCGATCAGTTGTCAAGAGTTGCTTGGTTTAGCATTCAATTGTTTGTAGGTGTCGTTTGCACTTGTGTGGGTCCTTGCACATGTGGCTAATTATGCATTGTTCTAGTTCCCGTAAGCTTGAAGCTTCCGGCTATTTCGGTATCACCTGGAAATTTGTCAGAAATTGCTGACTTGTAGCATAGTATAATTTGTTTGCTTGAAACATTACCGTCATTTATAATAAGCATACTTTGTTTTGCTTGCCTGCAAACTCATCATTGAAATTTTATATTATTTAAAATTGGAACTCCTGTAATCAGTGGCCACAATAGTGTGCACTGCGCTTGTAACTTTTGACCCACGTTATGAAGTCGCTCCTGCATGTGATACCAAACGCGTATACTCTAGTTTTAAATTACCTCGAGACTACATGGGCACATCTTAAAAATCCGGCTAGCTAAACAGTGAGACGGCGTGCAGTTCTTTGCGGAATTACTAAAATACAAATAAATACAGAGGGCGCCATCGAGTCTTTCACAACAGGTGTGGCCAGATAGGAATTATAACTCATAAACTCAAAATCAACAAGCAATCGCAATAAATCTAAATAAAAGGGTCGCAGTAACAAAATGAGACGATAAATATGCTTAATTGAACACAATATAATATTCAACTGCAATGTCGTATAAAAATAGTCAGTTAGTGTATAAGGTAGCCAATATAGAAGTACTAACGTATAATTTCTGAAGTACTCCGGGTACTCCCAATAAACAACAAGCTAAAATAATGGTAAGAGCCTAAATATCACAGACAATAAACGATCAACTTGTATGTATATATGTACTGTCGGTAACCTCGTTTTAGCTTGCGGTGTAGAGGCTGGTGCTTTATACGCTTTAACCTCTAGCAGTGCAATATTCAACATGGCCCAATTTCGGGTTATAAAGTTAAAGCGCGCTGTTTATGCTTGCGTAGCAACCATTGCGTTAGATGTGGGTCTTGATGAGGTGTTAACTTAGGTCTGTCGTTCTGGTTAGAGCACAGTTAATTTGGTCTCCAACTGTAAATAGTCTCGTCAAAACCCGATACCAATCGCCAAGCCTGCGAAAAATTTCCGCCCACTGTGGAACTCGAACCGAGGACTTACTTAATGCAAGCCTAACTGACAAACGTAATATGATAGATTTATTGCTCAAATCGTACCTTATACCATAATTGGTAAGATACCTGTCAGCTACTTATCAAGATAGAGGTAGAGTTCAATCAAAGGACCAAAGTACTATCCATTTACAAAACTCGTGAGCTGTCAAAACGCTATCAAGTTGGTACCTTGTTTAAATTCTGTTTTGGAACTTCTGTTTGCTGATTTTGGCAGCACTGTTATTTTTTAAATTTAAAAACTTGACTTATTTCATATTTTCTTCTAAAAAATAATCTCCAAAATTCTTTAATTTTTGTGCATACACTTCAATTGCAATGGAACAGAAACGAAAGAGGGTTTTACTATTGGAAAGGGAAAAAGTGCTATAGTTAATTATTACAAAGAAAAACTAGAAGAAACTAGTTTAAATTTAACAAAAAAGCAGATGTGTATTAAGGCAGCAATAGTTATTTTTGATTCTAGATTGCGAAATGCTACTTTTGCATTCGAGTTTTTTTTGCGAGCATCCCGAGCAAAAAAACATTAGAGAATGTAAAAGAATTTCGCAATCGAGCTTAACTTTTGACACATGTAATATAATTTAACTTTAAATATTACTAGAAATTACTAGATTCGAAGTAAATTCCCCAAAACTCTAATTTCCAGGTACACTCAGCAAATATTTAAAAAACGGACATTGACAGTTTACGAGTTTTGTGAATGAATAATAATTTACGTAACAAGTATAGAAAGTGGAGCTTTTCAGTACGAGTGAGATGTTTCCGGAAGAGGCCGTTAGGCCGAGTCCGGAATTTCGAGACGAGTATGGAAAAGCCACTTTCATACGAGTTTCGTACAATATTTTTTCGTACACTAGCATACAAAACGGAATACTGAATTTATCCTCGTATATAGCAAATAAGTAGAGTAATATTAATGTAATGTAATATTATATGTGTTGTAACTAAGGAAACGTACGGCAAAGTGCTACTTTGCCGTACGAATACCGCAAAATACTACTTTGCCGTAGGAATACCGCAAAGTGCAACTTTCTGATTAATAAATTGTACGGCAAAGTAGCTCTTTCAATGCTAGTGTACGAAAATAGTATATAATACTGATTAATCAACACTATAATGAACGAACCAATGAAAATTTATCAATTTGTCAGAAACGGCCACTCAAAATTGACTGTCTTTTACAACACCTAATGTCGCAGTGTTTTCACGCGAGCCCGATTGGTTTCAATGATTTCAATTTAGTGAATAGCCTTTGACTGACAATTCGCCAAAACGTCAAAATGAAGTTTTCAAATCGGCGTCGTTCTAAAGACTCCTAATAATCGTCTTAAAAGCTTCAGTATTGAATTAATAGTGAAAAACGTTAAAAATGTGTGCTGTCGAACACGGTAAAAGTCTTATACCCATATTGTTGAATAATCTTTCCAAATACCATTTAAGGTAAACATTGTTAAGAGATTTTTTTCGTTAACATACATATTATTGCAAATTTCTCTCAACAAAAACTGTTCAAATTCCACTCGACCTGGGGTCTCCTGGAATTTTTAACGCAGTTTTAGTTTCGCGAAATTTCAACACCATAATTTGTGTGAACGAAAAAAATCTCAAAAAAATTTCACATTTTGTGATATTATCCTTGACAATTACCTAGTGGGAGCCAGGCTTATTAAAACATATATAACTTTTAAATACTACAATAGAACTCCTCGAACTATCTGTTAACACAATGATGGATAATCACAAATTGTAACCTCAATCATTTAATGTACAATGTGAAAGGATATGTGTATAATAACAATTATATAAGTTATTTACTTATTGTAAATAGTTATATCTATAACAAATTAAGATTATCTAACCAAAATTGTAACAAGACGTCAAATTCTGAATAAGTAATTTAACTTTATGTAAGAATTCCCATATAAAGTTTTAGATATGTACTAATACTAAAAGTTTCCTATAGATAAACTTTAATATTACAGTTTTGTTCTCAGTTAAATTTATTGTAAATTCTAAATGCCACTTTTTATGTTCAACTGTCAAAATATTTCCCAAACTTAATTATTCGAAATTTCTATTGTCGCTAGTACATAACTTTGACACACTAACTTTTTCCAGTTCGCATGAAATTCTGTCACAGGTTTGGAAACTAGCGATAAATCTTGCTCGTGTAGAAGTGTACAACAACGACCAACTGACACAATTCCAGCAACAACAAATCGAACCGAACACCAACGTATTCTAATTGCACCAAATGACTGAACAAATACTATCTCTATTGTATTCGACTGCTGTAAAAAAGCCTGAAGATGCCATTCGGGTTATTTTTTTATAGTAAACATTACATGCCACAGAGGAGAATATGTAAAAATGCAGCGTACAAAACACCAACGAAATGGGGTCGTCTCTACCTTCTAGCAATAATTTTCTAAACATAGCGTTTGTCTACACTAATGTTTATCTTTGTCATTTTTTTCTGAATTCCTTTTGTTTCACTATTGAACTATTGAAACGAAATAAGTTGCCAACCTCGTTAAAATCCCCTAACATACGTATATATTAACCAAAAGAATTGTCAAACAGACAAGTTCAAAATAATCTACATTGGTTGCCTAATGAGAAGGCACAAAATTTTTATTATTTCATTTTGAAACGTGTAAACAAAAATCATAGTGCATAAAAAGGTTCAAAGATTAAACAAACAAAAACAGCAGTAAAATTCAATCAATTCTGAATGAATTAGATCGAATCCGCTAGCAATTCGCATAGCTCAAAAGTGACTCAACCTCAAAATTTAAAGTGACAGACACCAGTAGCCTGAAAAGCACCACTCGAGCAGAAGTCAGCATTGCACACAAAAAGTCATACACACAATTAAATAATGGTCAACTTGCAAAGATGAAACTTTTCTCCGCAGCTTCTTCGAATCGTTCTAGTTCCTCCCAGAAATGAAACATAGCTTTAGGCCCAAGATGATGATTGAGTCAATGTCAGGTTGATGTAATAGGGTCGCCGGCACATAAAAAGCGCCCAAGCGAAACAGGGGGCATTCAATCGGGAAAAACTGACCACATCCTTTCGACCTAATACTAACGGCCCATGCGAAAGAAATACCGTATTCCCGCTCAAACTCGCTGCGATTATTCAGGTCGTAGCGAATTGGCTACCCATAGTACCATAGTGAGTTGAACAGCTTTCGTAAGCTAATGAACATATCAGTTTTACAAAAGACTTTTTGGCGCCCCCTGGTAATTTTAAATGCACTTTGCTACTTATAGAAAAAGAACTACATGCCGTCTCCACTGTAGCTAGTCGGCCCTCCGATTACTTCATATAGCGTGAATGTTTGTTTGGTACTATATTAAGCTGGTTATAGTCATTGAAAAATGTTGGTTTGGGGCTGAGACTTTGCTGTTGATAGCAGCGGTTGCAAATTGTTATCCTTTCTCAACTTTAAATTTGAAATGCCACATTATCGCCGCTCCCTGCCCCATTCGCACTCTCTGCTAACGGTAGGTATTGATAAATCGCTGACTCGATTTTAAACCAATTTTCACCTTATAGGCTTCGCAATAGTTAGTTTCTGCCTCCTTTACCCAAAAAGCGCATAGCAAAAACCACTCCATTTCAAAACTGTGCCAAACAACTTGTTTTTTTTTATTTATCGAAAAAAAGAGCTATGTTGTTTGGGATGTCATTGTTCCACACAATCTCATACTAACGTTTTTGCTTAAAAAGTTGGTTTCAATTGCAATTCTGTAGAATTATTTACATCAGCAGTTAATATAATCAAAATTGCTTTGACTATGTCCAACCTTTCTCAGAAGACGCTACCTTAAGAAGAATAAACTACTCTTATTCCGAAAATAAAATTGCTGTTGGTAGATATAATGTCAAAGTAGATGGTAAAATTATCTAAAGCACATGATAACATGTGCCAGGTTGATCGAGTAATTACAAACATCACCTCAAACCTAGATTTATTGCTGTTACACGAAAGAGTCTATTTCCCATATTCTTAGACATAGCAATCACTGGTGACTATTTCTATTGTTTATTACGGCAATAACAACTAACAAACCTCAATAAACAACAAAGGTATTGTAATAAAAGATTATATAAAATTATTGCACTTTACATCTAGGATTCCTCGTGTACTTCATGGCTAGTTCCTTAACGATAGTGTTGTATTGTCTAGAGTTCTTTAGTTGATATGGCGATCTCCACTTGTTCCTGTTCTTGAGTTCGATCGATTTGCGTTTTATTCCGGGCCAGTGAACTAGGAACGCTCCATCCAAGATTAAAAATCTATACCCCATAAGGCACATCTCTAACATCTGCAAAAATATGTATATTTACATAAAGTAATGGGAAGTTCGCGTTTTATATTTCGCTTTGATGAAAAGCGTTCAAGTTAGATTTTGGATATGGAAATTCCGCAACGTGGAAAGAGAACTGAAACTCTTATAGTCGCAAAGTTCTTGAAATTGTCTTCTTATTATTATACATAATTATGTTGTATCATAAAGAAATGTATATAACTGGAAAAGGTACCACTTGTTTTTTTATGAAAGCCGTATATATAATTATTTTTAAATATTTACTTTTGAGCTTTGAAAGTAATGTGATCCCAGCCGTGACATTAATGAAATTAATTACGATTTTAATAAAAATAAAAACACGAAGGACTGTGGTCTCCAAAATTTGATGCATTTGGTTATATGCCAAATTTCTTTTATAATCGTAGAAAACCCTTGCCCTAATAGCAGCGTACATAAATCAAACAAGTAGAGACACTCACTGTCGGTTCCTTTTATGTCAAAATACCGATTTGGATGACCTTGAACGGCTCCTGGGAGGTACTTTCCGATGGTACTAACAGATGGCGCCACTACTTTGTCACATATACAGTGCCTTGATAGAGACAGTGGCGACAATAGGCACAATTTGCCACAAAATGGCGGCCAATGGCCTACTATTTTTAATAAATTGAACGTTTTTGAATGGTCATGGTACACAACATATAAATAATATGTTGGTGGCACTGTAAGTCTATGCCAAATTCGAGGTTATCAGGTTAGGTTTTGCGTCAGTTTTGATACAAACTGACGCAAAATCTAACCTGCTAATCTCGTATTTGACACAAACTGAAGCAAAACCTAACCTGCTAACCTCGATTTGGTATAAACAAACAAAAGCATCAACAAATTTTGCCTTTTAATGGCGGCCGATTCGAACGACCAATAAAAAAGATACACTCTTTTGTCGCCACTGTCTCATATAAAGTCACTGTAGTCACATATGATTGGTAGCAGAGCTAGTAATTGGCTCTGATTGGTCGAATTTTGTGCTGCCATCTGATAGTCAAGCTTAGAAATACCCCCCGGGTTACTGTCTCAGGCACTCTAGACAGGTTTCAACATTTGGCAGTGTCTCTACTTGATTGACGTATGTACGCTGCTAATAGTCTAAGAGCTGGTGGCATTTAAAAAGTCCATAAGGGCGGCTGTGAAAATTCAAACGTAGGAATAATATGTTGGTGGCACTGTAAGTTTATGTCAAATTCGAGGTTAGCAGGTTAGATTTTCCGTCAGTTTTGACACAAACTGACGCAAAACCTAACCAGCTAACCTCAAATTTGACATATACTGACAGTGCAAATTGGGGGTGTTCTGCCTCCTTCCAATACCGCTATCAAGGATAATCCTTACAGCTGACACTTATACATGCCTCCAGCAACATTCTCTCAAAAAATGGGCTTTAACTAAATAATCACTAAACAATTTCACCAGCTCTCCTACTATAATATCGTTCCGGGCTACTTCCGTAATATCTAGTCGATAACAAGCAACTTATAAAAATTAAAAATGTGTCTCTCTATACGCTTTAACCCCAACCATTCAATGTTGCAACTGGAAACGGACAAAACAATGAGCTTTCAATTTATACAAATGTTTTTGCTATTATTGGCAGGCGTGAGCATAAGGTACATAAAACGTTTCAAATCAAAGTTAAATATGGAAATTCTATTCGCCAACAACAAATTACACAATAGCTATTTATAAAACCAGTTAAGAAATGCCTTATTTTGTGTAACGCGTGAGATTTTGCGGGACGAGCGTAGCGAGATCCCGCAAACTCATACAAGTTACACAAAATCGCGTTCCTTAACGTGTTCTATACAAGATTTTTCCTAATTTTGAAAAACAATTGTTCTTTATATCTTAAACTGATAATAGTTATTTACTATACAAGTGGGATAACAGCATAATTAATATACGTGTGTGTAAGTTACAAACGAGTGCGTAGCACGAGTTATGTAAGCACACAAGTGCTCTCATAGGGAGTAGGCATCCGCTAAGAAAGGATTTTTGAAAATTCAACCCCTAAAGGGGTAAAAAGGGGTTGGAATTTTGTAAGATCAAATTTTGAACTAAATCATTCAAAGTTTTTGAAAATTTGTGCCCTGAAGGTGAAAATAGAGGACGACGGGACGAGACGGGAAGGGACGGGACTGGACTGGACGGGACGGGATGGGACGGGACGGGAAGGGACGGGGGGGACTGGGCAGGAAAAGATGGGATGAGAGGGGTGGAACGGGGAGGGACGGGACGGGAAGGTATGGAATGGGAGGGGGGGAAGGAACGGGGAATAAGCCTAAACATCGATATGGGTGTCGTTATTGAGGGTTTTGGGACGTTGATTGCGAAAATGGCATTTATTTTTAAGTCCAAGACGGTGGACATGACAAAATTAAAACCCTATAGTGGTGAAACTGGATTTCAGAGACAAATTATTTTTGGACAGAACAACATTTGCCGGATCAGCTAGTGTCAAATAAATTCAGATTAGTAAAGTGTAATTCAGAAAGTGACAATTGATATTCAGACAATTATTTTAATTTATAAACGAAGAGAATATATTTATGAAGGGTCACTATGTAACTATATACGTATCTACAGGACGTTTGTAAAGTTTGCAATAAAAAAAGGCTTTTAGTAACAGCATATAACAATGACGTGAATTCTATGATGAACAATTTGAAAGTTAATTTATTTTCAACCAAAACACGGCAAACAAAAATTAAAATAGACCTCTCCGAGGATTCTTTTACAAATCAACAGTACAATAAATACATCTTGTATGTATGTATCTACATAATAATTCTACATAACAGTCGTACCTTCGTTTCTGAATTACAATTGATGCTGTATGAATATCAATTAACGCTTTCTGAATTACAATTTACTCTTTCTGTATTGCAATTTACTAATCTAAAACACATGTTATACTTTCTGAAATACTTCTTACACTTCCTGAATTACACATGTAAAAGGTGTAGTTGTGAAATATTTTCATTTCATAACTAGTTACGAAAAATGTGACATTTTGAAACTTCAGTCAGTTTTGACAAGTTACACTTTATATGTCAAAATTAGAAAAAACTATTTGAATTTAATAAATGTAATAAACTTTTAAAGTGAAACAATACTATCCACGAGTGATATCAAACATTCCATAGTTAATTTTCAAACTAAACGAAACTCTACGTTACGTTACCCACTTGTGTCATTTTATCTTGCTTTCCTTCCCAAGACAGCATTTCACTGTAAAAAGGTTCAGTTTTGGTTCCAATGTAAACTGGTTCCCATCTGTGATATGGAAATACTCGAGTTGTTGCAGCGAAGAGCTGAAAAAGTGAAAGAGCATATAAGAATTTAAATTTGAACATTTAAAAAAATATATTTACATGTCGTACAGCCTATTTTAACATTAAAGGTATCATTTCACATTAGGGAAAAGAATGTATACGCATTTTGGGTGTTAGAGATTATATGTTGTATTGCTACATACATGACAACATTTTATCAGGAATAATGTATTAAGGGCAAATGATTTTGTCGGTAAAAATGTTTTACGAAAACTTTTTGTTTTGGCAATGTCACAAGACAAACTAACTTGATCAAAGTTAGTTTGTCGAGGGACATTGCCAAAAAAAACAGCAAATCTTGAGTAAGACATTTTCCGAGTAAAATCATGAGCCCGAAATACATTTTGTAGACTATATCGCAAATATCGGTTCATTTTGTATCGGTATTCGATAAATGTGACATTTCACAATGACAGTTGCAATGACGTTTCTGAAATACCACCTTGATTAAAACAACATCTTTGGTGGTTTCCACGGATACAAGTGGTAAAAACCATTATCCCAAGGGAAAATTTTGATTTTTTGCCACTATAAAAAGACATGATTGGGTGAATTTTTGGGGAAATGGGGGGAAATAGTCAGATAATTATAATGTTGCCTGCTAACTAGTTATTAATCGACCAAACATGTTAGAAAAACAAAACACAAAATGTTAACATCAACTAATAGTTTTCTTGGGTTTCTATAATCTGACGATTAATTAAATGTTACAAATAATATTTACAGCAAATTTTCTATTTAACTATGAAACTATGATTCACATTAGTGAAGTTAGTAGCAAGGTACTATTCACAGTAATCGCAACAAATTACTTGATCTTCTTATACAATGGCGGATAATAAATTTAGGCCGGCCGGTTTAACATCTACTACTAGTTATGTCCAACTAACCTCAATTTCGATTTTCCGGCCTAAATTTAATGTCCACCATGGTACATCATTTAGGCAGGTAGTACTAACTACCTATCTAATGTGTAACCAATTTTAGTTGCTAAATACGATATAGGCTTACTTCCGCCCGGCACATTTGCGCCCACCACCATTTTCGGCCCATTGGCGCCCCAGAAAAATATCAACAGTAATTAAGGTCTCATTTGCGCCCATGCTTGCAACTCATTAGTCATCAGGACACCCGAAGTTGGCCTACTAGTGAGGCGGTCTCCTACCTGCAAAATAGTTGTTACAAAAACACTAAATTTATCAATTTTTCGCTTAGCTGTCTTAGCTTTTATGCGTTTCTGTTGGTACTTTAATTTAATAATTCATATTACTGTACAGATTAGAGCATTTTTTCAGCGTGCCAGTTATAAATTGTACAACCCTGGTATTTTGTTAAGATAGCAACTTATCCGCACTGTTCGCTACTAAGTAACTCCCCCGTTTTTTTCTAAAAGTAGGTGAGAACTATATAAAATATAAAAAATTAGTTAGTTAGTTAGTATATTGTTTAATTTCGATAACTGTATGTTAAAAAACTAGGTGTCAGTGACACTCTAATTAAATGCTCCATTCTGTACAATAAGATGAATTATTAATCAATAGATTTGACACCGGTATAGCAATTCTTGAATTCTTTTTAAAGTTTTAAAATACATTTCAAATAAATACAAATATTAAAGTACCAACACAAACACATAGAAGTTAGAGCAACTAAGTGAAAAATTGTTAAATTTGGTGTTTGAGCCGGGCGCAAGTAGGCCGCCACCGCTAAATACAAATAAGCATTCTTTCATATCGTTTTTGACGTTCAGAACATATACTTTTTTTTCTATCGGCGCAAAAGCTATGTCCTTATCACAGTTTCTGACCTCTAGATAGTTATTTGAATAGTTATAATTTTCGATTGAAGTGGAGAAACCACAATATTATACTACACTTAGACAGTTATTTACTAGAGAATTTAAATTGAAGAGGTTTCTCATAGAAAACGTTCTGTTTGACTCATATTGTATAAGATTTCTGAGAAATACGGCAACAAAGCTTTCTTATCCAAACGATTAATTAAGGCATAAATTTAAAAATCGTGATATCAAATTACATTCTATTCTCCCATTTTGTAACAAATAAACCAGTTTTAAGCGTAAAGGTTTTTCAAACTTTATACATTTACGCATTCCATAAAACCAATTTTCAAAACATAAATTCCACTCTTCTTGAGTCACTCGAGAAATATGGATTTTGAACCTTTCCACAGCACCTTCGGGAGTTCCAAATCGCACATCAAGCATTTTATTCTTTAATCGAAGAAATAGAAAATAGTCGGTAGGTGCTAGGTCGGGACTGCATGAGGTATGACTCAGTAATTTTCAAAATTGAGCTTGTGTAATAACTGTTGAAATTATAAAAATTAAATTTCAACTATCAGACTAGAAAACAACAAACATTTGTTTCATGGCAAATTTGATTTCCATGGTGCATTTGATTTATTAGTTTGCAAAAATTATGACTGCTACCCTCGTATCATAAGCAAAATTAACAATCGACGCTGTCTATAATGCTGGCCAAAAACACTACAAACTATTCCTCGATGAACTCGAAAATTCTATTATTACGTGTACCTATATCATATTCTGAAAATATAATTTGCTTAATCATGAGTGTTATTTGTCAAGTTTTTTCATTAGAAGATCTTTTAGCTATTTTGTTTTTGAATTTAGTAAGAGGATATATTGGAATACAAAACATACCTACTTGCTAAAATTCTAAAACAAAAAAAAAAGGAATAATTTTGAAAACAAATCCACAACCAACCTAGTAAGATAATTGATTTACGCTTGGCATCTTATTTTAATCTTAATACAAAATATTTCCTTTTTAGATAATTACAACTACTTAACATCAAACAAATGGTGAAATCCAATTTTTACACTTTCAACCAATTTTACCCTCTTTGTTAATATAAACAATAAAAAACTACATTCATAATTAAAGAAAAAGAACATAAACACCAAAAAAATGGAAAAATAATACTAAAGGTAAAACAGAGGATTTTACTTTTTCACTAATCTAATTTTAACATGTTACCTTATTTCTAGATAAATAATATTGTGCTTTTAAATGTGTATGTCCCAAATTTTTTTAATTTGTATCATCAAATTTGTATTATGTTTTGAAGAAGCTATATTAAATAGCGAAACGTAACATTTATATTGACTTTTAATAATCTAATTAGAATGTTTTGACACAACTAATGATTCTTACCAAAAAAAAAAACCATTAGCATTTTCTAAATTCAGAAACAAAATAGCTGAAAGATCTTCTAATAAAAAAACTTGACAAATAACACTCATGTTTTTTCATATTTTTGTTCAAATAATACAGCTGTACAAACAAAAACTTGCTTAATCATCATCATAAACAGCGTTATAACGGGTGGATTGAAAAACGACCTCTGTTTGAGGCTCGATAACTCATGGTGTAGTAGAGGTACACGTTTGACATTTTCACAGCTAGTAATGGAAGAATGAAAAATTATGGACGCAAAATTTAAATCATTTATGTCGAAAAATAAGAAAACCATAACTTTCTAAAGATTACATTGAAAAAATGCTTTTACAAGCGTACTTTTTTAGCTAGTTAAAATCTAGCTATGGAAACTACTTCAACTTATTTAAAAATATGCTGTATTGGCCCTCTATTTTGCATATCCACTGCTCTTAACCTTTTCTTAAATTGCAAAATTGATTTTCTAATTAAATCTAAAGATATTTCGTCCCTAGATTCTTCTATCTGTCCCGTGATTCGTTCAGATTCTCAAATGGTGTTCTACGCTGGAAATAAACCAGTTCTTGAAGTGCGTCCCAGATACAGTAATTTAATGGATTTGCATCAGATACATTTGGTGGTCATTCATCAGCTACTAGATTTAGTGTGTTCAAAACCAAACATAGGATTCCGTGTAAGCACTGTCAAGCCATGTCAAATTCGTAATTTTCAGGTTAAGTTTTGCGCCAGTCTGTGTCAAATAACAAACAATACCTAACCTACGAACCTCGAATTTGACATAGACTGACAATACACTTCAGTACTGCCAATACACATATATCAAACACAGTACTGTCAAACGTATATCACAAATCATAGCGACTAATTATAAATTTATTTCGCGACATATTTTGACTGCCCAAACTATTTAAGCACAAGAATTGCTACTGTAAGATAAAACGTCGTATATCACACGTAAGCGAAATTCCATTATAAGCTCGTGAGAAATGGTATCGATCGTGCTGGAGCACTCGCAATTAAAAAGCTATGCAACCCCTGAAACTATTTCTAATAAAACCTAGATTCAATAATTTTATTTTTAAACAATGCAATCCATGAAGCCCCTGAAAAAATATGGCATAAAGTTAAGTTATTTTATGGACAGTTCGATTAATGCCAAAGATGTGTTTAATGCTAATTATAAAGTAACAATACAAAACTAAGTTATATTTTATGACAAGTTGACACTGTCAAGCTGTGTAACGCGCCATTTCATTTTGCGTTACGTTATTAAATAGTTTTTGGAGGCAGTTTGTTTTCGAATGTGGTTTTTCCGCGAGCCCTGATTTTGGCGTGGCCTGATTTAGATTTTTCCCAAGGAACGCTCGACCTTCGAGATCGACACATGCAAAACATTTTTCGGTGCGGCGCTTCTTTCGATAGTGAGCCGCAATCAAGGAGAGCTAGACTCGAAACAATTTATTTAGAATCCACCTTCGGGGATTTCGCATAGTTTAAACTAGCAGGTTACGAAAGCCTCGAGTTTCTGTAACAATTGATGTATGCACAGCGGCGTTTCTTCAACCACATTCAGGTTGATTTCCAGCTGTGGTGAGATTTACCTTTTTAGTCTTTTCTTGTAGGTTCTAATTTCGTGGTAATTAGATCTGCTTCAATGCCCAATACTACCAAGCCTCCGACTCCCAGGCAGCAAGGTTATATAAATTGCGGTTGGCAGATTTCATGGTGGCAAACGGCTTTTACTACGTGTGTCTCAGATGCGAACAGTTTTGGAGGCGGCTTGAATTTACTATGGCTACAAGAGCCACCTGTATCCGCTTCAGGGCCCAATTCAATAATTCCATGCTGGATCTCAATTACCTCCATAGGTACGTCTTAGTCTTAGAATTCCGCCTGCACGAACTCTCTGCAATGGAGCTTTACAAAGACTTATAATTCAGATATTTATCAGCGAATTTATTTGACTGTACTTCTTTATAATGCCAAAAATGTCAATCTCATACATTTTCTTGATTTCAAATTATAATAGCTGAAGACAAACCAGGCACTTTTGCCAGTCCATATGCAACATAATTAAATCTCGGGATATCGGAATCTGTCTTTTTCTATGAGAAGGTGGAAAAAGCATTCGCTGGTTGGCTATACTACCAAAATTCTTCGTGAGCCGCCGCTAATAGAACCTGCCAATACCGACAATAATTGTCATTTTCACATCTTCACCATCATCAATATCCAGGACCACTACATCCCACTCTCACATTCGTTGCAGCTGAAGTTAATAAAAGGAACTTGACAGTTGTCACCATAAAACCACGTAATTAGGCAATTTCCTTTTTCAAAAAACTCATTGCTATTGTTTCTCTACATTTTCTATTAAAATAAGATTTATTAATAACAATAATAATTGAGTTTTCAGCTACAGTGGGCGGTCAAATTATTAATAATACTTTGAATTTGTCACAACTTTTGAATTGGTGATGATATATGCAGATATAGATAGAATTTACTATATTCTCTGTTGCATATCCTTCATGTGTGATTTTAGGGTGGAAGAACCAGTTTATAATCAGTGTTAACGTTGCAATGCACACATCACACTTCTGCCAAGTTCATAGAGTACGGGAATGCTTTAAAGGTGTTTTTTCGACTACTATTTCCTAAAGCAGGCTTTTACTTGACACTTTCCATATGCCAAAAGCATGTTGTTATTGTATACTATGCAATACAAATTTTATTGCACGCATATGTCGCTTTATTACAAACTTCTGTCATAACTGTTTATTAAATTTAGGGAGTTTTCAATTTAAAACAATGAAAGCATATCTAACATGATATTTAATGAGTTTTCAATTTGAAATGACGTTGACGTTTTGTAATATATTTTAGCATAAGTATGTGGTAGTCCAAAAATTGTGTATACAACTACTATCTAAAGCTTCTTTTTGCACTTGTGAGATTGAAAGAGTTCGCCTTCGGCTCATTCTTTAAACTTTCTCACACGTGCAAAAAAGTGGCACTTTAGCTACTTGTTGTATAAATAACTATTTTGTACTACTAGCCTTTTAAAACACAAACACACCATTATTGCCCATTTTTTTTTTGCCGTAAAATTGTTTTTCACCAGCACTTATTTATAGAAGAGGTGAATAATAATTATTATTATTTACCGTCGTTAAGTTCTTTTTTTACGATGTCAGTAATGAACGGCGAACGTCATTGGTCGCTCTGTTGGAGACCACTCTCCTTGCGAGTTGTAACAGAAGCCTATACATACTTGAAGTTCAGCCTTGCATTTATTGCAGGCTATAAACCCTAGGATTTAAGGTGCTACCTGTGCAAAAAAAAATACTATACATATAATATGCAGTTGCACTTTAAAGCATCGCTGTTGTAGTTCTCTATGAAACTGACAAAAGTGTGATATCTGCATTAAAATGTTAAGACTGGTAAGGATAACAAACTGACCATTGCCCGCCTTAAATCACTTTAAATTTCACAAGTTAAGGATATGCAGCCGAGAATGCAGTAACTTGCATTGGTAGCTGCATATACATACATTTCGAGCCAGCATCAGTTCAGAAGTTTTATCAAATTCAAGTGTTTCTAATAGTTTGACCACCCACACCCAAGGTACAATGTTGATGGATAGGCGGTAACTAAGGTATTGTATTACTTCCATAACATGTCTAAGATCTTGGATCAAATGATAGTAAAGTGGTTAGCAAACAAAATTATTTTTTAATTTTTTGAAGATTTTTTAGCTGTAATACATCTATGCCGACAAAGGATTCAACGAAAATAAAAGTTTTTGAAGAATAATAAAAACTGAGAGAAATGTGAAAGAAATCATGAAAGAAAAAATTCCTTTACAGTAATTAATAACTCAACTTCAATTTTCGAAAGCTCGTAATGTATGTAACAAAAGTTTGAGTACGTATATTTAATTCAAATTCAATTTTATTCAAAAAACGCTTAAAACATGTTGATCTTATATATAAGGTAACATTATTATTATCTAATGGCAAGCGTTTCATTATTTTCACTGCCCCTCAATTTTGTTATCACATGTCGCATAAGCTCTTTGAAAGAATTTCATTTGAAATTTTCTCCGACGACGTTGTTCCTTATTTTGTGCATCCTAGCAATTTTCACACACCTTTCTTCTTAATAAAGCCCAAAAATCTTTCATAGGTCTTGCCTGAGGAATACTGGGTGGGTTGTCATGTGTTGGAATAAATGGAAGGAACATTGTGCTGATTTAGTTAATCTCTCGTGACTCTCGGGATGGCAAGAAGCTCAGTCAAGCAAATTTTTATTTCATTATTAGCATATGTATTTTAGGCACTTAGGTCTTTTGTGCTAGTTTAAAACATTACGATGAAATTCTGGATGCACAATCATGTGTAAAACATAAAAACGTCCACCAAACCTCCAAACTGACGTTTTTACCCTGCCTTTAGCTCTTCTCTGTACAGACAAATTTTGGGGCGTTGACTTTTAAATTAAATTAGAATTAGACGAGATATTTCTTTCTTGCATTCTCTTATAATTTGATAATATATTGAAATTAACACATTTTGATCTCTGAACATGTTGACAATATCGCGTTTAGATATTTGCCCAACCATTTGATAAATACTTATTCAGATTCCAAGTTTGTAAGACATTTTAATTAATATGATTGCAAAATGTAATATCCATAGTATTTTTGTTTCCAATGGCGACTTGATAATACATCATTTAATTATATTTCATTCGTTATTATGTAATTTATGGCACATTTTATAGACAAACATTTCAGTTTACAATCGTTGTCACTGTATTTTATTCATACAAAAGGTATACACTAAGGAAAGGACATCACCGAAGCATTCAGGAAAAGTATCAATTCAGATACAACGAAATGATGGATCGAGTGCAAGGAGTTGCGGTGTCTAATATGCCACTGAAAGTTCTGATGAATAAAATTCGAATAAAATTTGATTCAGAAAATTACAATTGCAGGTGCTTGACACACAATTTAAATCTTACCGTACCAAATATGCTAGAATTATTGAAGAACAGAAAGGAAGAAACCAGCAGTGCGAACGGAAAAGGCCTCGGAGAAGATTTTAAAGGAGGTGACGCCAATTGCGAGGAAGAAATATAACTAATATAACGAAGGCACCTTTGTTTAGTCTACAATAATCGACAAGGTAAGAAAAACCTTAATCAAACTAAAAAAACTAGAGCAAATTCAGATCAAACTAGAAAGTTTATGCGATACGGTAAAGGTCCCTATTAGGTAAATGTATCGCGCATCTTGTAGAAAAAGTACAGCAATACTTATTCCAAGAATGACAGAAATGGCGAGAGACCTTTTTATAACAAATGATATTTCGGTTCCGGTTGAAACATAGAAGTCGTCTTAACTATGCCTCAAGTAAATATCTCCTCTGCCTAAATTCCTGGGTTAAATTTGTCCTGAAAGATCAGATTTGGGTTTAAAATGTAATATTATCTTGCGTTTCTAATAATTTCATCCATAATAATTAATTATCTTATTATTATTCCACTATCGATTCAATAATAGAATACCTCCTCAGTGCCATCGACTTCCGGTGTTATTACTATTGGCAATATTAGCAATAGTAGTATAAACATAAATTTGAATAAGGAATAAAATGTAATATTTGAATTTAATAAACTGTTTTGACAGAAGCGTGCAATAAAGTGACAGATGAGTGCAAAATAGTATATTAGGCAACAAGTTTAGAAAAGTATGGCTGGTACGAGCTTTAGTTAAAGGCCATACGAGTTCAGTAAAACCACTTTTCTAACGTGTTGCTTTTTATCGCATTTCTTAAGAAATGTAAAATATTAAATTTTTACATAAAAGTGACATTAAATGCCAAAACATAACCAAGTTGAGCAACACTCGTTTCTACGTACTAAAGCACAATAAGCAGCTGCAGTTGATGCTATGCGTTTGGCAGTACTGATGTATATTGTTGGTGACACTGTAAGTCTATATCAAATTCGAGGTTAGCAGGTTAGGTTTTGCGTCAGTCTGTGTCAAAACTGACGCAGAACCAAACCTGATAACCTCGAATTTGACATAGGTTTACAGTGGTTTACAGTGCCCCCAACAATACACTTCAGTGCTGCCAAACGAAAAAAGAATCGCCGTCGTTATGCAGAAAAGTGTTGCTAATGCATAAACGTATCACATTTATAAACGATTTTGAATGTAGAAATGTAGTACACACATTCTCAAATGAAATGGGATAAAAATGTTTATTATGCAAAAACAACATGCTTTTGACGTATTGAAAGTATCAAATAATAGCCTCCTTTAGGAAATGGTACTCGAAAAAATATTTTGTACCTGCTTTTGTCATTTATTTAACCGAGGGCAATTCCGATAGTTAGGACAAAATTCGATTTCGATCACCCTGCATCCCGCTCCCACTCTCGCTCTCTACAAAACCCTATTTAAGACATGACTTTTATGTGGATATTATATGGATATTTAGTAAATCACATATTATAAATACTTATAAAATTGTGGTATTGTCCGGAAATTTATAAAATGCACATTTTAAGAAAATTATTATAAGTACTAACTCTTTAGCCACATAGTCACTTAGTTTGCTGTTCTCTAATTAAAACAGGTGTTTACTTTTTAAAATTGGATGTGCAGCGGTGACAACTAACTAAAATTTGAAACAAGATCGAGGGAGCTGGTCCACTGATTGCAAATAGTATACAGGATGCACATTTTAAAACTCCGAATTTGAAATGTTTTAAATATGCAATTACAACCGATTTGATCAGTAAACCGTCAGAGTACTGAAATATGATTGTTCTGATCTTAATTATAAGAATACTTTGTTTTAAAATTATAGTCGCCTTGCACCTACACCGTGTGCTGTCTATTTACAGAATTTAAGGCTCCGAGTTTTAAAACGAGCACCCAATATACACATTTACTGCTTTGGGCTCATCGCCGATACAGTGGTCCATTACAACAAACAGCACAACACCGCAGGCCAACATCAAGAGCTGACGTTGTTCCACTACTATAGTATTGTCCGCCACAATCACTTGCCCGCAACAATGTTTTTGTTTTTCTCTAAAGTACGTTTTTTCCTATAGAAATTTTCAAGTTCACGATAAAATTGGCAAAACTGTTTTTTTTTAAATTATTAGAAAATTTATTTTGGTCAGGTTTTTCTCTAAACGACTTGTGTCATTTTGACATTTAAAATTAAATTGTCAGCTTTTCTTTTTGAAACTGAATACGCGTAAAAACGGAATATTTTAAAATTAAATGTAAAATAAGTATTTCTGAAGTGTGCAGAGGAACTGTTGGATCTGCATCCTAACACACCAGAAGAAGACGTTTACGAAAGATTAGCAAGAGCTTTTGATGTACATAGAACTTTAATGCCAGATTTTAAATTTCCCACCAATTTTTAGTTCTATAAAGTTACTAAAACAAATTTTACCAACATATATTTTTTTTAAAGGAATCCAAGTTTTGCCAACATAAACCCTAAATTCTTTGACCTTGAAAATTTTTATAGGAAAAAAACGTACTTTAACAACTATTCATTTATTTTCAATTTAGGACTTTCTGTAAGATTACACTGCGGGAGATTTTATTTTTAAATGAATTATCAAAATCGGCGTGGTAGATTTCTCAAAATAGATGCCGAAAGAAAACGCTTCACGTTTTAGATATACGTATCATGGAAACTTTTATCCTCTAGAGGGCTGTGGATTTTTATTAAATTTAATTTATGTTTTCAGTGATTAGTATAGGTACTTAATAATATAACCTATACAATTTTGACAGAATCACTTAACTTTGACAGGATGTTTAATATTGAGCACAAGGCGGTACTGTGTATGGAAAATGCAGAAAATCAGCTGTAGTTGTTTTTGTTACTAACATTTTTATGTATTCAACGAAAATGTTTGTATTTGTTAAAACGACATTCCTGATATAACGTTAACTGACAGATATAAAATGCCAATGTGACTTACTACCACGACTGCCAACAAAATTTTTTGACAAAATAGTTTCACAGCCCTCTAGAGGTTAACAGTTTTCGATCATACTGTAGATACGAGTAGCAGCGCATATTAATTTCAAATTAAGTGCTATATTTCTGGTAACTACTGAATGGTATAAAATATTATTATATAGACTGAATTTACTTTATGTCATGCATTTATCATAATTCAATTTGTATTAATATTCACTAGTCTATAAAAAATCAGACAATGTTATTCCGAAGCGATCACTTTGTACCTTTTCTCTAAACCTTCCTTGCCACGTTCCATACCATGATATTTTAGATAACTTTGTTACACTAAAGAATTACATACAGTAATATACGATCGTTTTGAAAGAAAATATACTCTATTTACTTTCTTAATATGGTGAAATATCCAAAAACAGTATGCCACTTTGTATGTACCATCGCGGACAAAAAAAATGGAAACATCATTGTTTTCCTAGTGTAAATGGGTATATTACCTAAGTTAAATCAACATTGCTGATATCATATTGTTTAATGCAGTTGTCAGTTGTTGTCAAAAGTAAAAAGTCAAAATATAACCTAATATTATGTAAACCCCTAATAACACTGTGTAAAATTATAAAAAAGCGTTAACTTAATTAACGCTGGTGTTTCCATTGGTACCTTCATACCTATATAATAATGCACAACACAACATGACGTGTTAAACCCTGTAAAAGTACCATGGTTGCATTCGACGGTTACTACATTCGGGTTTTGTTAATAAACTTCCCATTTCTTTTAATAGCGATATTATCACAGAAAACAATTACTTATTATGCCTATTTGTTATAGCTTTTTAAAACTACGAACACAAGTACATTTCATTTAATGATAAGGAGGGTAAACCCACCTTTACAAATCGATTTTCCGAGGTCGCCGCCCGATGCAAGTACGGGTGTCATTCCTGACAGGAAGATCTGCGCGCATCTCATACTAACGAGCGGAACTTTAAATGCTGCATGTGCCGCGGGCTACAGCTACTTTGTATATATTATTTAAATTTAGGTAAGTATAATCAGTTTTCTTGGAAAGTGATTTGTTTATCTAGAAAGGATCGATGCATTTATTTAGTAATCAAAGTTATTTATTTACATTATACTGTATCGTGTTTTTTTTTTCAAACTGGTATACAAAAGTTACCTAATATAACAATACTAAAATTAATCTTTTCCAATATTAAAAGCTTTTTTAATTGTAACCACAAATGGACGCAAACATTGAAAATTATGCTTTTGCTGAGGTTGCAGTTACATTACAACAACTGGTATTGTTTTTTCTGTGAGTCGAGCAATAAAGACAAACACGATCATAATTTATAGAATTACAAAAACCATCTGTTATTCAACTAAAAAAATGTATGAACGAAGGCATTTTTATAGCTACTAAAATCAAAGAAGAGATGACTGATCTAAAATAATAAATCGTGAAGTTGAGAAAGGTGATTGGCAAAATTTTCAAAGTGTCTGCACAAAGTTTTTGGGGTAGCACAACAGAAAAATTTAAATAATGAGCGACGTTCTTAAGTTGTACCAACCTGTGTAGTGTAATGTATCAATAGAATTTATTATCATCAGAAAGTGTCTAACATGGTAAATAGTATGATAAGCATAACTCCTTACGCCCTAGGGCGTTATAGACTGCGTTTCAAGCTTTTCAATTTGTTTAAATACAAAGTGTAAAATAAAACGTTGGATGCACCATGGACATTACTTGAATCGCTAATTGCAGAAAGGTAAGTTGTGACAATTATAACAATTTCGAGTTTTCTACTGAGTCGGGTATTTTCGGGGTAGTTTCGTCTAGTGCAGAAATGAAGGTTCTGTCACTGTTTTAATACTGTGATTTATCAATGGGTGAAAAACGATTTGCGCATAAAGAAAAGTAAAGTTTGTTTTACAGCTGTTAGTGCAAATTATGTATTTGCAAGGTTGATAAGTAATTACTGGATCATTTATGTTTACCCTGATGGGTTTACATATTTACCAGAAAAAATTCTCTCACCTTACAAACATAGAGATGATATCAGCTAGGTTAATATGTTTAACTAGGTGAAACCAAATACATTTTTGTCAAGACACATTAAAATTTATTATTAAAAATTGCTAAAAAATGTTAGGTACGTTTCGCTAAATCACAAAGTTAGCTTCTTCAGACAAATATTTTTTCATAAATTAGGACATGTCAATATAACATGATCAATATTCTGTTATTAACATCTTAAATTTTATTTGGTAGTTTCTAAAACGTTTTTTAGTAACGTCGAAGTAAACTTCTCTTGTAAAATCAGTTATAAAGTTTTTATATGTATTTTCCTTAGTTTTGGGTTGTGTTTGTTTGAAACCTTGTTGCACGAGATACTTGTTTTGAAACATTCGTTTTGGTTTCAGTTGGTATTTAATTAATAAGTATTTCCTCTTTTTTGACCTTTTTTATTATTTTTGTCGGCAAGATACTTGTGGTATTATGCTGTTTTTATTTTTATTTTTTTTTTGTAATAAATTAAATGCGTGGTGTTGCTACATACTAATTGTGTTTCAGGATTCCTATTTTTGTTTAAACGTAATTTGAAAAGTTTAAGTATCACTTCCTTATGTATTGACAATTATAATCATTTCGAGACTCGAGGAAGGCCTGTGTTCGTCCAAAAAATTTTATAACTATTTGTCTTGCATTACTGAAACGATAAGATGAAAATTTTAAGCGGTGTTAGTTTTCTTTATCCAAAAAGAAAAAATTATCTCTAAACGATAGGTATCAATGTATCAGTTAATAGTTGTTCTCTGATCCCAAATAAATGGCGACAGGTTTTTCAATCAACTTGGATTTAGAGAATCGTTGGCTGAAACGTTTAGTTTTGGTATTGAATTGTATTCGGATTCAATTCATATTGCGTGTAGGCCAATGACCTCGATAGGCGTTTATTGGTTTTTTTTTTCATTTATTTGGAGTGAAATACAAAGTACTTGTTGATTTGTGCTTTATTTAGGTTATTAATTTTACTTTCCCTTTCATCTAAATTTATTGTGGCTTGTATTATAAAGTGTTAGGTTGTCCCACTTAAATTTCCGTTAAAGTTAGGTTGTGGTTTCTAGTTGGTTTTGGAAAAGTAGTGTTATTGATTAAATGTTCTTTATGTGATATTAAACTGTTTTTATAAAATTTTATGTGGGAGCACACTTTAATTTTTGTTTGACATAGACCTTGATACGCAAAATACCAACTCAAACCAAAACGAATGTTTCAAATCAAGTATCTCATGCAACAAGGTTTCAAACAAACACAAACCAAAACTAAGGAAAATACATATAAAAAGTCTATAACTTATTTTACAAGAGAAGTTTATTTCGAGTTACTACAAAACATTTTATAACTATCAAATAAATTTTAAAAAGATGTTAATAACAGAATGTTGATCATGTTATATCGACATGTCCTAATTTATGAAAAAATATATGTCTAAAAAAGCTAACTTTGTGATTTAGCGAAACGTAACACTTTTTACCAATTTTTAATAATACACTTTAATCTGTCTTGACAAAACTGTATTTGTATTTTCTGGTAAATATGTAAACCCATTAGGGTAAACATAAATGAACCAGTAATTACTTATCAACCTTGCAAATGCATAATAAAGGAAAGTAATGCATCAGAACTGTCCTTTTTTCCGAAAACTCGAAATTCTTAAAATTGTCACAACTTACCTTTCTGCAATTAGCGATTCACTTGATGTTTATATCTGTCTCTTTATCTTATACTTCCTTCGGTACATAAATAACTACTTTGCACTGCTAGGACTTTAAGGGCCGGTTGCAGAAAGCAATGTTAAGTCTGGTGTTAGCTAACGCGACGTCAAAGTGAACAAAAACGAATCAATCTCAAATGCTTATAGTAACTAATACATTAGTAAACAAAATTGATGCGATTTTGTTCACTTTGACGCGACGTTAGCTAACACCAGACTTAACATTGCTTTCTGTAACCGGACCTAAATCTTAGCTTTTATGGCCCGCGGTAAATTCAAGGGTTTATTTATATTCACGAAAATTAAGTAGGCTGAATTTCAAATGTGTAGGCTTCTGTCAATTTGGCTCAAGCAAGGGACGTGCTCGCAAACTTCGAGTGACAAGTGGCGTTCGCCAATTTACTTCCTTAAGCAACGAGCTTAACGGCGGTATAATAAAAAATTATTATTGACACTGGTCTATAATGTTCAAATTCTCAACACAACAATCGGTCAATCATAGTATGTTTATGGGCTAGTAGTGCAAACGGTATTAATGTAACCGAGCTTAAGTAGACTGAGTGCCTACTGCTGGACTTGTAAAGGCACATTCCTCAAGAAAAATACTCCAGAGAATTAATCAAGTTGGCTTCTATTTTAATAAACTGGTAAATAAATATACGTGGTTTTGAAAATTGAACTACATAGCAGTCAAAATTTACAGGATAGTGATTTTTTTTAATATATTTGGATTCAGCACAAAAATTTTTCATCTTTTGAACACGAAAAAAAAATGTTTTGTTCCCAGCGTAATGAAAAGATAACGCTTTAGCAGCACACACCTTAATAGCATCTCCAGGGTCTTGATCAAGCCATGTGCTATGCCGGGAAACTTCTGGCAGTGGGAGCAAATGTGGCGATGGAAGTAGACAGCCTTTTCCTGCTTGACTAGGCGTAGCAAATCGTTTTTGCTCCGAGGGACGTTTCGTAGTTTTCTATCTCGAACACAGGTACGACGAAGACGCGGGACGGAAAATTCAAATGGTTCTTGTCGACGAGCTTGGACGCCGTCTCCACGAATCTGGAGGCGAGCTGACAGCTGGGGGATGAGCTCGACGTCTGACACCAGAACGAAGTTTGTGCTCGAAGCGTTCCTCGCTACGTTCCTGCATACGTTCACTGGATATAGTAAACTCTTCCGGGTTTCGGAACGTTACGGGGTGATTTAGATCGGCAATTGAACAGGAGTCCGGAGACCCCCAGTTCCGGGGACTTTCTACGAAAAGAGGATGGTGTTTGGGGAAGACGTAATGCACGATACTTTCGCCATGGCGGGAAGGCATTGGCATAGTTGCACCAGTTGCTTCGTCAGGACGTCGGCATCGGCGTCTGGCACGAAAGCGGCCACGCTGATGGGCCCTCCCAGTATCGAACCACCTCAGTCATGTAGCCAACGAAGTCAGGTGTAAGATGGGTGGCGTACGTTACAGGCGCAGCGCTGCTAGAGTTCTGCTTCCCCTTAATAACGTTGTAAAGAACCCTGTACGGGCTGCGAGCGCCTAGCTCAGGACTGTACTCCAGGTCGCCCTCTTCGTAGGAGAAATCTTCCGGTAAGTTATACATAAAATTGCAGTAACTTTCGTTGGATGGCTTGTAGCCCTCCATGAACCCTCCCGGGTATGTTGGGGGTATATTTATACGGTTTCGCATTTTTTGAGTATTGTAGATTAGAGAAAACGGTTGATGATGTATAAATATTATTATCACATTAAAATTCCCAGTATTGTATACAGCAGCAACAGTCCGTTTAATTTTACTACATATCGTTCTACTCAGACATCGCATATTATATGCAAAGCTTTTAGTCATGCATTTCTCACTCGTTTTTTCCATTTATAAAAACTATGCACCTATTCTATTAATTTTAAAAGTAAAATCACTCGTGTTGAGTGTTGTTAATTTAAAGTAAGGCATGAAAGTTTATTAGGAAATATATATTTTTTGCAACTTATGCTAAATAACACTTTGCAATAGGACAGCAGACACAACCACGTTACAGCTACTCTAGGCCCTCATGAACTACAAAACTACAGCTTTAAATGTCTCACAAGATAAATAACTTCTTAAAGGTGCCCTGAAATTTTGATTATTCACGATATTTACAAACACATGCGTTTACACAACCCACTTCAGTTTCAGCAGCACTACGAGATCTAGCGGCTTGAAATTCGAACTAGAATTTCAGCAGCATGAACACGGCCTGTGCGGTAAACGGCCGCATTGTTTGATCATACTGGTATATGAAACAAACTTACCGCAAATGTGCTATCGATTGGCCATAAAAGGAAAAATGCGTTGGCGGCGATTGCTTATTTTCCTAACATATTTTTGTAAAAAGTCACATTTAGGTGTAGCCTAGAAAATGGAACAATAATTACGGTACGATCGATTTTGTTCAGGTACACTATAACTAACACGAATAGCAAATAAAAAATCTACATTCCGCCAAAAGCGTTGGTATTCAAAGTCATATCTTTAGAAATAGAGCGTAAGTAATTCATTCTAGAACAATCAATGTTCATATCAGGAAATTAATTATTTAAAGCCAATTACCTGCACGCAAACCCATTGTTTATTCAAACACAAACACAGATTTTCATATTTAACTAATGTTGATTTTACATCTACAAAAACAACAAATTATACAGGATGTATCTAAAATGGCGGAAAAGCTTGCGGTGGCGATATTCTTCATAAAATTCTGACTATAAAATCATAATACTAAGATCTTGGATTGGTCTTCACGAGTTCTCACGAGCGGAGCGGTAGATAAAAAACATATTTTTTTTTCAGGTAAAGATACCTTTTCTTGTTTCAAAATACGACAAAGTATCGCCAAGACAAGTTGTTTTTCGAAACGGTGATTAGCATCGGGGATCGGGACGCATAGAAAAGTGAACGACCTACAATCTTCTGTTGTACCTACACTAAACTGATTAGTTATGTTTACCGAAGTAACAGATACAAACTGTAACCTTCTTGTCAAATTTACTATCAATCAAAGTGATCCATTTTACGGTTCCGCAGAAATCTTAAAAAATATCCCATAAAATGTATACAGTCGTTCACTTTTCTAAGCTCCAATTGTACCACGGTCGGTTTCATAAAGGTAAGCCGATATTTCTTAAAGTTTGCATAAAACCATAATTTTACATTTTAAACAACTTTCCTTGACGATACTTTGACTTATTTCAAACAAAAAAGGTGCTCTACCTTAAAAAAACATGTTCTTTATCTACCGCTCGTGAGGGTTCATGAGGGCCAGTCCAACATTTTAGTGTTAAGATTTTCTACTCAGAATTTTACGAAGAATATCACCACCCGAAGTTTTTTTCGCCATTTTAGATACACCCTGTATATTGCATCTTTACGTTCTGTTTTCTACTATAAAGATGCCCACTACTCAATGAAAATATAAATAAGTCATTAAACTTGCATAAGCCAAACTTCGGTCAATCGTCTTCTCTGTTTAACCTTGTTTCTTTAGCTGGTTGGTTCAGGGGCGGGCTGCTATAGGGACATTGCGTCCCTCTTCAGTCAAGAACGGGAATTATATATTCGCCTCAGAGTAAGTACTCTGTTAACTTAGGAAAACCACCTAAAAACCTTAATCAGAGCAGACGGCCACGGAATCGAACCCGAAACCCCCCGAATGCTAAGCAGATGTGCTAACCACTACTTTACACAGTTTGGTGGACTGGTCAAACAGTCGTAAGAGTTATAAGCAACGTTCACGGCGGTCGGCACTCAGACGGGTGTCCTACATACAGTGGTAGTAAATTCGCAGCCAGCCGTGCGTCGGAAACACGTTAAGCCGTCGGTCCCGGTTGTCATTAGCAGTCGTTAGGTTGCGTCAGAGGCGATCGCGCAACCTGAAAATACTGACATCAGGCTTTCCTAGCACAAGCCATACAATACAAAAAAATACCTTGTTTCTTTTAATTCTTAGTAACTTCATTCATTATTTAATTTGTATTTTTTATTAAATTGTGAAAATTTCCATAAATTAGAAGCTGGTTTCCTCTGCCTTACAAAAATAGATATTTCAAGCAATTCTGATTCTGATTATATTAATTTCAGACGCGTACCTACATAATCAAAAAAGTTTGTAACAAACGCAGATGGACCTCGTTTCTATGTTTACTGTTAATAATTTAGAAGCTTCCGGTGAAAACCAATGCTTACTTTTTCAATCAATACACAGAAACATTCTAAATTTAATAGCATACATAGTTTGCCATTTAACTAATGCGGATGAAAGATTCTCAACTCGTAATTATATGGAAGATAGTAATAGTATTGACAACAATTAGGCAAGGTTTAAAAAATTCAAAATTGAAAGACACGCTGTTTTGCCGGAGTTTCATCAAATTCGAGGTTAGCAGCTTATGTTTTGCGTCAGTTTTGACACAGACTGACACAAAACCTAACTTGCTAACCTTGAATTCGATGAAAATGACAACTCGTGTGTCAGTTTCACCAACCTTGTTTTTCAATATATCATTAAATCTTGGTAGCCATGAAAAAATTATCCAAAATTTTTCGCTGTTTGCTCTACTCTTACTAAAGTATTATACAGGTACATTAATTGGTAGAATTTTGTGCTGACATCTGATAGTGAAGCTTAGAAATCCCCCCGAGTGACTGTTCCAGGCACTCTAGACAGGTTTCAACATTTGGGATGAGTGTCTCTACTTGTTCGAGTATGTACGCTGGGTAAAACCATAACAGGAACGAAGATGTGATGATTTATTTATGGGACTTTTTCCACTGTCTAGGGTGTATATCACACAACGTTTCGAGATCTACTCCCGTCTTCAGGTGTTCCTGGTTCGTCCTGAGAAGGACTGATATTGTACGCTTTTATTCGTAAACTCTTGCCCCCTCGGGATTTGAACCTGGGACCGCTGATCCCAGGGGGAGGTAAGAGTTTACGAATAAAAGCGTACAATATCAGTCCTTCTCAGGACTAACCAGAAACGCCTGAAGACGGAAGTAGATTAAAACTCCCGAAACGTTGTGTGATATACATCCTAGACAGTGGAAAAAGTCCGATAAAACACATCATAATAGACCACTGCCAAAAAATGACATGCAGAGAACAAGAAGATATGATGAGTTGCCAATGTAGGGGGAAATAGGGAAAGGTAAAATTTGCATAAAATCTTTAATTTAGTGTCAAAGTTAATAAAGCACGACAATAACCTCATCAAAACAGAGGAAACGCAATGCTACAAATTACACCAGCTACAAATAAATAAATGACAGAAGACTTACTATGCAAAGATGGAAACACTGGAAGAAGAAAAATTAAACCCGTCGTCATGTATATGATTTTCTACGAAATTATAAACAAATATAAACAAACAATGATAAAATTGAGTATCAAGTACATATTAGTAATTTACGTTACAAGACCAGAAAATAGTGTTTTGCAGGTCGAACCAAGTAGATTCCAGGGCTTGCCTGCGGTTCGCCCTGGAAGCTTGGGGAGACCTGCAGAACACTTTCCAATCATGTATCGTACAATTTTTTTACATCGGAGTCCATACTTTCAAACTTGCAAATTCACTTTCAAATACTTAAAAAAATTATGACATTAGTATCCACTATTTGACTTATCCAAACAATAACACAAACTTGTTTCCATAGTAACAAGGGCATCAGGAACCAGCAGAAGTTTTTACCGATCCCTGATGCCCGTTTTCCGATCTTGACCGACACAACGTTACTTTCTAGCGAAAAAATTCTCTAGAAACTGCATATTTTCTGGATAGCTACATCTTTCTATCTGCGGCAACTGTTTTCCGCGGACATCGTTACACATTTCTGTCCCTTGCGTTGAATGCAGTACACGACGATCGCTACACCATTCCGATGTGCTGGCTGCAAAAATTGTTTCTGCGAACTAATAGTTTTTGAGCTATACCGTCAACAGATGGACAGACGGACAGACAGGCAGATATAATTGAGATAACAGGTTTTTCATCATCTAGGAACGTGAAGATCTGAAGAAATCCCAGAACGTGATTTTTCACAATTATAACACTTTGTCTTTTAGACAAGAGAAACATAAAAATTAGAAATATAAACGAGGAGTGGCATTTGAGAAAAAATATTCGAAGACCCTTGACATGGGGTTAAATAGTAGGATAGGAGCATCATACAAAGTGTACCAACATGAAGGTGACATTGACATTATTGTTTGACAAAAACAGACAAATTCAGAAATGATGGGAAGCAGAACTAGTCAAAAAAATTAAACTGTGGAGATCTAGAGTAACATGAAACAATAGTATTTCGAATTTAAAAGAAATGAGAATAACTTGCAATAAGACAACATGAGTGGCAGTCAACAAGAAGATCTGAAGCAACTTCGTCAACGGTGACTTTTCAAATACAGAAGAACAGGACTTTGCTAATAAGCCACATTTAAAGTGATGCTGCAGTAGGTTCGATTCTCTCTGGGTGCATTAACAATGTTCTGGTTTGATTTTAGGCGAAATAGTTGTCTATGTACCAAGGGCATTATGAAGATGTTTATGCCCGTTTGAGAGCGATAAGTCTACAAGCCCGAGGGCTCTGACCCGAGGGTTGTAAGTCGCTCAAGGAGTATAAACATCAAGTAATACCCATGGTGGATACAACGCTTTATTTTCCACTTTGAGTAAACAAATGAATTGAATAGCTTGAAAACCAGTCTATAACGCCCTAGGGCGTAAAAATGGGCGTATGAGAAGACATAATAATCGGGCGTTACCATTACACCCTCTTTACGCCCTAGGGTATGATGGACTGCCTTATATAACTCGTGTCACAGATATAAACAACAATTAATACATCATCCGAAAATCTGGTTTTAATAATCTATTAGGTTATCATAGTCTGATTTCTGCGCGCCTCCTTATATGTGCCTCGCAGCGCATGTTAAGCCGGCGGTCGCGGTTGTCATTTCGGCGATAGTTGTTTGAAACTTTGACATCAGGGTCTCTGACATACAATGTAACATTATTATTAGCTGAGAACAGTGCCGTGCATTATTTAGGTAAAAATATCTAGATAATAAAATCGTTACCTTTTATATTTTTTAGATAATGTCAAGATATGTTTGTATGGTTGTAAAAACAATATTATCTTTACACATTCGCTCCAATTATGATTTTGATTATGCTTTGTATGTCCATTTCTAAAGAGTGTAAGAAATGGGCAATACAAAATTACCAACGCCAAAACAAAATTTGACAGTTCATCCTTCATTTATTAAGTGATACAACTTGTTGAAGATAACATAACTGATCTCTCCAGTCCAGCAAGAAGCTACGAGTTGGTTTTCTATAACTAAAGAATTTTTCTCAAGTTATAAAATGTTAGTGTCATTTTGACACTTTTTGTGACTAAATATTTGATACACTGGTAAAAATATTCATGTTCAGGGCGTGCTCAGAATAAAAATGAAGTAAATGGGGTATAGATAAAACGTTATCTACATATACAAGGTGGATGTCATCGGTCGTACAAAAAGTGCTCTACGATATTCTAAGCCTAAAAATAAAACAAAAATCTAAGAACCAGTTTGAGTTTTAAGGGGTATTTTTCATAATATAAGCGATTTAAGATTCGTAAAATTGGCAACATTGCAAATAGTATGTAGGTACAATTCTGTTCCAATTATTAGCATCAACTGATTCGTCCGCCAACTCTCTCAAAATAATATAACATTAATGACTATGTGGATACAATTACTGACGGACTAGCTCAGGGAGACGGTGTGCAGTTCTTTAAGTACTTCTGGTTAAATTAAAAAGCCAAAATGAGCCCCAACGAAATATTTAATTAACCACAAGTGTACCTATGTATTATAGAGAATTCGTAAACTCCACTAGAGTATTTATTCTGCAAGAAGAGCTCACGACAAGCACAGGTAGCAGTAAAAACAACAAAACCACAATGCTGGTATCACAATATAATAATCACGAATTCAGTATCATATAGTACAATGTACAGGTGATTATTTGCTAAACGAATGTTAACGTAAGGTAATAAATTCAGGCCAAAATTTAATGTGCACCTCATAATTCAAACTCGGCTTGCGAGAAAATTACCTTAAACCACAGATGAAAAAGTAGAAATATAAATTATATTAAATACTTCAACAGCTTAAAAAAGTGTAACGGAGGTTAACGCAGACTCCGTGGAAGAAAAACACCGAGTGCTTTCAGGTACTTAGTTTGTGAAGCGAACTGTACATAGCAGCGAAATCCTCCAGAATTCTGACTGAATTCGTCAGGTAACTAGCAATCAAATGAGGTACACAGCACCGGCTCACGTCCCACAGTATTAAATGATTTTAAATAAAGGGAAATCAAAACATGTTACTCGAGTCCTTTGAAGAGTCCTTTTCTGCCCACTAGGAAGGTCGCGTAGCTGGCACAGAATCGTGTGAGGTAAAACCCCAAACAACCCATACGAAGGTCGGGAACGGCCCATACAGGGTCAAGGTTGATGCCCTCTATGTGAGAATAGCGATTAAGGGGAGCTCCAAACCTGGGGTCCAGATCAGTTTGGGCAAGGTGTAGAAATGAGTCAACAAAGCGCTTTAATCCGCCAGAATTGGCGTGAGAATAATTTCTTAGCTAATCGCCAGGGTTGCAAAAGCCGCCACCATTTTTGCTTCGGCGACTTTAATGTTAATCTGCTGGATGTGGAGAGCGCTGCTTCAGTTTGTGCGCTAGAATTTTTTGAAGCGTTCGGACTCACTCAGTTAATAAATGAGCCCACGAGAATTACTGCTGAATCAGCCACGTTACTAGATTTTATTTTAACTACTAATACAAGCATTACAAAAAATGCATTAGTTATTCCTTCACATGAAGTAGATCACAGTTTGATTTGTTGTAAAATCGATATTCCCAACGTAAAATCAAAACAGGCTATTTACACTTACAGGGATTTTAAAAATCTTAATTATGAACAGTTTAATTATGATCTTCAGTCTATACCCTGGCGGAATATTTATCAGTTAGACAACATAGATGATAAAGTCCAGTTTTTAACAGAAAATTTAACTATTTTATTAAATCTACATGCTCCATTTGTTAGTTGTAGAATATCGAGAAAGCCTGCGCCGTGGTTGACCAACACCCTTAAACAAATGATGTGCTTACGTGACAAGGCTCTACGTCGTTTTAGTGTAAGTAAGAATCCTTCGCATTTTACTTATTATAAGCAGCTGAGAAATGCGGTTACTGATGCAGTGAGACGTGAAAAAAAGGCATATTATGTTGAAACATTCAAACAAAATTCGCGATTATTTTGGAAAAAACTAAAATCTTCAAATTTAACTGGCAAAGCAAGTAATGCTGATCTTCCTCCTACCTTCGGTGATGCCGATGGAATTAATAATTATTTTATAAATTCAATTCCTCGATTAACTACGAATAATATGTTATCTACTTTCTACGAGAGCCATCGGAAAAAGTCTGTCAAATGTAGTTTACGATTCCAACCTGTTGAAGAAGAAGAAGTCCTTAAAATTATTTGTTCCATTAAATCTAATTCTACTGGTGCTGATGGTCTCAACATTCACATAATTAAATTGTGCATTCCCTTTTTATTGCCAGTTATAACTCACATTATCAATTATTGCATCAGCAAGTCCGCTTTTCCCAGCTGCTGGAAAAGAGCTTTAATATTGCCTATTCCCAAAATAACTGCACCCAAAGAATTAAAGGATTTACGGCCAATAAGCATATTGCCCACACTTTCAAAAATAATTGAACGAGTAATGGAACGGCAACTCAGACAACACTTAGAAATTAATCAAATAATACCCGTTACTCAATCAGGCTTTAAAAAGAATCACAGCTGTAGTACTGCGCTCCTGCATGTAGTCGATGACATTGTGGTTGCTACAGACCAAGGTAAGTTGACAGCACTGGTTCTTTTAGACTATTCAAAGGCTTTTGATACTATCAACCATTCTATTTTAATATCGCTTCTACATTATATAGGACTTAGTCCTGAGTCAATTGCCTTATTAACCAGTTATCTTTCTGAAAGATACCAAGCTGTTAATTTGTACGGTTGCTTATCTAATTTTCTAAAAATTGATACTGGAGTACCCCAAGGCTCCATTCTAGGCCCAATTCTCTTTTGTATTTATATTTCAAATTTTTCTTTAGTCTTATAATCGACTGAATGCCATTTTTATGCTGATGATTGCCAATTATACATGTTTTTCCAAATTGAAGATCTTTCTGATGCATGTGCTAAAATAAATCAAGATTTAGAAAAATTATCCAACATTTCTAATGAACACTCCCTAAAACTTAATCCTAACAAATCTGCAGTCATGCTTTTTGGAAAGAAAAGTGACGTAAATTATGCAAAGAATCACTTCAATGTATGCATTGGCAAGGACACACTTCCTATAGTTGAACAAGCCAAAAGTTTGGGATTAACGATTGACTCAACATTACGTTTCAATAAGCATGTAAGCAATTGTTTACAAAGTGCCTACTACAATCTTCGACTAATTTTTCAGAATCATCATATACTAAATAAAAAAATAAAAACTATATTGTGCAATAGCCTAGTTTTATCAAAAGTTGATTTTTGTGATGCGGTGTATGGCTTCTGTTTGGGTTACAAGGATGTGGCTAGAATTCAAAAACTTCAAAATTCTTGTTTACGCTTGATTTTTGGAATACGCAAATATGCAAGAATTTCTCACAAATTAAAAATTTCTGGTTGGCTAAATATGGCAAATAGACGTATATTACATAGCTGCTGTTTGTATCAAAAAATTTTAACTTCAAAAACACAGCCGTATTTGTATAACAAAATCAGGTTTCGTACAGACGTACACAACTTAAATTTACGCTTTAGGGGTAATATAACTGTCCCTACTCATCATACTCAACTAGGAAAGCGTAGCTTTTCATATTGTATAGCAAAATATTATAATCAATTACCCTTAGAGTTTAGAACGTTGCCATTACCACGTTTCGGCGATCGGCGCAAGCGTTACTTGATAGCTAAGCAGAATTCTTAGATATTACAGTCAATTATTTCCTTTATATCTCACTTTATATACACTCCGTTTGTCAGTCACATTTTCAGTTTAAGTTCGGGTGCGGTGGTTCAGTCTCGTCTATGTTTCTTTAATCATTACTTGCATTTATATATATATTTTTTTTAAAATGCCAATTTCTTCGAATTGGGTTAAGTGGAAGAGCAGTTCACAGTAATTTTACTGTGAACTGAACTTCGCCCAAAATAGTGTACATATATTTTAATTGTTTTCATGTACATATTATATTAATAAAGGCATTTATTATTATTATTATTATTATTATTATTATTAGCAAGGGCAAACTCCACCAAGTATAAACTGCATGCCTGCAAAACGACTCGACAATTGAAAAGGATCAAAAACGGTTCACCATCACAGCATCATACGGGATAGGAGGCCTGGAACAAATAAACCAAGTTCATGTCGCTGTTCGAGCCGATACACAAAACGCAAACAGGTGGGGAGCGCGCTTTTGTCAGATCAACAATAAAATATTATACATGACATTTTTGGCATATACAATAACATAATAACAATAACATGGCAGGACTATTTATAGAGTCTTCGTTTAGTGATTTTGTTAAAAACTACTAGTCATTATTTTCATCAGTCATTATCAGATCTTGAGGTAGTTTGCGTTTCAGTCTGGTATGCATATTTAACTGACCTAAATTATAATGTGTCACTCCACGGCACTCACTCGCACTTTGGTAGAATTTTTTAGCACATGAATGTATGAAGTCTTGAACTGTTGATACTCCTAATTCGTGGTGTAATTGTTGATTACGTATGTACCACGGCGCGTTCACTGCAAGACGTAACATTTTGTTTTGGTACCGCTGCAATTTTTCTATATTTGTTTTAGACGTATTGCACCAGACTGGGCAGGCGTACAGGATTAAAGGTCTTAACAGGGTCTTATACATCAATATTGCGCATTCTGGTCTTAATGTGGACTTCCGATTTATTATAGGATACAGCTGACGTAGTCTATTTGAACCTTGTGTTAACTTTTGATATATGTGGAAGCTCCATGTTAATCGCGTGTCCAAGTGGATTCCAAGATATTTAACAGCAGTATCTTTTGGGCTCCAAGGTATAGCAGTTTCATCAATCTTGATGTTGGGTGGTTCTAGTATTCTCCTGAGCGTGAAAATCTTACTTATGCATTTAGAAGGATTGATTTGGATGTTCCATTTCTTGAACCATTCATTAATTTCGTCAGTGGCATGTTGTAATTTTTCTACTGCGCTTTCTAAATTTGCACTTTGTGTGATTATGGCGGTGTCGTCAGCATAGGTAGCTAATGATACTGTTGTCGGCGTTGGCATGTCTGATATATAGATGTTAAAAAGTAGTGGCCCCAAAATGCTTCCTTGTGGAACACCAGCGCATATGCATTTTATTTCAGAAATATACGAATTGACTTTTACGGCAAAAGTTCTGTCTTCGAGAAAGGAAAAAATTATTGCTTGCAAGTAGCTAGGCATATTTATGTCTAAAATCTTTTTCTTTCGCGCAAAATTAAAATCCTGTACTACGGACGTCGAAAAAAATAATCCATTCAGGAATTTCTCGTGACGTAAAAGTCACTCCGGATCTTCACGTTTCAGCGTCCCTAGATGACGAAAAACAGGTTTTTTCAATTCCGTCTGTCTGTCTGCCTGTCTGTTAGCGGTATAACTCAAAAACTATTTGCCGGGGGAAGACAATATTTTGCATAAGCATTATAATCTACCTTGCATGAAACCGAGAAAATTTCAGACAAATATATACAAGGTGAGCACCTTAAATTTTTTTAATTTTGTTTCTTTTTTATTTAAATTAGCAATAAATACAAGTAATTATTATTTGTACATAGCGCGGGCTTTATTCTTTCCAAAAATGGGCTCCAGTAGATACAGAATAAATGTTGCACAATACAAAATAGAGCAACAAATTAGTGCGTTACTTAATGCAGCTGCAATGCAGGAATATCCCACAAAACGTTGGGACTGCATATGCAGTCCGCCTGCCTCCGGTAACGTTTTCTTTATTTGAAAATTTATTTAATTTATTAGAAACTTGAAGATATTTTTACTGTTAACTTAATTTGATTTTTAAAATTATTTAGTGTCACAATGTCGACGAGGGAAGTTCTGGGTAAAGCCTTTTACAGATTTGTTTACTTTCACTTTGACATTTGAATTATTGAAGTACACTTTGATTAATTTGGTTGCATATATAATACAAAATTACTTACTAAAGTTATTAATAAATTATGTTTTTACTTTGTTTCACTAAAACTACGATTCATATTTAAGTTTAGCAGAATAACAAACAATTTGTTATAACCTTACTTGCAAGTTTGACGCTACTGACCGTTAAGTACGATCAGCTGAAATAATAGTGCTAATTCTCAGCATTCGATGGCTTTTACTAGAAAAATTTGGTGTGATACACGCACCCAACTTCCTTTTACAGTGATCGTATAACTAGCCAAAAATTTTATTTTTTATTTTTAAGCTTTTGAAAAAAAATTTAAAAACCGTTCAAGAGACAAATTTTCTCTAAAATTTTAAGCTGAATTCAAAAACGTAATATTATACCGGGTGTTCTGTTTAAAATAGGAGTTAATAATAAAAGATAGGAAAAAAAAACAAAAGATCCCCATTTTAGAGGTATTCGACTGGAAAATCATCTATCTCACATCAATACACATTAAAAGTGTAATAAAAATGTCAAGTTTGAAAAAATAGTTAGAGCCGCTTTTGAAAAAATCGAAAAAAACTGAAAAATTACAGGAGTAGACACTATACTTATCCGATTTTCTTCAAAAGCTTGCTGTCGCATCTAGATAGTACACAAAAATTATATATGAAGTTTCAACGCCATACCTCTTTTCGTTTTTGAGATATTCTGTTCACAGACAGACACACAGACAGACAGACAGACCAATGAACAAAAATATGTTTTTTGGGTTCAGGGGACTCTAAAACGTGAAGATCTGTTGAAAACTCAATTTTGAATTTTTGGAGTTAATCCAATACTTCCTTTATCGTAAAAGGAAGTAAACATACTACCGATATAAATATATGATTCTTAGGTTTTAGTTTTAGGTGTAGAATATTGTACTGCGACCGATTTGATACACTCTGTACACTTGTGCTCATAAAAATGAAATACACTTACTGTTACACTGATTTTTGTAATATTTTATTTTAATACCGGTTGGTTTGAAACATCGATAAAGTGAAATTGTTGGTTGTATTAAGTTACAAGAAAATAGTTCAATAAAGATATCGTATAAAAATTTAATAATGCGAATAATACGATTTTTCACATCAGTGCAACAGTAAGTGTATTCCATTTTTATGAGCACAAGTGTACATTTTATTTAAAATATGCCACTTACAATGTATTTAGGCAGTTCGTTTTTGAATTTTCAATTCAAGCTATATTATGTATATTTTGTGAGAAAATAATTAAGCCAGGAAAAAGTTTGGTCATAAAGATAAAATAGGCGAAGTATTTGCTAAATTAAAATTGGTTAAAATTAAGTCTAATGACTGGACGTTTGCTGATAAGTATGATAACATATGGCAGCTACTAGCATATTCTCTGTACAAATTAGAAAGCAGCCTGAATGCTATTTATGGTAAGTAGCACCCAAAATATTGGTGATTCACAAAAAATTTATTGAAATATTTCATGTAAAATTTTGTTTGCCACTTAAAAAAGGGCTCATTAAGAGCCTGGAAACAAGATTTAATTTTGAATTTATCATGGATCGACATGTCAATAAAAGTAAATGCTACATTTCAGCGGCATTTTATACGTAGATACTTGCATTTCTTCCAACAGCTATTTTGTAACACTTTTTGTTACTTTCTAAGTGTAATATTTTTTTGTAGCACACACTGAAACAGAAGATGCCTCAACATCAACAGATGGAAGTGATGATCAATTCCATAGTCAATGAACTTCAACAGGTGGGACAGCTAATTTGCAAGATAGGCACGTCGAGGCTATAAACATTAATAATAATGTAAGTGTAGAGTTAACTTTTTATTTAAGTAAAAAAGACTTAAGAATGCTTCATAGTTTTCCAACAATAAAAAATACTATACCTTACCATTACCAGCAGGAGTTGAGAGGCAGTGATAAATATTTTGAAATGCTTCTTACATATCTCCGACCTGAGATCTAAGCAGAACATGCAGCACCGTTCCAAGTTATTGTCTCTTTTAGTTGTTCAAATGTTCTCAATTTTTTAGTATAAAAATTAAAATAATTAAATTTTCTGAATTTTCATCTCTAGATCTTATCTTTTCGCTTAAATAGGTAATAAAAAAAATAATTTTTAATTGAGTTCTGCAAATAATTCATTTAATGCAATTTGTGCAAGAGTGATCCATTTTGTGTGTCGAGTTAATTTTGAGGTTACTTGCTTACTTGGCTTACTTGCGTCGCCCTGAGTCGATTGATAACAATCATCTATAGTCACCCGGTACTTTAAAGTTATACGTCAGTTGTTGACATGAAATTTGAAATGATTTACAACTTTTTATTTAAAATTTATTAAACTTGCAGTATGAAATAAACCGTTGTATTCACCACTAACGAAAAGTGTTTTTAAAGGTCCTCGCAAGTAATTCCGTCCTCGGCCAACGCCTCAGCCGTAAACAACTTTCGCGTCCTGTAAAATGTTACTTTTCGTTCTAGATAAATAAACTAAAGTACCATTTTTTCCTTTAAAAATTTTGAAGGTCAAAGAATTTAAGGTTTATGTTGGCATTACTTAGATTCCTTTAAAAAAAAATATGTTGGTAGAATTTGTTTTAGTAACTTTTTAGAACTAAAAATTGGTTGGAAATTTAAAATCTGGCATTAAAGGAGCTTTGTTTTTTAGGTAATCTTTCGTAAACATCTTTTTCTGTCATGTTGGACTGCAGGTGCAACCGTTCTTCTGCTCACTTCAGAATTGCTTTTTTACATTTAATTTTAAAAGATTCAATTTTTTACGCGTATTTATTTTCAAAAAAGAAAAGCTGACAATTTAATTTTAAAATTTTTATAGGAAAAAAACCTACTTTACTATTTCAAACAAATACTTACATTGCAGAAAGTTACAAAACAATAATTTAGTAACAAACTGAATAATCAACATTGAGGAATTTATTTTTTAATGGTTACCATGAATGAAAATAACAAATAATAATTAAATTGTATTGTTTAAACGTTTAATTTTGTAATTTTATACAAATAGGCAGATAAAATAGCACTTTTTATGCTTAATCAGTAAAGTAACACATTTAGCTTGACAATTAAGTCACAAAAGTAACTCAAGTGACCGAGCTCGTTGAATTCTGAGTAGAGCTATGTAATAATTTGCGTATAAACACATAACCTCACTTTGACAACTGACAAGCGAAGTGACTCAGCGCGCTGAATTCTGGGTAGAACGATGTAATAATCACCGACGTGCCGTTGGAAGACAATATCTAGTTCAAAGCTTTCTTGATAACGTTTTTAAACGCACTTAATTAGGATTAATTTGGCACTTTGTTTGACGAGCAATTACGTTTGCATTTGCGAGGAGAAGGGCAACCTATCCGAGCCAACGCAAAAATTGCGAGTCAAACTGAGCATTTAATTCTTTACCGTGGTATAAGCAAAAGAATGAAGTTCATGTATTAACTAAAGCAGCTTTATTGATTCTAAAACTATTTGTACTTGAACATATATAAACTCAGAACTTGTACCTTATCATATTTCTTTTCATACATTTTTTGAAACAGCAAAAGAATATAAGTTAACTTATATATCTCTGCCGTTTCTCAGAATTGATTTTTTGTATGTAATAAATTATTACTATGGCAAAACAGCATATGTATACATAAAGAAGAATCGGTGGCTTCGAGCCGATTCGAGGAGTAAGACCAATTTCGGTGGATATCACTTCATACCCAACTGGTGATATAGAAGGTCGCGTATTTGACTGACATTCAGATAGACAGGGTGATAAAAAAGGTGTGGACATAATTTTACGAGTAGATAGAACACTTACAAGTTAGGTGAGCAACATTGAACTTACTCCACCAAAATAAAAATATATGTCTTTCCGTACTTTTATCTTGGTGATATTCAATCCCGTCAACTTAGCCTAGCAGTGGATTATATACAGGGTGATTTATAAAAGTGATCATCAAATTTAGAGTAGTTAGGGGACATCAAACGGTACAACCTTGCATACTAAGTTATCCGACGAAGATGTAATAATAGTCACACAAAAAATTAAAATATTTCGTTTCTTAAACTGATTGACGGTAACGAGAATGCCCTTCTATGAACATAATTTCGCACATGTGGTTGCGACAAGATCGAACTTGGATAAAATTCAGAAGCAAAAAGTAGTTGTTTGGGTATGTGAATCACATTTGGTGCATTACGTTACATGTTAGCAGTCAATGTACATACTCTGATTTACCTAATAAAGATTTTAGTCTTAGCCAGTGGTTCTCAAAAATGTGAACCACACCCTAAAGGTTTTTTTTTCATAAGCGATTCAGTTTTAGTGCAATGTGCTCTCCAAACAAAAAACTGGGGCAGTTGATATGTTCGGTTGTGAATGTGACTGCTATAATATACAGCGTGTTCCCCGATTGAGTTTAACGTACATATGATGATCCAAAAATTTGGAAATTGTGTTTTCATAATTGGGAGATCGTTCCTGCTTGTCCTGAAACTTATTATGCCCAGAATTTCAGTTCAGTTGAATCAAGTACTGCTCGATAACTCAGCAATAACGTTTTCGGTTTCATGCCAAGTACTATAATTATTAAAGATATGGCAAAATTATTAAGAAAAGTTGTTAAAAATGTTCACAAGTGTAAGTACGCAAAATTTGAAAAAGATTGGTTGTTTGAGAAAACACAGTAGGCATATAAAAATAGTAAACTGCGAATTTCCAATTTACCCTACTGCAGTATTTTAAATTAAGCGATCTTTTTCAAACTTTGGATTCGAGTTGCTGAGAACATTGCCGCCAACTTTTCTCAATACACCTTTGCGAATTATTTATAAAAAATAGGCTTGGATTTAAATATTTAATGAAATTTCAAAAAATATTATAGGCAACTCGTGTTAGCGTGCTTATTTTTCACGAATGTGGATTATTAAACTCGGCTGCGCCTCGCTTAATAAGCCCCACACTTGTGAAAAAAAAAATTGCACTTCTAACACTTGCGGTGTAACAGTTATTTAGTGATTTAGACCACAAGTGTTAGAAGTGCAACTTTTTTTCACAAGTGTGGAAAAATAAGCAAGCTAACACGAGTTGTTTATACGATTTTTTTAAATTTCATTAAATATTCGAATCCAAGCCTACTTTTTATAGAATTTTATTTGCCTTCATTTTAGTCAAGTGCGTTCGTCAGTTCTGGTGTAACTAAAGAAACGTCTTTATTTATTGAAATCTGTAATTTGTTCACGTCAAAAATAAAATTAAAAATGAATAAACAAATAAATAATTTGTTTCTAAAATCGTTCATTCCTAAATTCAAAGCAGTGTCACTTTCTTTCTCTGAGTGAAAAAAGTGACACTTCACACCCTAAAATTAATTTTAAAAAGCCTACTTTTATCGATGAAATTTTAAAAATAACTATTTCCTAATCATTATTATAGGTGCACATAGCTCTTAAAATGGTTGATTGTTAAAAATAAAAATAAGATTTATTTGACAATTTCCTGATGAAATTATTTATAAACTTAAAAAGAGCTGACCATAAATTCAATACAATTACTTTATGCTGTAGAGGAATAATGACAATGTGATTCTTATAGATAATAATTAATTAATCCAATGATTTTTAATTATTAATGAAACATGTTCTAGCGATCACGCATATACAGCTGCCATAAAATATGTCAGTAGTTTATCAATAGTTACTGCGAACGGGCAATTTAAAAGGGCTTTCTGTATTTATAATCACAACCAGAAATAATATTCGTCGTATATTAAGGTAATATGCTGTATTTTTTAAGCTTTATAGTAACAACGGTAATTTCAAATTATATTTGCTAAACGATTGAACAACGGTTATTCTTTTGTTGCTCTAGTTGTTATATATGTATAAATTTTGCTGTGCATATCGCAAATTACTAAGGCTTGGTCTTTTCTTTGCAGCATTATTTTTCCTATTTTACTCTGTTTTAGTAAATGACTCCCATTCCAAACTAAAATCGAATGATAGGTATCAATTGTAGGAGTTCATGGCAATAACAGCTTTCTTTCAAAATTATAGATCTTCAAAATGCTAAACTTAACCACTCATAGAGAGTGTAGCCAGCGAATTTATATAAACAAATCACATATTAAGTTAGAACTTTGTAGCTATTTGAAAAACTATAAAATGTCTATAATTGTGTTAAAATGTCTTGTACACTTTACAATATTTAATTAAAATAATGAACTGTAAGCACAGTTAAATAGCATTTCGAATAAATCAAACTAAAATTAGCCTCTAGGGTTGTCAACAAAAAAAATTAATTGATTGTTTTTTAAACAGTCCTATCAGCCAATAGTAATGAGAAAAATTTCAAATCGACCAATAGCATCAAAATTACACTATTTGCTAGTAGCTGATTACAGAGACTATTTTTTCATAAACCATTCAAATCGTTCTTCTGCTGTAACACAATTTGCTAAAAGTGGAGTAGGTGAGCAGCAGTTGTTAAAAATAACAGGACACTCATCTGGAAGCTCCATCAAACCCTATCTACAACTTGGACTGTTTAAAACATAATTACGTCGAATTGCATTAGTGGTAATATATTTTTTTATAATTTTAACTAGATTAGCACTCATCTTTGTAGCTATTAAGAAACAAACATTCGTGAATCTAGTTAAAATTATCAAACAATTATCACCACTTATGCAATTACTGTTAAACATTTAAAAAAATTTTAATGGTAGCATCTCAAGACTGCTAGTTTGTTTGTGAAAAACCCTACGTATGAGATTATTTATGGAAGGATAAATTAATTAGTTATTAAAATGTACAAGGGTGGATTTATGTATTAAAAGAACAACATTTTTATTTAATGAATGACAGATTGAATACAAATCCTGTAAAGCAATCAATATTTTATCCGAAAGGTTCGAACATGAATTAAATAATGTTTGATTAGTAGAGATAGTTGTTTAGTAATATCAGAGTTCAGATCATAATTTATATTAAATAGCAATCAGAATAAGCCATAAAATAGCTTGAATTAAGGAAAAAAACAGTCAAATAATTATTTGAAAAAGTCACTTATAAAAATGTCAAATTAAAATAAACTGTATTGAAATGTATTCAGGAGTGTATGAATAATTATTGCTATGGAAAATTGTAATATTTTTAGAAACAACGAAATTTTTATTCTAAAATGTAACTGTATTTTCCGTAAAAGTAAATTTTAAAAATAAAAATCCCTTAATTAAATTATTTTTATTATTTGGTTGGTGTATCAAGGGGTGTTATTAGTGAAATTAATGAAACGAGTAATAAAGTAAATATTTAAAACAAACTGAATAATAAACAAGCCTACAAATGGCACAGAGAAAAAAGAGAACAGCTGAGAACCATAAAATAGTCTTTAAAGATTAATAAAATCTGCAGATGGTTTGGATAAACTTCATAGGAGTCGCTATTGGGTATCCTGTTGGATTTGGACGATCTTGTTGTTGGATAGACTTCTACATCCGAGTTGGATTTTGATGTAGTTCGAGCTTCTTGTTGGACGTCGGAAGTGTCCTGTAAGAATTGGATAAAGGGCATTGCGGTCGCTGTTAAAAGTAAGGTGATTCATGTAGACCGGAAGCTTACATTGGACTTGGAGGCAGTTTGGATTGCTGACGGTTGGTCGCTGTTGCAAGTAAAGCGATTCCTGTAGACCGGGAGCGTGCAGTGGTGGTTTCTACATTAGAACTGTGCGCGAAGAGATTAACAACGGCAGCTCTTGCAATTACTTAGGGAGCTGTATTTAATTGGGGGTTTTAGAGCATCAGTAGGCGGACTGTGTGTGTTTGACTAGACGGAGATGCTGATTGGAGTGCTTGAGTGAGCTAAACAGGTATATGTTAAAAGATCTAAAGGAAATAAGTTTTTAATAGTGAGTGAATTACATATTTGAAGGAACTACTTACCATACTCGATATTTGAAACAATAATATGTGTAACAGATATGATTTGACTAACTTTTCACTTTCATAATTTTTAACGTATGACAGTTGTAGAATTGTTATAATTTTTTAACCTGATTTGAGAGTGGATATTCTCCTAGACCTAGCAAAAGAGAAATAAACTCAATAATAAATAATTATATGATTTTACATAATTTCACCTTCACATAAATGAATTTTAATCAAAAATAAATACTGTACAGGGTGTTGTTATAACAATATATACAGGGTGATTCAAATTAAGTGGGCACCATTGCTATTTTGGCAACAAAATTATTTTTTTTAATGTAACATCCTGTATATTTATCAAAAACTTGAAATAAAAATTAATTTGTGATATAAAAGTCTTAATACACTATTGTCTTAAAATGAATACTAAAGAAGTTATCGCAAGTTTCAGTTTATAGATAGGTAAATACATACATTATTCTACTGTAAAAATTCATTGCAGGCTTGTTTTAAGTCTGATAACCAGAAACAGTAACAAAACAATAAGAAATAAATAAACAACACTAATTACTTTCCACAACCAAACGTACGACAAATTGATTTTGACAGTTCTGATGTTTACGTTATTGTTTTTGTTTTTAGTAGCAGCTTACTATGAATTTTTCGGTGTATTGTCGATATAGGTAAATTAAAATCTCCCCTAACTTCTTTAATATTCATTTTAAGACAATAATGTATTAAAACTTTTATATCACAAATTAATTTTTATTTCAAGTTTTTTAAATATATACAGGGTGTTCTATTAAAAAAACTAAAAGTTTTAAATTTTGTCGCACTCGTTATTCGATTGTTTTTTTTAAATTGTATGTTAATCAGCACCAAAAACACTACTAGTGTGCTAATTTAACCTACTTTGTAACATTAATAATAACAAAGATAGCAATGGTGCGCACTTAATTTGAATCACCCTGTATATGCGCTTAAAACTATGGGAAATATAAACGTCAAATGTTTCAAACCGTAAGAAATAAAAACATTAAATCCCAAATACTAGTATGATCCATATGCAAGTTTTAGAATTTTTCTTTCATTTCCACTCCAACTGAAAGAAAGGTAAATTTCAAGCCTTATTTTATGTATATAATTTAGTATCAATGATAAGGTAAAGCGATATTCACATTATTACACCACGTTTTGTGTAAATATCGAATCTATAACGTTTAATGTGTCTCTGCAATCCAAAATGTTTACATTAAGTTACTTAAGCTTCAAAGATAACCATTTTAACTTGGGAAAATAGATCCCCATTTTCAATAATCTTCGGTTTAATATGCTTCTTTTTAAAAATAGTTTGAAATGAAAACTTAGTTTTTAATTTCTACCAATTCTTTTTAGAGACGTTTCATTAGTTGTTCAACGTTGAATCGTTATAAGATTAAAAAATTAAAATAATTTAATAAGTCTAGCTCTAATCCACGTAATTCACTTGCTAATCAAACTTCCCCCTATAAGAAAGTTATCAGCCCAATATTATTAATTTTAAAGTGAAGTTAACTTTTGTCTATTTTATTGAAGTAGTACTGCCACGGAGTAGCAGCACAAATGCAAGCCAATAGAAGCTTATGTAGGTCTCGACTGGCAAAATACTAGTAATATGTACATAATAAAACATAAGGTAGAAGATTCTGAAGTAGTAAGAAAACGCTTTGAATTCTTTAATCCTTTTTATGAAATTGTTTTAACTTTCTTGACACTTTTATGCGAAATCTCTTAATTAGTAATAAAATCGTTAAACGCCTACACTATCTGTATAACGTTGAACGCTATCATGTAGTTTCTAAACGGACCTGCTATTCATATTTTCAATAATTAGGCCGAGCCTATTTACATTTGCCTTTGCTCACGCTCTTTCTACGCGGAAATCCACCCTCCTACATGTGAAGGCTAAACATTATTTCGTTTTTCTGTCTTATCTCCGCTATCTTTCTTGGTACTCGGAATTAAACGAAAATTTATGCTTAATTTTAGAAATTAGCGACAAACCGCTTTTTATTCACTCTACTACTGCTTACAATATAATAAAAAGTTGTAATCTTTTATCTAAAATCACCCGTTTCATATGTGTAGCGCTATAAGCGAGTTCATCATAACTACTTTTATCTACGACCACTACTAAAAGTAGGCCTTTTAGTGACGTTTTATAGTTTAGCGTGGTTAAAGAAATCAGCTGTTTACTTTTAGCCCATGTGCAAAAAGTGAAGTAAGGTTATAAAACTACAATTTCAGTATGCCAGTTTCAGCTATTGTTTTTCAAATAGCATGATGCATTTTAATTGTAGATAATTTTCTTCCCTATCGAACAATATTAAATTGCATAATGATATTTATCTTTATTAAACGTTAAAACCGTTATTATGAGAGGGCTGTGGAATTTCAGTTCCACTGTTAATTGGCAATGCGAAACAATTGCTGTGGCAAGAAATATGTAGATATACTTGATTTTTCACACCTTCCTGTTCAAAACATACTAGTCCAGAGAAATTAGACAAAATAAAAGCAAAACTTCGGAAAAAATCCCGGAAAGCGGGATTTTGGTATGAGCCTTGATATTGTGGTTCTAAACAAAATGTCAAAAGTCCTCACCGATCCGAGTGCCGCTAAAAATTTTAAGGGGTGGAAGGGCAAAGGTCACCAAAAGCGGTATTTCGTGAATATCTCGTTAACGGTCACTTTTACAGAAAAAATATTAATTATCAAATTTGTAGCTTATAAAATTTCTAACAATAAATATAACATGACTTTTATTCGTAAAAGTAACCGTTTTGGAGATAATTCGATTTACAGAGTTGAAACGTGCACTCTTTTCCACACCACCTTCGAGGTAGTGTACAAGGTGCGTTTTTTTTTCATGTGGTGTCCCCAGTAGGCATATTCCATGTTTATTTTTTGTTTATTTAAAAAAAATTATGAACTTGTTCATTAATCAATTTTGGATTCAAAACAGGAGTTATTAATATTCATCTTCAGACTCTGTTTCAATCGGTATGCTTTCCTCTTCATCATCATCATCTTCTTCTTCTTGTTCTTCTGCTGTCTTCTCTATTTCCATAGATTCAGTCAGGAAACGTGATGGATCTACATCTTCAGTGGAGTCGCAAGTATCGACGTCATTTATATCGGGTGTTACATTTAAGCAAGATTGACTAGATATAGTATATTATTATACGAGCATAAAATGGATGCTATTATTATACGAGGATGGCTTTTAAATAACGAGCGAGCGAAGCGAGCGAGTTCTTTAAGCCATCTGAGTGTACTAATAATAGCTATTATATGCGAGTGAAATACGCTATTTTATTTACAACTACTTTATTTACATTCATTCCAGAAAATTTTTGTATGCGATATCATAAGTTTTCTTCGACGACTCTGATAGTAAATTTTGTGTAGCTTGTTTGCCGGCTTGGCGTACTTCAGGGGGAATACAGCACTATTGTCGCTATTGTTTTCCATTTTAGGTTTGGGACGAAAGAAGTGTAAATTATTATTTTCAAACTGACAGAGTGATAACTGTCAACTCGAAAAAGCAGTTTATGGCCTGTTTGATTATATGCACATAAATCCGTATTAGCGCTGTAATTATGGTGGTATCCATGCATTTATGGCGGTATCGATGTCATTATGAAAAATAAACAACAGGCATTGTGATTTTAGTTAATAATATATATCATAATTGACAAATAATCGCAAAATAACAACGGTATTGTTTAATAGTTGTAAATAATAGTATATTATTATATGAGCGATTATGACAGCCATTATTCACGAAGATGACATTTGCGCCACGCGCCTTCGGCTTGTGGCGCAAGTCATCTGAGTGAATAATGGCCATAATCGCGAATATAATACGTTATTTTATCTACTCCTATGCAATAGGAGCCTTGTGTTCATATTTGAGAATTATGACATTTGTGACAGCTGTTAACTTCAAAAGTCATTTAATAATAAGAATGAATTTTGTGATTGGCTACAACCTATTGAATAATGAAAATAGAATTTTCTGATTGGTTGCAATTTGCAAACTATTGAATAATGAAAATATAATTTTATGATTGGCTGCAAACCGTGAATTATGAATCATAATTCATGGCCATGTTATTTATGTACCTAGAGCGAAAAATTATGCATTAGGCGTGAGTTCGAAAGTTTCGGGCCGAGCGAAGCGAGGTCCGAAAAAACTCAAACGAACGCCTAATGCATTTTTCGCTCGTGTTGCATACAAAATTTTTCCTACGACTGTAAAATTTTCGAAAATAGGTTTAAACTGGTGTTTTTTGCCATTTCTAAAATTTCCAGAGACGTGCAAATTTTTACATCAGAATTGGATATTTTATCGCCCATTTCTTATTTTTCTTGACACTTAAACACCGACAATACACAAAATAAAGCACAAGTAACTTTAAATCGCGAAAAAAGGTTTAAATCAAATTCACAGTGACAGATGTCAACTTTGACGTTTTCAAATAGCTGACCACTAGCCGACTTAGGTATATAATCATGAAAGCTTATATAAAATTTATGTATGTTGCTATGTATTACGATTTACGATTATATACTTACGTATGACGGCTGCCGCGATGAACTGATTCAAAAACAATCAATTTTTGACGTACGTCAACAAGGCGGAAAGCTTGATTTTAGAAGCAGTCGTAGGAAATAGCTATTTATGCAACAAGTGCTAAAAGTCGACTTTTATGCGCGAGACATGAAAATTATGAAACGAAGCCGAAGGCTGAGTTTCATAACATGTCTCGCGCATAAACGACTTTTAGCACGCGTTGCATACAATATTTTATCTGCGACCTTAATTTTACCGTTATTAATCCATAAATATCGATTTAAGAAAGGTTCGCATCTGCGATGCTGCGTCATAATGAATAGTAGCCTACGCCGCTGTCGATTGTTTGGCCACGCCCGTGCTGTCAAGGTCGAGTTACGAAATGTAATTATTGATACTCCACATATGACTGTATTCATTACATAACGCTTTAATTATTTCAAAAACGCTTTACCTGTAACGCAAGAAGCAACTGGAATAGCTTTACAACTTCACTTGCAGTTCGAAATTGTAGTTTTGAACCTCGATTCACTTTTAGCACATGTGCTAAAAGTAAACAGCTGATTTCTTTAAACACGGTAAACTATAAAACGTCACTTTTAGTGAAACAAGCTAGCGCTAAAAGGCCTACTTTTAGTAGTGGTCGTAGATAAAAGTATTTTTTTCGGATTTTGTTCACAAGGTTGTTTATAGTGACGCTCTCCAAAGCACCCTACATTTATCAGTCTACCCAATCCTCTACCTTAAAATAATTCCAAGTTTCTTAAAATTTCTTAAATAATTTGTTATAAACGTTTGAAGAAAAAATACTATATGTTATTCGGAACAAAAGTATCTTTATGTGGCTCGGCTGTAATTATCTGCCTCGCAGTCCAGCCACGCCAAATAAAGTATAATTTTTGCTCCTAATAACATAATATACTATTATGCTCCTACACGAATAGCAAGCAGATGTCCCTTGAGGTTTTATGACTACGGAGGGAAACTTCTCGGAGCACATTCCGTCTCTATCTAGACTACAGTGTACTGTATATTTGTTTCTTTCTATTTTTATGGGCTCTGAAACAAGAAAATTCTGGAATATTTCAAGTCGCAACTCCAATGAGATATACATGCCATTGAGGAGTGCACCTATTAGTTACAACTCTGTAAATCGAATTATCTCTAAAAAGGTTACTTTTACGAAAAAAAGTCATGATATCTTTATTGTTAGAAATTTCATAAGCTACAAATTTGATAATCAATATTTTTTTTGTAAAAGTGACCGTTAACGAGATATTTACGAAATACCGTTTTTGGTGACCTTTGCCCCCCCCCCCTCCTTAAAATTTTTAGCGGCACTTGGATCGATGAGGACTTTTGACATTTTGATATCAAGGCTCATACCAAAATCCAGATTTCCGGGAATTTTTCCGAAGAGCAATGTGTAATTTCTCTGGACTATACTTATTTAAAAGACAGTGACATGACAGTAATGATTTTTTTTCAAAAAGACAAAACACTGTTACGAAGAGTGGAGTCTAATTTTTCAGTCTTCGGTTTTTAAATTGTTAATAATTTTTCTGTCAGTTTCTGTTCAAAAGTTTTTGTATTAGAAGCCGTATACTTGTGATAGTGCGTAATTTCATTTTAGTAATGAAGATTTAGTTGACTGGTGTTTCGATTTTTTTCATTAATCAGCTTCGAACAGAAAATTATAAAATTTCAAATATTCCTAGATTTTGTTTGCCCACAGCAATTGTTTCGCAGTGCCACTTAACAGAGAAACTGAAATTCATCAGCTTTCTCTTAAAACGGTTTTTAACTTTTTTTTTAAATATGCTGTAAGGATATAATAATTTAATATGGTCGAATAGAGAAAAAAATTCTCTACAATATCTTGAGAGCTAAATTAAAATGTATCACGCTATGTGAAAAGTAGTAAAACCGAAAGTAGAACTGACATACTAATTGATAAATGGTATTGATGGCTACGTGAGTCTCAACGAACTTTGCTAATAATCATTTCTTTCCTATTTCCTCAAATACTGGAGATATTCATTCGGCACGCTTTAGCTATTACACCCTGTATAAATATATGATATTGAAAATTTTACAAATTTTTCAAAATAACAGGCATTATATTTAGCTGTAACAACTAATATTCGTATATTTAACAAATAACAAAAGCAGTTAATTCGACGAAGATAAGAAAATAAAGAAAACGTTCTTAATTTTTTTGTTCTTCTTCTTCGCCCTGAAGCTTTTTCATTCCACTCTCCACGGTTTGTTGCCGTCACTTTCCCACACATTGTTTTAGTCGTCTTGTTATGTAGACACAGTCAATGTGGTCTACCAATGTTTCTGTTTGATGCTTTTTACTAACAATGCAAGTCTATTGGCCCAATGGTCTGCTAGTTTTCTGGTAACGTGCTCCACCAAACTCCAGTTTTAGGTTAACGTTATCGATAATTCCAGTTCTAGTTCTTATGTCGGTATTTCTGATTCTGTTTCTTATATTTATTTTTAAAATGGTTTCCTCGATTACCCTCTACGGCTTACTTTGATTTTTTTACAATATTTTTTGGGGTTTTTATAACAGCATTCTTTTTATCGTGGCTGTAGGAGACACTCTAACTGGTTCGTGAACTAAGATGTTAAAAAATAATGGAGTGTTCCCTACAGCTACGATAAATGGTATACTGATATAAAAATCCAAAAAAAAAATCAACGTTGGCCGATTTGTCTGAAAAATGAGAGTCTACCATTACTCTTAATTTTAAACAACTTTTCTTAATACTTTTTTCGTTCTCTTCTTCTGATAAAGGTAGTTTACTCTTAGCCATTTTTAAAAAATCGATTCTAAAAACACCCTGTATATTAATTAAATTGATGAATTTTCTCAAAATGTTGGTTTGAGAACAAGCAGGAGCGATTCCTAGAATATTAACATCCAACTCGCAAATCTTTTGTCATTTACACCTTATGTGAACTCAATTCGCGGACAGACTGTATGTTGTCATTATCCGTATTACATTTTCCTGATCCCGTCCAGCGTATCTCACTTATACCAATGATGCCTATCTTTAGTCTTTCCATTTCCTTGTTTGCGTTTCCAAGTTTTCCTGCTTCGCATAAGGTTCTAACATTCCAGGTTCCGATTTTTACGGCATTGTGTATTTTGTCCGTTTGGAACATATTTGTATTGCGTGGTGTTAAACGGTTGGATGTGATTTGCACACTGTTTTCATCCATTTTGTAAGGATTTCGCTGGATGACGACCAAAGAGGCCTTGCAGCTTCGTCCCCTGCCGGATCTTGGATTCCGTTGTCCATGATCAGTAACATTTCTTACAGTTTAAGCCCACGATGTTTAACTAGGAAAAATAAATAATGAGGTGGTTTCCCGTTGCCTTCCTCATCGCAGTGACTCAACCGCTTCAATAGTATTTATTCCGCGCTCGAACTTGCTTGCACTTATAACCGTTCTTGTCTCTATGACATCCGCTTTTAAATATTTATATCAATGCTGCTGCCCACTGATATGCTAGTTTTGGTCCGCCCCGGATATTTGATTTGTCCGGTACAACCCATATCTGGGAGGCATTTCCCTATCCGCCATCTGGGGAGGCGCCCGATGGAGGACTAGCAGCCCCACACGGGATGTATAGAGTTAAATTGTAAGTACCTATTAGTGGTGGTTCTTGTGGTATACTGATGTTTCAAAAGTTTTTATTGTTCGTCTGATTAGTGTATCAAGGAAAGGTACTCGATTATGTTGTTCTGTTTCTAATAATGTGAATATCATGGGGGTTTCAGTGCTGTTAATATATTCAAGAATAAGGTCATAAGGTCATTATTGACCTTTACAAAGTTGGAAAATAAGTAAACTTCCCAACCGGTCGGACAAGTGGTTGGCGGTTGTCATTTCTCGAGTGCCGCCATGGCAACGGATTTGCACTGCTATTATGATTTGATTAACACGTTGAATGCCAAGTGTGTGCCTCATCTGTTTGGGACCTTCACATGGTGAGGTACACCGTTTGTGCCGTATTCAGGACTTGGCGTTTGAAAGTCGTGGTCTCACGTTCGTGGCACGACTGCCATATCTATGAATGGGATTTCATTTAGGTTGGCTTGCAGGACCAAAATATGATTTTCATATATGAACTTTCTTTTTTATTTTTAATGGAACACAATAAAAACTGTATAAAAAGCTCAAATTCGTAATAATATATTTATTCACTCATACATTACACAGTAAACAGTAAATTAATGTTACATTATACGTAAATAAAAAATAAACTGCTCAACTACAGGTCTAAAGAGTAGCTTCAGAATGTGTAGTTCAAAACGTGACCACCGAACTTCTGTAGATGGCGCCAAGTGGACAAGCCGCCACTGTGCTACAATGCTTGGAAATTTTGCAAAGTGGAACATCGCCACCTTTCGCCAAAACCAAATAGCGCATGAAGGTGCTCGGGACCTTAGCAACAACTTTGCCCCCTTTCAAAATTTCGATATCTGTAGCCGTTCGAAAGTTACAGGCGATCCAGACAGACAGTTTTATGTTTAGCAAAGAGCAATTTATGCAAACATTTTGCTTACAAACGCAACATCCCCAAACGGACCGGGGTGTTTTATTTTGGGTAAGTTTTCGACCCATTTCCATTTAGTAACATACCACACAACGAAGCCGTCTACCTGTGTTTTCCAGTTCTTTCGCTTGTTCTTTTGTAGGCCTTGGCTGGATAACTAAGTTTGATAAATTCTTGGACAATATAACTTCAAGTACTTCTGTTTTGAAAGTGGTTACGGATATTTATCTTTTAGTGATTTGTGAATAAAGCTAACTTCCTATACCATTTTACACCTTTTCGAAGTGCAGTGTGGTAGGCTTTTTGCTGGTCCGATAAATCAATAAAAGCTATTGTAATCTATAATCGCCTGTGGGTTTTGTTTCTTTCCACTTCACGTTTTCACTGTTTTCATTTTATATAGATGTTTGGTACTAAGTATCAATACATCTCGCGTGTCTCTCCGTTTCATAATCACTATCCCTAGATCACATATTCTCGCAATAACTTCACCAGTCTGCATTTTTTTGTACCACATCTTTGCTGTTGAACTTTCTATTTGCTCTAAGTGTTCCAACTAGATGTGTTTGCCTTTTTAATAACTCTCTAGCCAGTGAGATGCTAGTATAATAGTTATCCACATACAGCATCGTTCCTTTGTCTAACAATAAATCTATAAGTTTTAGCACTACTTTTGTGGGAACTGACAAGGATTTATCACGAGACATCTTTCCACAATATACCTTCAATTCATAAGTATATCCTCCCCGTATGTACAGTTGATTTCTGAAAAACAAACAAAAAAAAAGAAAGAATGGATGACGGACGAAATCATAGATATGATGGATAAAATACAAAAAGTCAAAACAACTGACTCTATAACTTACTGGCAAATTCATAAAGATATCAAGAGAAAAATCAGAAAGGCAAAGAAAAAATGGATGAACGATAAGTGCGAAGAAATCGAAAAACTCGTCCAAAGACACGACACGTTTAATCTCTATAGAAACAGACGCAGAACATCAGGCAATCTTATAGACGATCAGGGTAAAGTTGCACATGAAGTCAAAGAAAAACTTAAAATCTGGCAGCAATATATACATGAACTATTCAAAGACGATCACCGTCAGGAAAGACCAGACCATAATTCCCTAGAGGGACCAGATATCACGGCAGATGAAGTTAAACGTGCTAAGAAAAATAAAGCTCTTGGTCCAGACGAAATAGCAACTGAGATACTCAAGATCATGGACGAAGAATGTATTCAAAAACTGACAGTTCTCTATAACAGAATATATAATACCGGTATAATACCCGACGATTGGCTCACTTCCACCTTTGTTACCATTCCGAAAAAAACATGTGCTAAATATTATGAGGACTACCGTATGATCAGACTTATGAGCCACGTGCTGAAAGTCTTCCTTAAGGTAATCCACGCTCTCCTGTATAATAGATGTGAACAAAACATGGAGGAGACGCAGTTTGGCTTTCGCAGTGGCCTCGGCATCCGAGAAGCTCTCTTTGCTATACAAGTTCTCGTTCAACGATGTAGAGACATGAAGTGTGACGTCTACATGTGCTAAAGCTTTTGATCGATGTCAACACATCAAGATGGTGAATGCTTTGGAAGAATTAGGTGTTGATGGGAAAGATATTAGGATAATTACCAATCTCTACTGGCGGCAAAGAGCGAAAATAATATTGGATGGAAATGAATCCGAAGCTATCGAAATCAAAAGAGGAGTTCGCCAAGGGTGCATATTGTCTCCACTGCTATTTAACCTCTATTCAGAGAAGATATATAAAGAAGCACTGGAAGATGTTACGCAGGGTGTCACTATAAACGGGGAAATCGTCAACAACATAAGGTATGCCGATGATACGGTACTGATAGCTGATAGTATAGAAGGGCTTCAAGAACTCATCAATAGGGTCACCGATATAAGTAAAGAATATGGGTTAGATCTTAACACTCGAAAGACTAACATTGTTATACGGCGCAGAAGCTTGGACGCTCTCAGAAGAAACAGAAAAACGTATTCAAACCTTCGAAGTGTAGACTTACCGGCGAGTACTAAGAATATCCTGGGTCGATAGAATCACCAACCAAGAAGTCCTCGGAAGGATGAAATGTCAACCTGAACTTATGTCACAAATCGAAAAACGTAAAATGGAATACTTTGGACATGCAATGAGAAATTCCAACCAATACCGGTTGTTACAGGTTATAATACAGGGAAAGGTGGAAGGATGAAGAGGGCCAGGAAGGAGAAGAATCTCCTGGCTCGCAAACCTTAGAAAGTGGTTCGGAATGACATCTATCGAACTTTTCCGCGCAGCCGCTTATAAAGCGCGTATAGCCATGATAGTAGCCAACGTCCGGAACGGATAAGGCAAAGGAAGAAGAAAGAAGTATGTACAGTTTGAATAGTGTTATTCCTAATGTATGCCTTTTGTTTCGCAGATATTACCTGAAAAGCAATCATCCTAAGAAGGGCACAAGGGTTTCGTCTATACATAGGTCGCTTTCGGGAATTATAATAGCGAAACCCACCCATAATGTTATTCCTAGCAATAGTTCCATTTAATTTTAATTAGTATGTTTCCATCCATGAATGCGAGATCTTGGTTTAGTTGCACTATTTTTTAATTGACTGGCGCATCTGCTCGTTTCAGTTACAATATGGCTAATAATGTCGTCTGTTACCAGTAACTTTAAAAAATGATAAGGCTCCATGTTTCGGTAATCTTCCACAATATCATCTTTTATTCCGGGATTGTTGACAGTAAACGCAAAGTTCTTTAGTTAGGAATTGTCAATTATCAATCTTGGGTCACAACAGCCATATTAGCATCAGCATCGTTGTCACCTTCATCGTGTTCATGCAACGTTTGCTATTGTCTCTGTTACAGTGTCAAATATTTGATTTAGAGACGCTACTAGAAACGCATATTGCTATATTTACAAACAAAGAGTTTTTTTTAATTTAACGAATTATATCAGCAATCAGAATTAGGTACAAAAGAGATTCTATGAGCTAATTGTTTGCTTAATTTGATAGACTTGAAGAGGTTAGCACCCAACAGTGCTGTCCCGCCATCTTACCCATCTGTGGAGGATGTTGAGATCATTCTGGTGGATTCACATTATTCTGTAGGTACCAGGACCATTTCCATTTAAGTCGCCGAAAATTTGGTTGTTGGTTTAGCGGTGCTACGGTGTCGTTTGGATAACCTGCAAGTCTGTCATGGTGTCTGGTCGCCCGGTTCGAAATTACGTCATGCACGTATGAGATGTTGGAATCTGTATGAAAAATGTCACATACCAAGGAGCTCCCATAAGTGTTATTAATGTTTTGGACTGGAATCTTTGTACGATGTCTATGTTAGAATAGCCAGAACAGCCCCATAGTTCACAACCATACGTCCAAATTGGGCGTATGATGGTTTTATATATAAGAAATTTAGTTTCTGTTGTTAGTTGAGACTTCCTGCCTATAAGCCAGTACATCATTTTGATTTTAAGATCCATCGCCTTGCGTTTCTTTTGTATGTGTCGTTTCCAAGTTAGTCCCTTGTACCAGTGCAGGCCCAGACATTTGACTTCTTCTGATTGTGGCATCGGGATGTTGTTAATGGTAACTGGAGGGCATATTTCTCTTTGTGTTATAAATGTTATGTGTATGGACTTTGTCTCGTTCACCTTGATTCTGCATTTGACTAACCATTCCTCCTGTATGTGGTCTTGCAGTAGGCTTGTAGCTGTTTGGGGATCTTCACTGCACGCAAGAACGGCAGTATCGTCTGCGAATGTTCCCATATCAGTATACGGCGTGCTTGGTATATCAACAGTGGACAATAGGTACAGCACTAGACCCAAAACACTGCATTGAGGAACCCCTGCGATAATTGGCTGTAGTTGCGAAATTTTACTTTGGAAGTAACGGTTAGAAAAGTAGGATTGAAATAGAAAATAATACTGTTGTGGAAATAGTGCTTTTATTTTGGCCAGCAAGCCTTTGTGCCACACCTTGTCAAATGCCCCCAGTACAGCTGTGCAGTACTGTCGTAAATATCTTGAGAACATTTTCTTTTGATTCCATTATGTATGGAGTTGATTCCAATATCATAATAAAATTGATTACTTTGAGAACCGTACTTGCTGTACTATTAGTTTGATTTGGATAAACAAATGCGTTACCAAGCTAAGTAACTTTCTACCTGAAGTTTACAGAAAGGTATAATCCTCTTATAATCCTCTTATTCTCTTATCAGTAATACGATTGTCGTTTAACAACGGGTGGTTGCCGGGACATAGCCCTGGTTAAGGTGTTGCCTATATTTGTACGGAATTTTAACAAAATTAATAAAACATTTTTTAATCGCTAACTGAATTAATTCGTCACTGCAGGGAACGCAAAAATAGATCGATGCATGTAGGTCAATAAAATACTTTTATTTAACGGGGCAAAAGGACAAAAACTTATAAAGATGAATTCCGTTGGCAGTATCAATTAAAATTCATGTGTTATGTGTAACGCGATATCATCCACATTTATGAAAAAAAACGCTTTTCGAAATTTAGCCCGTTGGAGAAAAGGTTTCTCTAAATGGTCCTTAAATTAGTTTTTTAATCATACTGCTGTGAAGCGAGATATCCCAGTTAGCGTTTCACTATTCCACGGTGCAAGACGGCTTAACTAAATACAACCCTTAAACCAATCTCTGGATTTTTCAGCCAAGATGTTTTACGCCTGCCTACATTTCTTTTACCCTTTATCTTCCCTTGCATAATGAGTTGGAGCAGTGCATATTTGGGATTTCTCATTACATGGCCTAAGTACTCTAGTTTTTTCTTTTTCATTGTATTTATTATTTCACATTCCTTGTTCATCCTTCTCAAAACTTCTTCGTTAGTTATTCTTTCTATCCAGGCTATACGCAACATTCTGCGGTAACAAAACATTTCAAAAGCTTGTAGTTTGTTTATTTGCACTTTCTTAAATGTCCAGGCTTTTACGCCATAGAGCAAGATATTAAATACATAACAACGAAGCATTCGTATTATGAGCCCAATGTTTATGTTTCGATTGCAAAGTACTTTGTTTAATTTTACAAAGCAGGATCTAGCTATTTCTATACGCGTTCTTATCTCCATTGTTTGATCAGCTGTTTGTTCAATCCAAGTCCCAAGGTATTTGTATTTTAGTACCCGTTCTATTAATATGTTTGCAACTCTTAAGTGTTCTTGAATATGTGGAGTTTTTGTAACTACCATCCATTTGGTTTTATTAAAGTTTATTTTTAAGCCGTACTCGTTACAGCAATCATTTACTTTTTCAAGCAGATGTTGTATGTCAGTAAGGTTGCTTGCTAAAAGGATTGTGTCATCCGCGTATCTCACGTTGTTAACTATTTCTCCATTTATAATAATTCCAGCAGATTCCTCATCTAAGGCTTCTTTAAAGATGGCTTCGCTGTAGATGTTAAACAGAAGTGGAGATAGGATACATCCATGTCTTACTCCGCGACGTATCTCAATTTCCTCGGTTATTTCTGTTCCAACTTTTATTTTGGCGCTCTGTCCCCATTATAGGTTACTAATTATCCTCACATCTCTCCTATCTATACCTTTCTTAAGTAGAAGTTCTTGTAGTTTACCATGTTTCACTTTGTCAAAAGCCTTTTCGAAATCGATGAAACAGGTATACACATCCTGGTTCATATCTAAGCAGCGCTGGTAAAGCACATTAACCCCAAAGAGAGCTTCTCGCGTTCCAAGACCTGCGCGGAAACCAAACTGGGAATTACTTATTTCTTCTTCCAAAGTTTTATAAATTCTTTTATGAATAATTTTTAAGAATAGTTTTAAAATACGTCCCATAAGTGCAATAGTTCGGTAATCTAAGCAATCTCTTGCGTTAGTTTTCTTGGGAATTAAAATAAAGGTAGATATCAACCATCGTTTGGGGATTTGCCCTGTGTCATAAATAATGTTAAAAAGGTCTAAAATAACATCTAATACTTCATCGTTAAAAAGTTTAACAATTTCTATTGGTATCTCGTCAGGGCGAGCAGCTTTGCTTGTTTTTGTGTTTTCTAGCGCATACATTAGTTCTGATTTTAGAATTTTAAATTTTTCATCGTTTATTTCTACAATGGTGTGTTTTGGCCTTTCGTCATTGAAAAGTTCTTGGATATAAATCTTCCATCTTTTTATTTGATCTTTTATATCTGTTAGTATATGTCAATCCGCATCTTTGATGATATTATTGGCCCCACTTTTCTTTTTGTACCCTGTTACTTCTTTAATCTTTTTGTACATGTGAAAGTTGCCATTCTTCCTTTGTAGTAGTTCAATTTCTTCACATTGTTTAGACAGGTATTTTTCTTTCGCTATTTTTATTTTACTTTGTATTGTTTTATGAATTTCTTTATATTTTACTACATTTGCCTTATACCTTCTTCTCAGATCCATGAGATCTAAAATATCTGTGTCATCCAAGATTTTTTCTTCACGCTCTTACTTACTAGCTGTTCATTGGTTACAGACGTTAGTGCGTTTTGTATTTTGTTCCACTTTTCGTCAATGTTGACTTCGTCTATTTGCATATTTATATTTTTCATCTCACTTGTTATTTTCTGTTGAACTATATTATACATTTTGGGTTCTTTTAAACGTCTTGCATCTATGTAGTCATTTTGACGTCGTATTATCTTCTTCTACCTAACTGTAATTTTTGTTACAACTGGATTATGGTCGCTGTGAATGCCTGCACCAGGATATGTTTTCGTAGACTTAATAGAATTTCTATAGCGATTATTACAAAGAATGTAGTCTATTTGATTTCTTACTGTTTTCCCTGGCTTATCAGCTGGAGATTTCCATGTATACAGCCTGCGAACTGGAAGTTTAAAAAGCGTGTTTGCGACTACTAGATCTTTGTCTTGACAAAATTGTATCATACGGTCTCCTGTATCATTGCGATCACCCAGCCCAAAATCTCCAGTACATCCTTCTACTTTCGACTAAATAAACTGTAATTGTCCAAATTATAAATCATACAGTCCACTATAAGCTCCACCCTGAACACTTCCATAAAAATATTATTGATAGTGACGGATAAAGGGACACCCATTGCCATCTGGAAATGTTGTTTGTCGAATTCACTGTGTATTTAAATGTTTATTGTTTTAATGCAACTTGTTGAAAGTTGCATAATGATGTCAACGTTTAATGTCTGCAACGTGTTATCGTTTTAAATTCCTTTGTTTTATGATGTTGAGTGTTTTGTTTCCTGGACCTTTGGTGAACAGGCGAACTACATCAAAACTAACACCCGTATGCATAGTCGTTCGCCAGCGGGTCGCCGGCGAGGTTTTCCGTCAGTTTTGACCGAAACTGCCCCAAAATGTAACCTGATAACCTCGAATTTGACATAGACTATGCATACTGGTGTTACTATTGTTTGGTGTTTATGTTTGTTTCTTTAAGTTTTTCTAGGAAATGTGGTTTGCTTTTAATGTCTGAATCTGTATTTCCTGATAGAAGTATATGTATTTTAAGTAAAAGCTATACTGTGACATGGTGATTGGTAAACCTATAAAAATAACTATTGGCCAAAGTGTTACATTTGGTTTGTGTATTTTTGGCAATCCATAAAATGGAGAAGTTGTCGGAGGTGTACGTTTTAGAAAATTTGTGAACTCGTCTTTCTGTTTGTAAAGTGTTTTGTAGATTTTTTGTTTCTATTATACGTGCTGGATCTTTCATCAACGTAGCGTATTGTCCTTCAGGCAAAAGTATCATGAATTTTTCTTTGTATGTGTCTGGGTCAAGTATTACAGGTGCATTACGTTTATCTGTTCTATCAGTTTCTAGCGTGTGTAATGACTATTTTTCTTGTTTGGCAAAGTTCTGTCTGATTGTGTAAGGTCGTTTTGGTATAATTTTGTTCTTAATCCTGTATTCTTCTGGAACGTCTTCTATAAGCTTCTGACAAGTAACTAAAGGAATTTTATTAATTGCGAAATACTCAAAAGATCCAGCATGAAGGTTTTTTGTTGTTCACATATACAACCGTGCACAGCTGGAATGATAACATCATTTACCTTTTCTTAAAACTACCATCTTTTTTATGTCTTTGCTTGAATACTGTGTGTTAATGGATTTTTGGTCAGAGAGAAAATATAGCCAGAGTATACCCTGTAAATTCCAGAAAAAACTGCATTTGCGCTTTCCTATTGAAGGCACTACTTTAAATTTTTGATTCAGGTGGAAACGTGTCGTATTTCTACTGCATGCTGGTTCTTCTCGACTCAAAAGTGTAGTGATGGCTATTTTTCAAAATGACGTTCTTAGACTAAAATCATATCGCATTTAGTGAAGTTTACATACCTACATATGTTTTGACCCAAGTAACACATATCTTATCTAAAGCCTCGTCCACATTAATAAATATTTACGTTGTGCGTTGTATTTGACGCAAATTTGTGCGTGTGCGTTGAAATTAATGTAGATGTGGACGGTTCGCCCTACACAAACGCACACAAATATTTTCGTGACGAACGACGCACGCTATCCATCGCCCAATCGGTTTTTACTTGAACTTCAAAGAGATTTGCGGCGCAACGTTGTGCTGATGTAGACGTAGTTGGTAGTATCTGTTCGCATTGTTTTACTTTTAATTTATTTTTGGGAATAAACTTTCCAACTTGTAGAAGAAAATTATTGATTAACCATGCCTTATTACTCGTTGTTAGTAAAAAAATAATCTACGGCATTTATTATAATGCACAATTTAATTCGAAAAAATAAAAATAAACTCAATAATAAGAACAAAAGACGTTACTGGCTGACATTCCATCTTCTGTTATTACTCATTATTTCCACAAATGTTGTGAATATAAAACTTACTAATAATAAAAGAATGCACAATGCGCCGCGCTGCAAATCGAATAACAGGCGGATCACCGGCACACAACGCACAACACACAAATGATGCGCTTGCATTAAATTTGAGCGGCAAATAAGTGCGCTACATTTTGAAATACAACACACAACGTAAATATTTATTAACTAGAACGCGCGTGGCCAGCCTCCGTCTGGCCCTGCCAGCGTAAAGAAACGGTTAACAATAAAAATGCTTGCTTAAGCTGGTAGCCAGCCTACGTCCGGCCCTGCCAGCGTTAACAATACAAATGCTTGCTGTTGACGGTCTCGCCACTCGCGCTTACGATCGGCATGTGCGCGCGACAGTGCTTACGGTCTGGACGGCCGTCGGCATCGGCTCTTATAATATAAGATGTGTACGCGGCTTACGGAACAAATCTACATAAAACATCAAAATTAAGTGAACTAAGATTATTCTATTATAAAATAGCGAAAATCTTTAATTAAAAAAACAACAAATATTTCCTCGTTTTTATTCAGTATTTTGGCATTTTCCTCTAAATTGGATCACATCAGTGTGCATGCGACAGGCAACAGCAGAACATTTACCAAGAACACATTTACTTACTAAACTTAGAGTCCCTATATATAGTTACAATATACAGGGTCTCTAACTAAACTGCGACAGGTTACAGAATCTATATAGATTGAGACGCGGTGAAAATCGGAACTACTGTTAGAATCTAGTAATTTCCAAGTTTCGTATTGGTAACATTTTTACATCTATCATATTGACATTAAATTGTTAACCTTACTTAAGCTAAATGACACAATAAATCAGAGGCTTACGCAACATTGCGGTATGGTGTATTATCAGTTCTTGAATGTTAAAAGGATTGCGGAAATAATGATGTTGAGTTGAACAACCAGGCTCTACTAAACCTTCTATCCCAACAACAGCAATTTTCACACTTTAAAACACAAAGAATCTGTCATATGGTGTTAGTCACTGCGCAAACGAAATCCCTCTACCCACCGTTACTGATTACTTGTCATTTAAAATGTAACCAAACCTTGTAAAGGGTGTTTTTTTAGAGTGGGATAACTTTAAATTGAAATAAAACACAGAAAAATGTTTTTAATATCCATGAAATTGGCTTTATTTGAAAGATAATTTTATGGCATTTATGTTTGAATATGATTTCGGGCATGTGACCGTCGCGGCTGGCGTGTACATGACGTAATCTGGAGGTCCAATTTTCACAGACTCTTCGCAGATCAGGCTGTATTTCGGCAATAGCGCGTCAAATGTTGGCTTCCAAGTGCTCAATCTAGTTTCTGTGACCTGTAGTTGTGTGATGTAAGAGAAATACTTGGCAATGGTTTAGCTTTGGCCACGAGCAGGTTTTTGCGTGCTGCTTGACAGTCTGAAGTTCAAGTGCTGCACCACCATAAAGAATGACCACAAAGCCTTCTAAAAGTTGTAACGTTGGACTGCTGTGTAGGTAATGGTGGCCTGGAAATGGCAGTAAAAGCTCTGGTTACTTCCTCATAAACCTTTCACGTCTTTCAGGCAGAGTGTTTATCTTTGCAACTGAAAGCGGCGGAGTCTGTGACGCAGCCAGTAAACGCGTGGAAACCATGGAGGGCGATGGATTTTTCATCTCTTATTTTTTCTTGTATTTGATGGATTGGCAGGTATTTTACGTTTCGGTCCGAGCCGTGCAAAATCCAGAGCTCAGTTAGTCCCAAGGATTAGAACATGAAAGAAGGATATTACTAACACGGCAACCTCAGTATCCGTAATATAAAGAAGGGTATTGTTAACACCATGGTAGGCAATATCGCGCACATGCAATATTAGACGAGCATCTGCTTCTTCTATCTTCTCACATGAAGTGCCAGCTAGGGATGTAATATCATCAACTTGAGCGAAATCAATCACAACATAATTTTCAAGCACTAAAAGTTCTACTCTGTTTTTTTTTATTTCGACGAAAGTCAGGCCACTTGCTTGGTGTTTTGTTCCTAAAGCTACTTGTACCAGATCTTCGCTGCTGTTGAACACCATTCTTCAAACTATCAGCAGCATACCTGTCCCAAACAAAATTGATAGGCACGACTAGCAGATGGGCAAGCAATATTTTCTAACAGAATGTCCTGAAAATCTTTTCCCAGTATTCTCCGAATATTTTTAAAGAATGTGGTTTCATGATGGCTACACCGTTGTAAAAAGATGTGAGGTGGCTCTTCTTTCATGGACGCAACTCTCCCTTAGAGATAAAAAAAAGACGGATACGACTGATTTTCATGAAAAAGAGCATATCCAAATCCATCTCTATGTTCTGACTAGCAACAATTTAGGGAATATCTGTTCATCAGTATGCTTACCCTTGTTTTCATGTGGAAATTTCTTACGTTTTGCAGTTAACGTTTAGTATTAACCCAGTGGCGTAACAAGACGGTTTGACGCCGGTGTGCAAGAATAAATGATAGCCGCTGTAGACAAGAAGTTACGGAAAAAAGAGGGGGGGGAAGGTAATTTTTGGTCATGCAACGCTATAAATTTAAAAGAAAATTAATAAGCTCTTTTCTTGACATGATAGGTTACTTACTGCAAAATAAAACACATTTAGATGTTTCAATCTTTTATTAAATATAACATAAAAATAATAATAATAATAATAATAATAATCCCATTATTCCCTATTGGGACATAGGGTATTCGTATATTCTCTCCAGTTGTCATTTTTCTTTGCTCTTTGGCTCAGTTGTTCTATAGTCTTTCCTGTCTCTTGTTTTACAGTTCTGCTCCACGTTTTTCGCGGGCCTCCTCTGTTTCTGAAACTCTAAAGTTTCCAATCAAAACTTTTCTGCAAATTTCAGTTTTATTTTTTCGCAACGTACGCCATCCATATTTTCTTCTCCCAATTTCTATATTAATGTCCACCTGATTTGTTCGGTCCCAAAGATCTTTTTTCGAAATAATGACTGGCCACCTAACACCTATTTACAAACACCTGCAATTTCTGCTTTACCAGTTCTGTAACCGTCCACAATTCCGACCCATAAAGTAGAACAGATTTTACCGCTACATCAAACACTCCCAAAATATAACATGAAACATAAAAATACATAGGAAAATACAAAAACAAAAACCACGTAAAAGGAATACAAATTTAAATAATTCACCAGAAAAATAAAATACCGATGGGGCCATAATTATATATAACAGCAATGAGATAACATGAACAAGAAAATAACACATATTGCTTGAGTAAGAAAGAGATAAACATAGTAGCAAATATACGAGTAGGCTTGACGCTCACTTTAATTATGACATATGTCAACTAATTGTGCATACTAAAGTAATTTTGTCATCTCTTTCTTACTCAAGGATTCTATTTTGTGGTTCATGTTATCTTATTGCTGTTATATATAATTATGGCCCCATCCGTATATCTTTACACATATCATTCTTCTGTACGTGTGTACGTGACTGAACTCCTAAACGGCTCAACCGATTTTGATGAAATTTTGTGTGTGTGTTTGAGAGGGTCCCTGGATGGTATAGATTTACAATTGGATCCGGTAGGTGGCGGTACAATCGGGTTCTAGGATTTTTGTTTTAAATTTTTTGACGAATTTCTTTTTTTAATTTTTCTAAGATTTCTCGCATATCAGAACATATAACTCCAAAATTTCACCCCCCTACCATCACCCCCCTACCATCACCCCCCAATATTTTTTAAAATGAAAAAGGTCGAAAATTCGAATATCGAAAAAACCTTTGCTAAACCCGCCAATAGCAGGCAAACCAACGTTCTGGCAGGACAACGCCTGTCTGGTCCGCTACCCCTTAGGGGGTGAAATGGGGCAAATAAGCCTAAAAATCGATATGGGTGTCGTTATTGCGGTGTTTTGCGACGTTGATTGCGAAAATGGCATTTATTTTTAAGTCCAAGACGATGGACATGACATAAAATTAAAACGCTATAGTGGTGAAACGGGGTTTCAGAGACAAATTATTTTTGGGGGGCCGTTTGCCGAGCCAGCTAGTCTATACATATATAAATATGTAGGTAGGTATAGCACTTTAATTAAACTCTCTTTTGCGGCACTTTGCTAAAGCTAACACATCTATCAGTGAATTAAAACCAAGAGTACTGGCTCTTACTTTCCCGATACTCAGTAATGCAAAACTCTTTAGGCGTATTTGGCTCATCTTACTTAGCAAAAAGTTTTTAATAATTTTTAATTTAGAAAAAGATCTCTCAGTGGAGGCTGTAGTGACGGGATGTAAAAAGTAGGATATAAGCTGTATACAAATATGGAAAGCTAGCCAATGATGTGTGATTAGACAGACATTTTTCTCCCACTTCCTTCACTGATAAGCAAGATTTAATACTTACTAGTTGTGTACGAAGATCGAAGTTGTACAATTTGCTTTAGTAAGCCGTCATCGAGATCAGTTTCATACGTAGTTTGAAGTAATTTGGCACTCTCTATGACCTTTGCATCTGAGGCAATCGTCAGAAATTTGCGGTTTAAAACTTTGAATTTATAGTATGTTACTATGCACTATGCACTATGCAATCTAAGAATCACAAACACACACTAGAGCTGGAACTTCTAATCTACTCAAAAGGAGAAAAGACTGCGCACTCAAAAGAGCCCAGTGGCGCTCACGTACCATAGTCTGTTGTCGCTTTGAACCTCTATTCTAGGAAAACTTTTATTTTCACAAAAAACTCCGCTACCGCGGCGCCTATATACATTCGGCGAGGAGGTTCTTTGCACCCCCTGCACATACGCTAGTTACGCCACTGTATTAACCCTCTCCACCGGCTTCAAAATTGTTTTGGGTTTATTAACAAGCATATTCTTTACAAGTGTTTTGTTATCATCAACTTCTAGAGCGTTTAAAGCATCGAAACCTACCTTAATCTCAATCATTCTGCTGTGCATTGCAATTACATCTTCAATAATTCCTTGAAATTGATTCCCTAATTCAAATAAACCCTTTTTCAAAGCCCAAGAACCATTCCTAAACATATTCTAGTATGCTGCACGCTACACAATGTTCGTGATGTTTGTCCAAACTTTCATATTCAGCAGGAATGTATTCATTCAGCAATCTGCGTTAAAATATACTCAAATGTTTTTACATTTACAGTAAATATACAAAAAATTATAAATGTGTTTCTTTACATTGATTTTGACCATAGATACTTGTTACTAAAGCTTAAAAACATATATAAACGATACCAAAGACTTGACAATTTGTGAAAATTTTTACTTTCAGCATGCAATTTTAGAAAATATCCGCCATCTTGAATACTAAGGGAAATTCCAAATACCTCCCCTTTTTAAAATGCTCTCTTAGGTTCCATCTATAACTCTACAAAGCAGCAATTCGTGTTCAAAAAGTGCAGTATATATTCATGTACTGCCTCTGTTATTTATTTATCAATCCATCTCTGCGACACACCTATGTGATTCTTCCTTGATTATACGAACATATTTATTACAGTTTGTTAAAGAATTCAATGCTGTATTTGTATTTGTAAAAATGTTAGTAATAAATGCATCTATTGCACACCTTGGTCTTTTGACACAAATGTTAGTAAAGACTGAGTTAGTATGTCTTCACTAAATATTACTCGATATAGCAGTAATATTTAAAGAAGAAACGATAAACGAAAAACTTGCACATGGAAAATTTTGTGGATTCTATAACAAACTGATTTTAAAACTTTACTAAATTATAAGTGGTTGACTAACCGCTTTGTTATATTATATAAACATTCTTACAAAATTTCTTTTTCAAAATGTGCAATTAAGTAATTTCGTGAATATTAGGAGATATTAACTAGTAAAGAAGGTAAATTCATATATTTTATTATATCAATTTTTAAAAAGCCCTTACCATAGGATTCTATTAATGGCATTGTCAAACTAGCTCTCGTGGTTGATAAATTACATCACAATTGCAACGAAAGTGGATTCCAAGTCTGCAAAAAGCCAGCATACAGGTAACATAGCTGATTCTAACAAAAATACTGTAACTACAAAGTTTGCACTTCAGAATTACATAGAATTTTTGACATTTAAAATGTCAAATCCTAATCCTGTCATTCGATCAATTTTCATATGTCGAATTGCAGTTGTTGTGTCATGTGCTTTGTTTCTTTAACTATGCAAGTGATTCTAAGGGATAAAGCTTAATTTCAGCTGGAGAATCTAGATAAAACTAAGTTGATGTAGCCATATAATTTTGAATTGCATAATTGTATACATTTATATATTAACTTCTTCTTCTAAAGAGATACGGGCCCTTAAAAGGGATTGGACTACCAAATTGGTTGTTTATTATATGTTAAAATAGTATATTACCCAACAAATTTAAAAAAGTAATAAACCAATTTACATAGAAGCTTTAAATTTGTTATATGCACTCTATTAATAATATGCTATTTTGTCATAATTCGGCTATTCAACACTGTATCAATTCAATCTGTCTTTTTATGAAAAACAGTTTATATTAACTTGTTTGTCTTATTAATTCTGACTTACATATAACTTACTCTCCATAATTTAAATACTATTTTTTATTACAAAGAAGGCATACTAGCATCATGCAAATTTTGTAGCTTCAAATAAAAGTAACTATTAAATTAAGAAGATTTCGTTTCCCTGCAGGGCTATTTCTCAAACATAAAGACAATCTTAGATATTACTCTGTTGGTAATCGTCTCCGGAAAATTCCTCGAATGCAATTGCTCGAAATCAATTGCTCGAAATCAATTGCTCGAAAATCAAATTGTTCGAATGTAACTTTTCTCGAAATACAAGTTCCTCGAACCGCAATTTCTCGAAAATGTTTTGCTCGAATTTATGTGGTCTTAACATCTGGAAATTTATTTCGACATTAAAGAGGGAGCAGAGTTTGAACGAATTACAAGGTAAATGATGTTACAGATTATACATACATACATACATACGGATAGAACAATATGCCAGCGCAGCGGTGCAGTGCACAGAGACTTTTAAGGTTAGTGAATATGAATAACTATGGACATGACAGAAATATATATGATTATGTCCCTAGAATAGCACATAACATACAATATTAAAAACATATAATATTTGGTTTTTATAATTTAACTTAATCACATACCTATACCTATTTTTTATTACTAAAGGTTATAATTTGTAATTTGTGTGTTTTGTTATATTTAATATTAACTGATTTGAGTTAAGGCTATTTCACAACTTTATTTTTTTCGAGCAACAGATAATCGAGTAATTACTGTTCGAGAAACTTGCAATTCGAGCTAAGTCACATTCGAGCAATTGACTTTCGAGCAACTGATTTCGAGCAATTCGTTTTCGAGCAATTGCATTCGAGCAATTTACCTAGAACCGTTGGTAATACAGGATGTGATAACATTTAATTTGCCACTCGTATCCATGGACGATATAATGGTTTTAAGAATTTGCTTTTATCTATTTTTTTCAGTGACCAGCAGTACTTGTTAATATTTTAGCACATTATTGTTTTTTATGTGTTTTATTAATATAACATTAACAATTTCAAGAATTTTGCACTTTTAACTAAAGCGTTACCCCACTGCCACAGACTTCTTTCTGAAAGGGGTGTCACCATATACCCGATGGTAGTAATTACCTACTTACTTGTTTGCTTAATGGCGTCCTCCTTGTGTATAACTACTAGTATTTAAATTATCTTCCAGTTTACTTACCGAAACCACGGTTGTGGTAGTAGGGAATTAAGGCAGCAGTTGAAGTATGCCGTCAAAGGTGTGCTAGACTACTAAATACTTTATGAAAATCGAATATATTTAAATACTAAACACTTTTTATGACCAAAAAGTAGTTAAATAATAAATACCTATAATATTTAATAGTTAAATACTTTTATAAAAGTATTTAAATACTTTAAAAGCATTTAAATATTTTAAAAGTATTTAAATATTTTAAATACTTTTAGTTTTTAGATATCACTAAAATGTAAAAAGACTTGTGAAGTATTTAAATAGTAATGCAGCATTTATAATCTTTTTGCCAGTTTAAGAATTTTTCAAAACTAAATTTAAAGTTCCTAATTTCCTTTCATTCGAATACTTGTAATAATTGTAATAGGCCAAGTAGTACAGATGGCATAACTTAAGCTATTTTACATGAATTATTAAAAATCCAAAAATAGATATACAGTGTGGTCCATTAAGTGTGCAACAAATGGGAAATTTTTTTATTAGTTGTACAATCGAAATTTAAATATTTGCAAAAGTTAGTGCATGTTCGATAACCATATCAGATGCCCTTAGAATGGCTTCAAGTCAAACAATATACAGGGCAGGACAAAAAATATGAAATTCGTTCAAGAACAAAGTTACCTTATTTAAAAAAATATAGCAAAATTTTATTGAGAAAAGTTGTTTAGAATTAAAAGTTATGCTCAAATACAAAGTCACGGCCTCCTATTCGAATTTTGATTCTTTTTTGGAAAATCTTGTATTACCCCCGTATGATACATATTTTTATTATTTTGATTTTATATGTATTTAAAGGAGCCACAACCACATCCCTTTTAAATAACTTTTAGCAACTTGAAGCGTATTTGTAAAATTTACTTGGATTTATATTTTTTTAGGTAAGCGTCCACTTCATGTTTGTTGCAACGATATTTAACAGAACTTTAGAATTTCGCAAATATTCTTTTTAACAAGGCAAATGCTTTACTAATAATAATTTACATATGAAAAATTCTTAATAAAGTCAGAATAATAAAAATATGTATCATACGGGGATAATACAAAATTTTACAAAAAAAAAATCAAAATTGGAATAGGAGGCCGTGACTTTGTATTTGAGCATAACTTTTGATTGTAAACAACTTTTCTCAATAAAATTTTGCTATATTTTTTGAAATAAGGTAACTTTATTCTTGAACGAATTACATATTTTTTGTCCTGCCCTGTATATTGTTTGACTTGAAGCCATTCTAAAGGCATCTGATATGGTTATCGAACATGCACTAACTTTTAGCGGTATTTAAATTTCGGTTTTACAACTAATAAAAAAATGTCCCATTTGTTGCACACTTAATGGACCACACTGTATATTGGTTTGTGGTGAATGCATAGTTTAGATATTATTTTATAAATATTTCTGAAAAAATCTTAAAATCGAGAAAATACTTTTTTGATAAAATTACTTATATTGAATATTAACAAAAAAGTAAAACAAAGTTAGTTAAACAAATATAAATTTAAAACAATATAAACGCTTTTTTTTAGTTTTTCGTTTTCATATACATAACAGTTCCATTACATCTTTGCCATAAGTTGTAGACCTTCAGCTAATAACAAATTTGAAGATCAATTGAAATTTTTCAGTTCAAATGCAAAGTTGTCGTTTAAATTTAGCGTCTGAAGACGGGAGTAGATCAAAACAACCGAAACGTTGTGTCTTATACACCCTAGACAGTGGAAAAAGTCCGATAAAACATATCACATTTTTTATATTTGAGGAAGAAAAATACTTGAGATTTTTTGTTTTTCGTTTTTCCAAATTAATTTGCATACTGTCGATTGTTGGTATCATGAATCCATAATATAATGGGTGATTTTTTAGAGGTGGAGAACTATAAATTGAAACAAAACACAGAAAAATGTTTTTAATATCCATGAAATTGATTTTATTTGAAAGATACTTTTTTGGCATTACTGTTTGAATATAATTTTGGGCATGTGACCGCCTCGGTCGGTTTCAAACGTTGCTCCGGAGTGAGTCTATTCATGATTAATTGCCAAATCAAACTAACCTTAAAACAACCGAGAACGGTCAAATCGGCTGTCACAGAAAACAGTGTTCCCAATTTAAAGTTCTCCGCCTCTAAAAAAAAAACATTTGAAGATCGATTAATTTCACGAAATGGATCTGTTAACTGGCCACCTCGTTCGTGCGATTTGACTCCATTAGATTATTCTCTTTGGGGATATGTAAAGTCGCATCTCTACGCCGATAAACCGGAAACAGTTGAGCACTTGGAAGCCAACATTCGACGCGTTATTGTCGAAATACAGCCTGATTTACTGCGAAGAGTGTGTGAAAACTGGACCTCCAGATTACGCCATGTGGTCACATGCCCAAAATCATATTCAAACAGTAATGCCAAAAAATTATCTTTAAAAGAAAGCCAATTTTATGGATATTAAAATAGTATATTGCTCTACAAGTTGAGAAAAGTGATGTTTTTTTAAACAATTACGGCATGGGTGAATACGAGCGTTAGCGAGTACTTAAACGGCCATACGAGTTCAGAAAAAACACTTTTATAACGTGTTGAGTATACTATTTTATCGCATTTTATAAGGAATATAAAATATTAAATTTTTACATACAAGTGACACTAACTGTCAAAACATAACCAAGGTGAGCATAACTCATTCCTATGTACTAAACCACAATAAGCAGCTCCAGTTTATGTTATGCGTTTGGCAGTACTGAATTGTGTTGTTGGTGGCACTGTAAGTCTATGTGAAATGCGAGGTTAGCAGGTTAGGTTTTGCGTCAATCTATGTCAAAACTGACGCAAAACCTAACCTACTAACCTAGAATTTGACATAGACTTACGCCCGTATTCATAGTCGTTCGCCAGCGGATCGCCGGCGACTCGCCAGAGTTTCGTTCTGAATAGTATGTTGGTGGCACTGTACGTCTATGTCAAATTCGAGGTCAGCAGGTTAGATTTTGTGTCAGTTTCTGTCAAAACTGACTGAAAACCTAACCTGATCACCTCGAATTTGACATAGACGTACAGTGCCGCCAACATACTATTCAGAACGAAACTCCGGCGAGTCGCCGGCGATCCGCTGGCGAACGACTATGAATACGGGTGTTACAGTGTCACCAAAATCACACTTCAGTATTGCCAAATGTAAAACGAATAGCCGTTGCTAGAGATAAAAGTGTTGCTAATGATAAAAGTAAAGTCAAATTTATACCCATTCGGAGTCACGTGATAATCTAGTAATTTTACGTATGTCGATTCTTAAAAATGCAATTTTAGGGAAATAAATGACATTCCGTTTTGTAGGTTATCCTGACATATGCCAATTTCTAAAACAAGGTTGCTACGGGTTTATTCTCTTATATGAAATCAAACTGAATTTACAGGTTAAAGAAAACATAACATGTCGTAAAATGTAAATATAATAAAGATATGTCAGCTGCTACATTAAAAACCTGCTGCGTATAGCAAATTTTAAGTCAATTTCTGTGCATGCATATTCTGTTATAGAACATTGCCATTTGAAGCCTATTTCCTTGCACAATCTATTTAGGGAAGAAACTGAATGTGAAAAATCTCCAGATTCTTCAACCAAGCATTTTTTAGATTTTTTATGGTTACAAATTCTTTAGCTACATACATTTTATATACAGTGTCTTGACTGCTTCGTCGACTTCCGTTTTTGCATTCTTCACTTTCTGGCTCATATTTTCGGTAAATTGTGCTCTCCGAGATATGTAACGCAAGAGAAGCACGGCGAACAGCGTTGGAGGGTGAAACTGTTGATTTACTATTATTAATATTGTACTCTTCATAAAAAAAACGTTGTGACTGCTCGTTATACCGCATGTCCGATGGTTTCTTTTAATTTCCAGTTTTCGGCTCAACAATTTTAGGTTTTATTACCCTTATCTCAATAACTTACACGAAAAATATAATCTGACAGATTAGAAACGTCAAATTTTTAAAATTAATTTTATGAATCGACATGCCTTTTTATCAAATTTCTTCCATTTTATCTATTTTACTAAAGATGAACAGAGACAGACAAAAGTCACGTGACTCCGAATGGGTATAATTTTGACTATTCAACACTATAACATATAAGCCAATCACATTGCAGACATTTGTTTTTTTCAACCAATAACAGCAGTATATCACTGAATATTGGGCACCATGCAAAATATTCACAAAACAATGTACGTACTCAAAAAATAAATAGCCTTGTTGCGAAGTATCGCTTAGCAACGATGTTCTGTCCTTAGTGATATCGCTAGGTTACGTAACACTAAACCCCAACAAACTGTGTGGCTTGTTTTAAAAATTTTAAAATGCTGTGTTTTGGAAGTATTCCGCTGAATTTAATTGAGAATGAATAATTATATTAATTGTTGGATTATTTTTCAATAAAGTTAATCGTTATGTATTAATATTGTTAAATAGTCGTCCCAAATACCACTCGAAGTGGATATATTTTTCTTAAATATTTTGCCATTTCCATAGAAATTATTGCAAATTTCACTCAACAAAATCACATTTAAATGTCACTCGCCTTTGGCTCGTGACATTTTTGATGTGATTTTGTATTGTGAAATTTAAACGCAATAATTTACATGGAAACGGCAAAATATTTGTCAAAAATATATCCACTGCTTGTGGTATTACCCTTGACTATAACACATTTATTATCGATTTTGAATGAAGAAATGTAGTACATTTCCAAATGAAATGCGATAAACATTTTTCTGTGTTTTATTTCAATTTAACGTTCTCTGCTTCTAAAAAAACCCCCATTATATTAGCTTTTCCTTTCAGAGTATCTAATACTAAAACCAGTGACTTAGAAACGTATTCTGTCAAATACTCCACTTCATTTTTATTCAAGCAATATTGTTTAATTGAAAGCTTTTCATATAAAATAAGTTTATCTCATTTCATTTGGAAATGTACTACATTTCTTCATTCAAAATCGATAAGATATGTGATACTTTTATCATTAGCAAAACACTTTTATGCCTAGCAACGGCGATTCGTTTTACGTTTGGCAATACTGAAGTTTGTTTGCGTTAGTTTTGACACAGATTGACGCAAAACCTAACCTGCTAACCTCGAATTTGACATAGACTTACAGTGTCACCAACAACATAAATACTTCAGTAATGCCAAACGCATAACATCAACTGGAGCTGCGTATTGTGCTTTAGTACATAGAAATGAGTTATGCTCATCTTTGTTATGTTTTGACAGTTAGTGTCACTTGTATGTAAAAATTTAATATTTTACATTTCTTATGAAATGTCATATACTCAACACGTTATAAAAGTGGTTTTTCTAAACTCGTATGGCCGTTAAAGTACTCGTTAACGCTAGTACTCAAACACGCCATACTTGTTCAGAAAAACATCAATTTTCTCAGCTTGTAAAGTAATACGAGTATACTATTTTTTTGCTAAAATTTATGTTATTTTTGCTAAAATTTGGATTACGGACTCATAGTGTGAATTCCAACGTATAATGCCTAATAATTCCAGAACAGCTCAAATAATGACCTAAAAGACGTTTAAAATTATGCAAAAAGTATATACTAGTTAGAAATATATTTTTTAAGAAATAAAAGTAGTTAAATACCCTCAAAGGTATGTAATTACCTTTATTTCTTCAAGAAATATATTTCCAACCAGTAAATACGTTTTGCGTAATTTTAAACGTTCAATACGTCATCATTTGGGAATATTTAAATACTTTGAGAATACTTAAATACTCTCTAAGTATTTAAATACTCTAAAAAATATTTAAATAGCCTAAAATTAATGAAATACTTCCAAAATTGTATTTAAATACTAAATACTTTGCAAAGTATTTGCACCGAGAAATACAAATACATCCCATTAAAAAGTATTTAAATACCTAGTAATTAAATACTACAAAGTATTTAAATTAAAAAGTGTATTTACAAATACAAATAGTGCCCAGCTCTGAGATTAACTAGCATTAATAATTTTACTCGTATCTGTTTGTTCTACTTTTATATACCATTTATTGTGCGAGTGTAAAGTTAAAGCTTCACAGGCAGTTAATTGTCAATTTTCGTTTCTAAGTTTAAAAGCTGTTGTTTTAAAAAATGATTAATTTAAAATATTATATGCAATAAACCTATTAAAATTTGCTGTTTAGCAAAATGCCAAATATTAGGTGATTTCCGCTTAGACGCCTTCCGTTTAGAGTCCTCGTACTAATTATACCGTTTTTCTTCCGTTTAGACTCCTCGGATTTTAAAAACTAATTAAGCATTCCGTTTAGACTCCTCGACTTTGGCGTAACGTGCCTTTTATTTGGCGAATACGACAAAAAGTTATTAAGAAAAATTCTTTAGAATCAACATTTAGGCACCTATGCCAAATTTCAAAATCCTCGATCAACTTTGATCTCTCACATTTTCTTTTATGTTTGTCCCAAATCAAAGAATTTTACTTTTAACAAAGACTGCCATGGAAAAACAAATATTGTTAACAAAGTTTTTTATTTCCTAATATAAAACTTTGTTAAAAATCTAATTGTTTTGGGAAATAATCATAAAATACAATGTGAGAGATCAAAGTTGGCCGAGGATATTGAAGTTTGGTATAGGGGCCTAAATGTTAATTCTAAACAACTTTTCTTAATAGTTTTTTGTCGTATTTGCCACATAAAAGGCACGTTATTCTAAAAAAAATAGGTTTTTTGAAAATTTCCAAGGCATACTTGATTTTTAAAAAGTAAAATTATGTTGGAAACCTTTAACCAAGCAGGGCTAAACCCCAAAAAATAAAAATTTAAATCGAGAATGTTTACGTTTTACAAGAGTCTTTCACCTATCCGAGGACACACTGTATATGTTTAGTATACTTAGCCAGTCCTAAGTCCGGGCAGAGTGGGAAGGAATATTTGTCGTATTTTCAATCCACACAAACTAAGCGTTCTTTAATATTTCGAGGAGTCTAAACGGAATAATTAAGTAGTAATTAGTTAAGGGAAAAGTTGGAGGACTCTACTCGGAAAATTTAATCCGAGGAGTCTAAGCGGAAGGAGTCTAACCGGCATAAATCAAATATTATAATGATGAAAACTAATATCAGGTTTACGAACTTTGGCGATACCTGAGATGTATTTTACAACAAAGCAGGTCGCGGAAACTGGCCTGGTATCCGGCCATATCGGCCATAATCGATATATGAACGGAAATCCGCAGATAAATGTATTGTAGCAGTTCGGTCTCGTAGGTCTTGACGACAAAAGCAGAATCTGTAGTATTAACTAGTATATAGAATTAGGACCAAAATTCTTGTAAATATAAAAAGCAGGAATAATACGGAGTGTTTACGGTCGTCTCTGTAACATTTTAAAGGGCTATAGTACACTTCACAAGGAGTCGATAAACCTTAAAACGCCTTAGTAAAAGTTGTCTGTCTAATGAGAGAGATAATAATTCTTTTTTTGTTTTTACATTAAACGATAAATTTGTTTTAAAATCTAATAATCTACTACTTAATCAGCAGTTGCCATTACAAAGAGTTATCACCATGTTGTATACAAAGTCTAGCTGGGCATACCCACGACCCATTATACTCTGCAAGGCCCAAACTTGTTGACGAATTTCAGCGAATGCTGCTTGCACTTGGTTGCGGAGATAAAAGTAATAACATTTTTTGTCAAACAAAGGTGATAGTAAATGTTAATTATTGATAACAACTTTACCTGTCAAATAAACAAACTCAATAACAATTGGACAATGCTAACTACATACAATCATAGACACGAATTCAAAAATACGATTTAAGAAACAGGTATAAAGTTATTTTAGTAAATTCTAAATGGAAAAAAAATGTACGACTCCTAATATGTAGTGTGGGCCCAAGAATCCTAAGTGTAAAATTGTCGAACAGCTTAAAATAAATAACAACTTTATAAATATATAGATGTGGGCTAATGCTCATAGCATTAGCAAGCAATGTTTGTGTTTAAAGTGGAAATTGCAACGCAAGTGTGACATTAGCCATGATTAATATCTGACACGAAACGAAAGTTAAAGGGGACATTAAAAAGAAAACAATTGTTGATAACATGCAAACTGCAGCTTTAAAGAAATGGAAACTATATCGATTCAGTTTGGCCGGCTCTGACACTTAATAACAGTATTACCTGAAATTTATTTCATTTTCAATCAGTGCGGTTTTATTCATTTCAATGAATAATTTATTAGAAGAATCTATTAAACAGAACCTTTCAGTTTTATATACAGTGACCGCCAAAAAGTAGGCATAATATGGAAAAGAAAATTTTGATTTTTACGTCAATAATTTGTGCTTGTCTAAAAACCTATTTAGCCTCTATCATATATACGGAGTGATTTTTACTTATTTAGAAAATTACGTTTTTCGAAATTGACAAAATCCAAAACGTGCCATTTTTTAGAAATTAAGATTTCAATGAGATTTTTTAGAGTGTGTTAATTTTAGCTAACTGCACAATTTCAAGGCCAGAAAACACCTACTTTTTGTAACTTTAGCTAAAAATTTATTTTTAAATTTTCAATACTTTTAAAAATTTTACATACCAAGAATTAATATTAAAATTCAAATATTTTTATGTGTAGACTTTAAAGATTTATAATAGGAAAAAATAATATAAAATGTTAATTACTTCTTTAGATTTTTTATTATTTACCGAAAAGTAGTATGTTTGCATACCTTTTTACGGAGAAAATAGGAAATTTTTAGGAGAAACATTTTTCAATTCTAATTAATATTTATTTAAATTGCTTCTAGAAACTCTAATCTAGCCCTGTTAATGAATTGCTGTTACAAAAATCCTGCAAATGTTCTTTTACAGTTGTCTAAATGAAGAGATTTTTTAGAACATGTAAATTGGATAATGAAAATTTACCCCCCTAAAAGACGAAGGAACTATTATAATCGCGAGAAAATCACCTTCGAATACTTTTTAAGATCTTCGCGTTTCAGGGTTTGTCTGTCTGTATGTCTGTCTGTTTGTCTGTAGGCGGTATAACTCAAAACTATTTGTTGGAGGAAGACAATATTTTGTATGCAGATTATACAACGTGTTATGGAAATATTGAAAATATTTTAACCCGTAATAGACCTCGCTAAACTGAACAACTTCTCCATTTATCATTTTTTCGAAAACGCCCTCAAAACTGAGTTAAAATTCAAAACAGTTTTACATTATAAATACATACCCGCCTATGGAATAATATTTTAATTTAATAGCACAAAATACAAAAAACATTTCTTTGATGCAAACCAACAAAAATTCCATAGGTACTGATAAAACCTTCAGTTCACATCTTGTCACCAACGTACTTTATCAATTGAACTTTGCAGTTTTAATATATTGTGTCGTTCACCTGTAACTAAGATTTGCTTACCAAGCGGCTCGTCAAATTTAGGGGTGATAAATGATTCAGAAAAAAAGCTATTAAATAAAAAACGATAAATAAAAAATTGTTCATTTTGGTGAGCTCTATCACTAGATAAAATTATTGCATGGACTTCCATAACACCATGTATGTTTACCTGGTACGAAACCGAGAAAATGTTAGTCAAATATATACAGGGTGAGCACCATAACAATAAAATTCTGCCTATTCTTACTTTAACTCAAGAAGTGATAGTTAAATAAAGGTAGTAGTTTGCACACAGCTCAGATATTTGCCCTTGAATAAAACGGACATATTTTAGTCCAACATATACAGGACGAACACCTTAAAAAATTAAATTCTGCCTATTTCTGTTTTAACTGAAGAACTAATAATTAAATAAAAGTAATATTTTGGACATAGCGCAGGTCTTTGCCCTTGAAGAGAAAGGACATATTTTGGACCCACATATACAAGGCGAACCCCTTAAAAAAATTAATTGTTTTTTTCTTTGATATTTTCAAAATTTTTATTTTGGAAACTTCTACTTGCGAGAGAAATTCCGTGTCAAGCTGTTTATCGAATTTGTTATATCAATAATATTATATTGCTCTGAATGTATGCACGTGTTGTTTTAGAACAACGTAAAATTTTTCTGATCTGAACCTGTAGATTATCAATTTCTATGTTATTGAACTTGCTAATGTTTGCAGTTTCTTCAGCATTTTTTTAATTTAAAAACAATATTATTTAGATTATGTATGTTTTCTTTATGATAATAAAACGTCAAGTTATCACAATTGTGATTGGAGTGTATTGGTCAATTTTTGCAGTTTAAGAAATTGCTCTTCCTTATTCTACTCCATTGTATTTAACAGGGCCGTATCTGGGAAAAAAATTCGGAAGGGGTTGAAGTAACACAAAAAAATCAGTTGAATTTCACAAACAACTTTTTAGGTGTCTGAGCGTTGAAAATGATCTCTCTGCTATAGCTGTTGATGCAGGTAATGTGGTAAAAAAAATTTAAAATATAAATATTCAGAAAGACAGATTGATTACATTGCGATAATTCTTCAACGGCATCGTTCGGGCTATCAACTTCAGGCTGCTGAATCCACTTTTGTTTCCATAGTTGTAACTCTGCAGGCAACGTATCGAGATCCAAAAATTGATTGTACAAAGAAAAGTTTTTTATCTCCACCGTTTGTCTTTTGCACATATTTGGTAATAGAAGATGTAGCGATGAGAGCGTTTTTTGTGACTTGCGAATCTTTGAGTCAGTTATCAGTAGTTCAAGGTTGCGTTGCGATTCTGTAAGCAGACCAAGTAAACGCATCTCCAATTTTCTACTTTCGGGAGGGGTTTCAACCCCCAAACCCCCCCCCCCTCAGATACGGCCTTGGTATTTAAGAGTTATTCGATAAATATCTGTGTCTCATTTCTCACTGCATTTTTTTCTGTTATACATTTTCTGTAATTACTTTGACACAACCTGCGAAGTATTAATTTTGCTCTCCACCATTTTTACTAATTTGCAGTTTTTACCGCAACCGCTCAATAAATCGCGAATAATTCAAAATTACAAGAATGGTCTCGTTAAACTGTATAACTTTTGTAAAGACAGCAACTGCTATGGCGTTAAAGGAAAGTCGGAAACTTTAGCTTAACGAAGGTGTCCCGTAGGATGGATGTAAACATTGTATCTCGAGAACGACATAACCTATCAGAATGGTTTCTGCACCAGTTTGTGTAGAATATTAATGCCCAGAACTGAAAAGCTTTTATACGGAATCTGTCACATTTCATTGTATGTATTTGAAGCTTAGTATTCTCGTAACCAGTAATGGGAATTAAGCGGTAACGTAACTTGCAAATTTCTATCTGTTCTCGCCTGTAAATTTGAAATGCTACATCATCGGCATGGCAAAAACCGTTCCATCTTAACACTGCCGAAATACCGAAAAGGAACATTCTCATCTTGTTATCGATTATCATTTATATACCTATATAAAATTCAAACAAATTGTTTGGAATTTCACTTCACGTTGTAAATACTTATATTAATTCTTTTGTCATTGAGAAGAAAGTTTTCTTTCTTTTACGAGTAGTACGTAGTACATAAAATGACGGAAACAAACGGTGCACATCATCAAATATTTGGTTATTAATTTAAAGTTACTGTTTGATGACGCGCACCGTTTGATCCCGTGATTTACCTATAGTTACAATAAATATGATTGTAACTATAAGTTCGGGATCAAACGGTTACTATAGTTAAAACATAAACGACATGCATGAGCATTAACTCGTGATATTACTAATTTAGAACTAATTATTAATAATTTGTCTTTTACTTATTCAGATTCAGAAATGGGGGTTCTTGGAAAGCTCGTTTTTGAAACGCAAAGAATTTTTTAGTGTTGTGTATTTTGTTACTACAATTACTGTTCTGAATTGAATGAGCTATGCTGTTAATCAGATTTTTTATTTTTCCGCTTTTGGTAAATATTCATATTCATCAAATGAAAAGCGTTTTGCAAAAAAAATAGTTTCGACAAAAACATATAAGATAACATACAGCTACTTTGCTATTAAACATTTTAAGCCGGTGTTGTTGTACGATAGATGCGTATATATATTGCGAATATTGTAATGATGCCTAATGGCCCACCACTCGACTCTGCTAGCAGTGCAACCTTATGAACAATTCAATAAGCACAGAGTTGGGATGTTTTATGTAACTGCAATGATAAGCTTGAAATTCAAACAATAAATGCATTGGTAAAGAGATGCCAGTAATAATAAAGTAATTAAGTAAGAAACGCAAAAGGAAAGCTTGTTTTTTACAGGGGGGAAGTTGACTTTCAAATAAATTATATAATAGGGTTGTGCATAATAAATAGCCGAACCGAAAGAAATTAATAGTCACAAAAAAGTTTGCTATGTGCAGGTAAAAGAAGCGTAGATTTCAATAAAGCCAATCAGTAAAATTTGTGAGGAATCTAAAAAGGTAAAGAAACCAGAATAAAATAACAGTACATTGCAATAGAGCAATCTGAAGAAAGCAGGCAGTAGGACATGGAAAAGCAATCTTTAAAAGCTTGCAGAAGGACACGGAAAAGCAATTGAGAATCAATGAACTCTATAAATAGTCAGTGCATTTAACGTGAGTGAGAAAGCAGAGCAAATAATAAAACGTGTTTGTATGTGTGGGGCAAAGAGACGATTTTAAATATAAGAAAAAGACAATATTTAGTTTGTAAGAAATTTGAAGATTTAAAACTATGTAATCAAACTTATTTCTATTATGTACTAAATTTCATCCAAACTTATTTCCGTTAGCATTGTAACTATAGCAACAGATTCGAATTTGATTGAATAACGGGGAGAACAAATAAAAAATTAATTGAATTGACAGTTGTGCTCCACTATAAATACCAGTTTTATACAATAAACGAGCATTTTATAAACTAAAAAGTATACCATTTTATTCTGCACGTCTCAAAGTTTATGTGGTACCGTTTGTGGAGGTTTCCGCCACATAAAAATAAAAATTTCCACGAGGGGCATTTCCGAGGATCCGGTAGCCGTTCCAGTTCGGTTTTCCGATAACCGTTTCTGGCCAAGAAAAGGGGCCAGAGCCAGGGGTCTTCTCTGCTACACATCAGTCAGAACTGCAAAAGGGCTACCACCAGGGAAAGCCGTTCCAGAGGCAGATACCAACTTGGGTTATTTTCGAGCAGTGCAGCAGCCACCACCGATTATAAGGTACCAATTTTGCCTAAAAGTATTTATTAGTGTTAGCGTTTGGAATTTGATGGGCATATGAGATTTGCCCTTATTGAAGAAGATACCAGCTTGTTCAGGGCTCCACCGAAGGCGCAGTTCGAAGAATAAGCGGTGTCCAAAAATTTGAAGTTATGCGAAGGTTTCGAGAAGAGGAAGTGTTCACAAACAATTGCTAAATTTCCGGCCGCGTCCATCTGACGTCACGAAATAAATAAGTGCCTGAAACAAAAGGTGTTAATTACCGCCAAAGTGCGAAGATTCGAATAAATACCTTTTCAAATGTTCATAATTTCGCTCATTTTAACGTCAACAACGCGGACTACACGACACAAACCATTTTGTAGGTATCTTTTGACAGTATTGCAAACAATTAGCTACCGCGTATTTGAACTAATTCTGATGTACAGTACCGTTTAAGATCAATTTTAATCTACAATGAGCTTAGGAACCCACCTGAGACGAAGCTTGTGTTCTACCATTAGAGCTAGCGTTTTACTATAATTATTTGCAGGTAAATAAAATATTAAAATAATTAAGTACAGAGTACATTTTAACCAGTCTAATAATTTGATAACAGGCAAAATTTCGATCATAGTAAAATATTAAACCGAGGATTGTGCATGTGAATTTTGCTCTAACTTACAATTTAATTAAATAAATATATTAGAGACTCAATTAGAGCATTCCAACGCAATATATATAGCAAATAAAAAAAACATAGAAATTGCATGCATATTAACAAAAAAATATTATCTACTTTGGGTGAGTTTAGTCGACTTGTCTAGTGTTGTTTCATAAATTAGTAGGGTGTATACCGATTTGATAACATAATTAAAATTAAAGAAAACAGCGTTAGTTGTTTTTCCTAAAGTTTTTCTTCAAATTTCAAACAAAATTGCGAAAAATTTAAAAATTTAATGTGAAGAAAAAAAAATAACTATTGTTAAATATGAAGATACAAAAACAACAATATACAGTTTAAGATCAGTTTTACATATAAACTAGTTTACATTTGAATGTGGAAGACACGCGAGGTAATGTTTTTTGTTAATTTGAAAATTTATGTAATTCGCATAAGCAAGTTTTTTTTTATTGTTTTAAGGAACGTTAAGATATTTTTACCTCTAGTTTACTTTAATTTTTAAAATTATTTAGTGTCACAACGTCCACTTGCGAAGGAAATTTTGAGTAAAGCCTTTTACAGATTTTTCTTATTAGGTACATATGATATTTAGGCAACCAAAATGCAATCAGATCTTTGCTTATGTGTTTAAGATTTTCAATTAATATAACACAAACAATAATTATTTAAAAAAGTCATTGTCAGTATTAGAACCAGGACTTCTTCCTTTGCTTAATTGTCTGCGGAATATTTCAATATTATACTTCTGTCTGCCATGGCACAAAAATAAACGTCTTTCTCGCTTTGGCATTTTTATTATTACAAGTTTGTCGTTCTTAGACAATATATAATCGAGTATTTCCAATTGGTTTTCTCTCTAATTCATTAGTTTTCGATGTGCCTTTTCGATTTGAAATTGGCTTCTACCTCATGATGACCAGTGTAAAATTTTCTTTGGCCACCGCCATCTTTTCCCTTTCACCAGTCTCCGTGTTTCTACCATTTTAAGACCTTATTTTGGGTGATTTAATTCTATTAAAAAAGAACAAATAGGAGCACTAGTAAACTTATATAACACGGTTTATATTACAGGAGTTATTCGGAAAGAATTGCTACTATCGCCGTTTTTTGCAATACCTAAAAAGGCTAACACAAAAGAATGTAGCGACCAACGAACAGTCAACCTAATGTGGTACATTCTTAAGATATTCTTGAACATTAACGAATCATCAGAAAGTTAGAACAATACATTAGTGAAACTCAATTTGGATTTAGGAATGCCTTAGAGACAAGAGAGACTCCTTCCATGTATTACCACAAAGATGCGTGGATGTCAACCATTATGTATCTATTTTCAAGACTACAACAAGACTTTCGATAAAGTCCGACATAATCGTCTCAGTCGACTGCCCAAAAAGAAGAACTTATATGTGAAAGATGTTAGTATCATATGAATGTCATCATTACTTTAATTAAAATGTTGTTGCAAAAGAGAAGAACAAGCTTTTAGAATAAACAGAAATACAACGAGGTGCAAGGCAAAGATGCGTGCTTTTATCAATGCTCTTTAATATGTATTCAACAGAAATACTAAACAGCGTTGGCGGAAAAATCAATCAGTGTCAAAGTTAACGGAAGGCCGATTAGCACCTTGCAAAAACTGATTGACTAAGTGATAGAAGAAAGTGAACAAAACGAATTGACATAAAGCACCAGAAATACCAAATTTATGACAATAACAAAAACAACAACATCAAGAAAATGTGAGAATGAGGACAACTACCACACGGAGAAGATCAGGTCAAGAATTATACAAACAAGAAAAGTGTTTAATAACATAAAAACAGAATTTTACAGCAAAAACCTTAGTTTGAACCTTAAGAACCTTGAAATGCTACTTCCTTTAAGTGTTCCTGGGGTTGGAAGCGTGTACATTGAAGAGGAACGCTACTGATTGACTGAATGCGTTAGAATTATGAACTTATAGAATAATCTTAAAGATAAAAGTAGATCGAATAACAAGCAACGAAGTGATCGGAAGAATGAGAAAGGAAAAAGAAGTAAACAACTTAACTAAAATAATAGAAAAGTTGTAAGATCTGGGCCATGTAAGGCGTGAAAAAAGATACAATTTGATACAAATAAGCAATATAAGCATACAAGAAAAATACATGGAAGAAAAAGCCGAGGAAGGAGACGCATTTTCTGATTGAACAACATAAGAGAAGAGTTTAATTTTAGCTCCACTGACTTATTTAGATCTACAGCATCAAAGGTCCGAATTGCTACTATAATAGCCAAACTTCTTGGAGAGGACGAAACTTAAAGATCAACCTAATCTTTTTGATGTTGCTCGTATTTTTTTCATAGGGTATCCCGTGACTCGATAGTCATAGCTTAAGAGCGTATTCCTTGGACAATTTTAAGATAAAAAGTTCCTATAAACCTGGGACCTAAACGGCTTCGTTTTCAAAATACAGGGTGTTGAAGTTTAAACAAAATTTTCTTTTTTTTTTAATCTGGAAACCGCCTAGAGGTATTCTAATGAAACTTGGTGTAGGTTAGTATTTCAAGTGGCACTGTTTGCTCAAATAAATTTAATTTATTTACACCAGTGGCATCCATCAGGGCCACCCCACTTACCTTATTTTTAAAAAATTTGGTACACCACTGGTTTTTAGTCAATACGATAAGTTTCTTAGCTTCATCCATTAAAACTAAACAAAAGATGTATCATTCATTTTTTTTATAGAATAAACAGTTTTCGAGAAAAACTGTAAAATCTGTAACACCAATTTCGTTCATTATAAGAATAACTTCCATAAAGTAACAAAGTGTGCCTTGATAGACAACAGTAATTCATTTGTTCGAATCTATCAACAACTTGACAGTTGTTACAATTTGTTAAAAAGGTGGTTTTTTTAAATTTCTTTATACTGTATTTTGAAAACGAAGCCGTTTAGGTCCCATGAATGTCCAATGAGCGAAACTGCTGTTACAGATTTTACCGTTTTTCTCGAAAAAGGTTTATTCTATCAAAAAAATGAAAGGATACATCTTTTGTGTAGTTTTAATGGATGAAGCTAAAAAACTTATCGTATTGGCTGAAAACCAGTAGCGTACCAGATTTTTCTAAAATAAGGTAAGTGGGTGGTCCCGATACACGCCACTGGTGGAAATGAATTAAATTTATTTTGAGGATCAATGCCACTTTATGAAATACTAACCTACACCAAGTTTCATTAGAATACCTCTAGGCGTTTTCCAGATTTAAAAAAAAAGGATAAATTTTGTTTAAACTTCAACACCCTGTATCTTGAAAACGAAGCCGTTTAGGTCACATGTTTATATGAACTTTTTATTTTAAAATTGTCCAAGGAATACGCTCTTAAGCTATGACCATCGATTCACGGGACACCCTGTATGTACCAACAACTTCCACAGAATTAGAAAGCATATTTTTCGTTGTTCTTTTCTATTTTATGCTATTCCATGGAACCCCAGCTTCCTCTCTTGCGCTCTATCGGTCTTTCTATTTTGCCTAAAGTACATATTATGCAGCCTAGATACTAATTCAATACTCTTTTTGGTTATCTTGTTGTCTATAAGTGCATCGTTTGTGTTATCTCCAATACCCATAGCCTCAGTTTTTTCAAAATTCTATTTTAGTACTACTACTTTAGTACTACGTCTCCAATACTCATTCTATATGGGGTCCCGGGTGGTGTAGCTTGAACAAGCGTCCACTTACGATCAGTAGAGTTAAGCAACGCTCTTTCTGGTCAGAACGTGGATGGGAGTTTTACGGCTGCTCCTCTCGGCGCCTCGTGCTACGGCTGCCACGGAAATAGTTGGTCCCGGATGTCATAATAACATCATGACAGTCGTTAGAGAGGTTGGAAGTCCTCATAAAATGTACAGCGACGCCTATAATTGGCCTAACGGTTGTTCGCTGAATATAAAATAAATAAAATAAAATACAGATTTTAAAATAGCAATGGGGTGAGAAGGTATCTTTGCTATAAACAATTGGTATGTCTACACTTTATGTCAAGTTTTTTTCTAATTCTCAGTTGTGCTTTTATGCATCTTTATAAATTCTTTACTGCAGGTATCTATTTTTCAATCTACCGGCATTGCTCTCATATCTTGCCACATTTCACTTCTAGAAACATTGCCGTCCATTTTTTTTAATTTACAAATATAAGTTGTACGTATAAATTCTTTGCCTAATATAATGGACAAACAATGAGCCAATTTTTAAGAAAAATATTTCAAAAGTAGAAGTTTGGAAAAGGTTCGTCAGATGAGTTGAGCATGTTCCACATTACGTCGATCTATAAACAGAGAAATAAGAACTTAAGTGACTATTCAACTCACCCCTTTCATGTTAACTATTAACCAATCACAATTTAGTATTTTTGTTATTTGCACCAATTAAAGTGAACTATATTGACAATTTTCACTAGTGAAAATAATAGACAATTTTCACTAGTAGTATAGTGAATATTTTGTGACAATTTTCACTAGTAGTATAGTGAATATTTTGTGACAATTTTCACTAGTGAAAATAATCGACAATTTTCACTAGTGGTATAATGAATATTTTAAACAAATGTGATTTTTATTACAAAAAGCAATATTAGTGTTCTGTTACTATAGAAATTGCGTAGTTTGTTGCTAGATTTACTGAAAACTAATTTGAACAAGTAGTTTGGTTCATTGAATAGTCCCTCGAATACCATTCTTAGTCAAAGTTAAGTAGAATATCTTTGCGGTGGTATCACTGCTCATGTCCATTGCGCTTAGGATTAGGACTGGTGCTGGCGCACTCGTCCTAATCAAACCTAAGCGCAATAGACATTCGTGATACCACAGCAAAAATATTCGACATAACTTTGACTACTCATGCTATTATAAGTGATAATTATTGTGGAATATGCACAATATCTTCTACGTCTACAACACGAATCGTCTGAAGAGTAGTAAAAAATAAAACATCTAGAGAGTAAACACAAATTCACTAAATTCTAAACTTGTAAATATATAATTGTTTTTCAAGATACAATAAAAAAACATATTCTGTTGCCACACATTATCTACCATTTCTGTCTATTAATTATAAAATAGGTTAACAATTGTATACCTGATTTAGTAGTACAATTACGGTCAGCTATCTGTTGTCATCTTCTGCCTACAATGAGATAGTAAACTAACAAAGGGTGTCTAGGGTGTTGTGTAGAATAACATCTGAAGATTTGTGTCAGCTTCATTTAACAGTAGAACTTAATATTCAAAGCAATTATTATGTGTTATGGCTGTATGAAAAGGATTGCCATACTGTTACTATAATTACTTAAATGTAGGTGCATCAATATACAGGGTTGACAAAATAAAGGCGAAACAAAGACAACAGTGTAAGACATATCGGTGGGATAAAGAAATTGAAGACATAATCAAACAGCAAAAAAATATGTACAAAAAGTGGCTATCAAAAAGAGACACAGAAGATAGGAAAGTATATGCTCGATTCAATAAAGAATGGTAATAGAAAAATATATGAGAGTTGCTAAAGCAACAGAGGCCTGGAAGACGTTTAAAAATGTCAGGAAAGAACAGTGAACAAATAAGACTGACAACTATTGGATCTGAAAAATGGGAAGATTACTATATACAAGCACTTGCTGACAGAACGCAGAGATAATTGTAAAGATATAAAATAGGAAGTAGATAAACACTACAACAGAGATACAATTCGTTAAAATCCCATACAAATATTTAACAATAGCTAAATACCTATTTCGACAGCTAAGCTGCCATGTTCAATAGCCGTGGAGAGAAAATAACACGACAAAGTTTGCCGAAGATATGTTCTTCACGAAATCACCAGTGAATGTCGAATTGTATCAGATTCAAACAACAAGCTTCAGTACTGTTTTAAACAACAAATAATGAAATAACAGTAACAAAAATGCAGAAATCGTTAAAAGAAACAAAAAATGGGAAATAAGGAGGCCCTGAAGGTATTCCGGTGGAGCTAATAATATAATAGTCCCACAAAATTATTAGAAATGTAAAGAGATATATTCAATACACGGTTGATCGATGGTAATGAAGTTCTCCAAGAATGGAGACAAAGTTATATTTTTTTATTTTATTTTATTTCGGTACTCAGCCAACAGCCATTAAGCCAATTATAGGCGTCACTGTACATTTTATGGGGACTTCCAACCCCACTAACGACTCTCAGTTAAAATTAATGCTCAAATTATAGGGGTATCACAGTGACTAGCTCATAGGAAGACTGTATGGACGAATACTGGCAAAAAGAAGAGAAAAGGTAATGCAGCTTCTCGAAGAACAAAGTGGATTTACAGCTGCAGATCCTTTATTGACAACATGTTCACTCTCCAACAACTAATAGAGAACAGAATTAGACGGGCAAGAGAAACACACCGCATGTATCGATATAAATAATGCCTACAATAGTGCCCCCAATGAAAAGTTATTTGAATCGTTAGACGAAAAACTGCCGATAGTTTACTTTAACACGAAACAAAAATTATACATTAACAACCAAAGCTTAGCAATAGACGTGAAAAAGAGTCACAAGAATGCACAACGAACAAGGGTTTGGGACAGAGATGCAGTACATCACCATATTATTTTTTGCACGATAGAACTATTTTACTTAGTTACCGCGTTTGTTTTCAAATCAGTAAGTTATCCTTACTGTTCTAGAACGGTAAGTAAAAATTCGAGGTTAGCAGGTTAGGTTTTGCGACAATTTATGTCAAAACTGACGGAAAATCTTACCTGCTAACCTCGAAATTGACATAAACTTACAGTGCTACCAACATATTATTCTGTGGTATAATGTCACATTTTACTGACGTTTGAAGAAAAATAATTTTTATCTTGCAAAAAACATCATAAGCATCAGGAACGTTAAGGAATTACCGATCTGAGACAATAATTGGAGTCGTCGCTGCGCTCCTCCTCCAAACAATTGTCTTCGATCGGTAAAATGTCCTTACCGTTCTTAGTACTGAATATTTTATAAAATATATATAAGCAAAGTAGTAGAGCGCAGGAATAGAAAGTATGGACAAATGGAGCTATCAATAGGGAAACACTATCTAAGTAATTTGTATTTGCCGATCGCCAAGTCATTAGCAGAGTATCAACCTGATATAAAACATATGCTTCGAAACCTTGACAAGAAGTACGAAAAGTGGGACCTGCAAATAAGTATAGAAAAAACCAGATACTTAGTGGTTGGAGAAGAAAGACAGGATATCAAACTACAGGGAGTTGTAACAACTTTAAATACTTAGATGCGACGTTTTCTGAAAATGGAAAGAGTGACTTAGCCATAAGAATTAGGATCGGGCAGGGAAGACAGGCAAAATTCGACCTAATGGAGCGTCAAAATAACTAGAAATTCAAAATGAAAAATACGTAAATCCGTAGTGCAACCCATAACAACATTCGGATCAGAACCATGGGTAAAAAATAAAACAAATGAAACAGGGATAACAGCAGTAGAAATTGACTGTGCAAGAAGAAGTTTCAGACTGTCACAACTAGAAGGAATCAATAAATAAATCAAACAAAAAATGAAAATAGAAAGAACGATCTTCGATGTAATTGAAGAGAGAAGATTAGTATGGTACGGTTATGTAAGATGTATGTGGAAAGCAATGTGGCCAAGAAGATTATGAGAATGGGTGCCAAATCAAAGAAGAAAAAGAAGCAGGCCACGTATTACTTGGAAAAATGGAGGAGACAAAGCGTCTCGAGCAAAACAGAGGAAGATGCTTGGGAAGACCGAGAAGAATGGCAACGAAGATGCTGAAAGTAACGTTAGTTGTAGAATAAACTTCTAGGGGTGATAGTACACAACAAAATAAGCAAAACAGTTCCCATAAACATAGGTCCGAAATTGCCGTTATAGCACGGAGAAGAGTTGCAAAGTTGCACAATCTTTCTAAGTTCATTGGATTTAGCAAGGTAACAACACACTTCATACGGCTCAAATTTTTATGGAAACATTATTGACACTAGCTATAATGTTACTAACGAGAACACTATATCCTGCAGTATCAAGTTTTTCCTTTGGAATTTCCTCGAACATTAAAATATGTTGAAAAGCCTTGATGACTTCAAGAGAAATACCTAGAAAGAAATTTGGGCAATACGAGGCAGATGGAAAGAGGCAGCCATTTCTTGTCTATAGTTTTTTACTTCCTTTAAAGGAAGTATTGGATTCACCCCAAAAAATTGAAATTGAGTTTTCAACAGATCTTCACGTTTTAGTCCCCTGAACCCACAAAACGTTTTTATTCATTGGTCTGTCTGTCTGTGAACAGAAAATCTCAAAAACGAAAAGAGGTATGACGTTGAAACTTCATATATAAGTTTTGTTTACTATCTAGATGCGACAGCAGGCTTTTGAAGAAAATCGCATAACCGGAAGTATGGTGTTTACTCTTGCGATTTGTCAGTTTTTTTTTCGATTTGGTCAAAAACGGCTTCAACGATTTTTTTCAAACTTCATATTTTTATTACATTTTTAATGTGTATTGATGTGAGGTAGGTGATTTTCCAGTTGAATACCTCTAAAATGGGTTTCTTTTGTTTTGTTTTTCTATTTTTTTATGAACTCCTATTTTAAATGGAGCACCCGGTATATTATTACATTTTTGAATTTAGCTTAAAATTTTAGAGAAAATTTGTTAGTTGAACCAATGCCCTATTTTGTACGGTTTCTGTTGTGGCCAATGCTTAAAAATAAAAAATCAAATTTTTGGCCAATTATAAGATCACTGTAAAAGGAAGTTGTGTGCGTGTATCAGATTTTTATTAATGAAACTCCCACTCTTTGAGAATATTAGTCTCTCATAATTTTCTTTTTTTTTAAAGCAGGTTATTTATATCAAATTCCAAATGATAATTCACATCTAGTTCTCACTGTAAAAACTAATATATCGAATTGACCTGCTAACAGTGAGTCGATCTTGACATAAATACACTATAAAAGCCTGAAGTGTGTTTTTCGTATTGATGTGCTAATAAATTGTAGTGGAACGAGTCTGGCTAAATTACAGCGATATTTCTACTACCCCTGTTTTAATTATTCACATTTCGACTGGCCTAATGGTAAACAAATCAGTACTGGTGGCCCTGAACGCGCCTTCGAAAACATTCCGAATTCCAATTTTCATGTCGCTTTACGTAACTTCCAACCTGCGGCTCGGCCGTATCGATCCCCCAAAAGTTCAGAATGAAAATTCATTCAGTTGTGTAAGTTAGTGCCAAGTCGAGAGTTCTGCGCCATTACAGTATCGATTCCTAATTTAATTATTAGGTATTTATTATCGCGCCTTTCTTTGAAAGAGGCCGAATCGATGAAAGAACAAACAGTTCGCGAAACTGGCCCTATGCAATTCTGCATCCTGAAACCTTGAAGAACCACACCGTAAAGATAAGCAGAGCCTGGCTTATGTAGTTTCTTAGCGCAAATGCAACTCCAACTTATCATTTTTGAATTCCTAATTAGGAAACTCAATTTTGTTTAAGCTTTACTAGAAGTTCAAGTGGAATGTTGATAACTTAAATTGTTTTTTCCTGTTTTAGAGATTATTTGGTCATCTATTATTATCAAACATATTTTTGTAACTTGAAAAGAAAAGTAATTAGCTACATTTTTGTAACTGCATTATTCTCATAATTACTCATATAACATTTATTAGCAGAAAATGAAAACAACCATTGAATTACATTAATACAAATTACTTGCTGGTTAATGTGAATTCATGAACCGCATCTGCGTACATTTCTGTCAACTACTTTTCAAATTACGTTTCTACCAGGCGCGTAGGAGCGTTTTCTAGACTGCGGGGGCCATTCTAATTTCAATAAAGGCTTCTAACTTGATCCATTAATACGAGCTATAATATTTCTGATTTCATGATTATCAATTTTTAGTTTAATACTATAATAGTATATTTTAGTCACTAGTTACTTAATAAGTACTATTTTATTAAAAAAAACACTGTACTATAAAAAATTAATTAAACAATGAACAATGTTTATCAGATTTTCACATAAGCAAAGAATACACATGCATAAGCAAACTTAAATGAATATACAACTAGTTTTCAAAAAATAAAAAGAGTGTAAGTAAAGATTTGAAATATAATAAATGTATATAAAACACAAATACAAAAATAAATGCAATTAAGAAACTATCATTTACCAAAAACAGAAATTCTAGTTGGTAAAGTACCTACGAAGTCGTTTACAAGATCGTCTAGATCTAGATGTTCGACCTCCTCTACAGTGTCCGCCAAAAAGTCGGCATAATATGGGAAACATTTTAATTTTTGATTTTTCAAAAACAATTCTTAGGTCAATAATTTGTGCTTGTCTAAAAACCTATTTAGCCCCTATCCTATACTAAACATAATTTCTGATTGGCCTATAGATATAGTCAAAATGACTGACTTCCGGTTTTACCGGAAATGATGCCAACTTTGATTTTTTAAATGGAACACCCTGTATATTTCATGTTTTTCTGAATTTACGAGTTAAACTACATACAGGGTGATTTCTTGAAAACGATCCACCTGAGATATTTCAGAAACCAAAAGGAAATTAAACATTTCCGAAAACAGGTCCACTTATATGGGGAAACGGTTTGACCTATGATTCACACTTTTGACGTTTACCCCTGCGCCCCCACGAATACCTCCCCAAAAATTTTAAATGGAATGACCCATCGCGTGGTATCTCAAATGAAAGCTTATCTTATAAGGACTATACTGATGTGTCACTTGCCCACGTTTTTTATTTTCTCATACATTTTATGAGAAAGTTTAGCATTGCCACTTCAAGAGAACGGTAAACGCTATCGAAACCTAATTTTAATCAGGTAGGCGTAGAAAAAAAAAGCAAGCCGTTGACGTTTTGTCTAACAAACTGTCACATTAGTTGATAAGTGGACCTGTTTTCGGAAATTTGTAATTTCCTTTTGGTTTCTGAAATATCTCAGGCGGATCGTTTTCAAAAAATCACCCTGTATAATGGTCTTGCAAAATTTAAATTTTTTTAAACACGAAAATTATTTTTTCAATTTTTATTTTTTACTTTAGAAGGTCTTGACTGGGAAAAATCTATTCTTAATTGACTTTAGCAACTCTTAATAATAGCTATTTTATCAATAAGGTCAATAACAAACATTTAATAAAAGAATATAGTTTGCTAAACTGATTTTTAAGAAAAAGTCAGTTTTCTTAAATGGCACCTATTAAGGGCCATCTCACCATTAGATAGAAAATGTAATTACCAATCTAGCGATATGCATCACGCACTACTTTATCTTTGTCGGAAACTGAAAATTAATTAATTAATTATTTTTTAAAATTTATTTAAAAAACCAAACTGGTTTCACCGGAAGTGACACAAACTTTGATTATTTTAATAGATCACCTTATATGTTTTATGTTTTTCGGAATTTACGACTCCAATTACATACAACCATATATCTAATACTTACTATATTGCTAGCGGCTATGAGTGGGAAACTGGCCGATGAAGTGAGACACACAACCAACTCCTTAATGTATACGATGACCTGTGCGCAAGCGCGGCGGCGTCGTCCGCCCAATGGGGAAATGGTCAAGTTTAAAATTCGCTTCTAAAGGCGGAGTTCGAATTCCCACGCATGCGCACGAGACGCGTTATACTCTAAGTGAGACTATGTCGGCGCCGTAATGTTTTCTAGCGTTCCGAGGCCCTACTAGCAATATATGTGTATTATATATATGCATACAACAGTGTTGCCAAATTTGCTTCAGTATTATTAGTTATTACATAAAAATATTAAAAAAAATAATTAATTAATTTTCAGTTTCAGATAAAGATAAAGTAGAACATGATGCATATCGTTAGATTGGTAATTACATTTTCTATCTAATGGCGAGATGGCCCTTAGTAGGTGCAATTTAAAAACAATGACTTTTTCTTAAAAAAACCAGTTTAGCAAACTATATTCTTTTATTAAATGTTTGTAATTGACCTTATTGATAAAATAGCTATTATTAAGAGTTGATAGAGTCAATTAGAATAGATTTTTCCAAGTCAAGGCCTTCTGTGGTAAAAAATAAAAATTGAAAAAATAATTTTTTTGTTTAAAAAAATTAAAATTTTGCAACACTGTTATATGTAATTTGACTCGTAGATTCAGAAAAACATAAAATATACAGGGTGTTCCATTTAAAAAAGCAAAGTTGGTATCAATTCCGGTAAAACCGGAAGTCAGCCATTTTGACTATATCTATCGACCAATCAAAAATTATGTCTAGTATCTTGCTCTGAAATTTTATCCAAATCGATTCATAAATAAAGAAGATAAAGCATGGCCCTAGTCTCATCGTCGCCCGGTATACCGAGTAATTTTTATTTATTTAGAAAATTGAGTTTTTAGAAATTGTCAAAATCTAAAAAGTGCTATTTTTCGAAAATTAAGTAAGATTTCAATAAGATTTTTTTAGAATATGTATGTTATTTTTAGTTAACTGAACAATAAAAAATAATTTTTCAATCTTTAAAATATTTTTCAAAATATCAGATACCAAGACTTAATGTGAAGACTTTAAAGATTTATAATTGGCAAAGATAATATAAAATGTTAATTACTTATTTAGATTTTTTATTATTTACCAAAAAGTAGAATGTTTGCATAATTTTTACGTTTGTTATGCAAGGTGCTTTTTAGGAGAAATATTCTTCAATTCTAATTAATATCTATTTAAATGGTATCTAGAAACACTAATCTAGCCCTGTTAATGAATTACTGCTACAAAAATCCTGTAAAGGGTCTTTTACAGTTGTCTAAATAAGGAGATTTTTCTTTATCCAATTATATGTTCTAAACAGTATCCGACAGCACCGATTACTTTCTGGAATAGTGAAATTTAATATCGCTCACTCGGCGCCGATAAAAAATAATGCGATTTACAGACGGGGGGAGGGCGGTTCATTACACTTCAAGTTCATGTATGTTCATGTTAGTGGTTATAAGAAATACGTAAAATTATAAATTATGATGAAACTAGAAAAAGATATTTTTGAGGGGGCCAGGCCCCGCTGAAAATTGTTTGAGGGGGCCATTGGCCCCCGTGGCCCCCGCGGCTCCTACGCGCCTGGTTTCTACATACTTACTTACATACTTTTTCTAATTCCTCTACCATATTTAATTATTAAGTATCAAAATAACAGATCCTAAAATGGTCTGAAAATGGATTATATTCATCGCAGGAAAAAAATTATAAGAAATTAAACCTTGAAAAAGTATTCAGATAGTTATTTGTGCCAGCAGAGATTCTTATTTGTTACGATATAATCGGGAGTTTACAACAATGCCAGATCGCACTTCCTACAGGCAAGCTTGTGTTGGGAGGCAACGGTGTAAGTTCCCGATTGTCCGCAGCTAGCTCGCCGGAAGGGTGAGGTTTACGCTACTTGTGAAGTCCGGTTCTGCCATAGGACAGTGATAATTTCAACCATTGCCAGGGCGCCACAGTAAAAAAATCAACACGTAACTGTATGAATCTGTCCACGGTCGAAGCAGCGAGTTCTGGTGCAAAATAACTTATGTGAAACTTAATTTCTTTTTAATTAATGATGTAATTGCTTTAGCTGTGTGAGTTCAACTGTTCCTTACACTTTCTTAATAGTTGTCCAAATAATTGTTAAACACAAATTTGAATTTAGCGCGCTTGAAGGGCGCCTTATCTTATTACTTAAAGGCATTTTTTTAAACTCAAAGAAACAAAAATATAGTTCAATGAATAAAATTGATTACACTTTTAAATGGCTGAGGCTGCATAAATACAAATGGTCGCAGCAGGTGACATATAAGCCAATATATAAAATTAAAGCTTCCTTAGTTTATAACCAACGTAGTCCAAAAACTTAAATAGCACAAATAATCAACACAGCAAAAATGTAATATAATAGAGAAGAGATCCCTATAAATAAAGAAAGAAAAAGATTGGAGTCATAACAGCTAGCCTCAGCTGCACAGAATTCAATCTGCCTCTGCACGCAGCATAAAGCTTTCTATATAAATCAATAATACTTTTGCAACATTATACCGGTATGGCAAATCCAAAGTGACTCATATGACAACGCTATGTGCTATAAAATTAAAAACAACACACTCTGACGTTAATTCAAATGTATTACTGTTCAAGCGAGCGCCCCCTAATTCATGCACGTCACTGGAGACAACTCACATTTCGATCAAATATAGCACAGGTAACTTAAGTCGAGAAACTTGATCTCAAAAAGGTTGAAACAGAAGGTTTTGATGTCCTCCAGTCAGTCTGGGCTGACGTAGCAGACCCCAAATTGCAGCTGAAGAGATGCAGACACAAGAGTGAAGCTCCCATCCTCAAGCGATTTACAAAACACGACACAGAACGGCGCCAAGCTCCCAGGATTAAACAAATTTGAAAGCCGTTGATTAATTCCGCCGAAGCGAAGAAAAACGCATGTGCGTTGTAATAATAAAAGGAAGGTGAAGCAGGCCGTAATTTATCTCCAGACTATGATCGACAGGAATGGCAATCGGCCAATGCAACTTACGTTAACTACAACATTCGCACAAAACCTTTTGACAGCGGCTTGAAGCAACTTTGACGACCCGGGGCCTTGTCCCCACTCTCGAAGTTTACGTCCACTCCCTCCCTTATTTTCTTGCGAATATACGTTTAGCCATCTCTTTTTATACTCAATACACTCGTCGCTCTCATAGCGTAAAACACTTTAATTCGGCGGCAAGCTACAGTGTCTAGACGGCCGCATGTGCTTCCTAGAATTTAGCATGTCGACGCACCGACAAATCATGCAAGTGAAACATATTCTGGAACCGCATATGTTGTCTGGAGCTCGTCGACGGAGAACTTTCTAAAATATCTGAATGCGGCAGAATCGACGTGGTGTAAAAAACAGGAAATACCTTAACACATTATCAAGAGACAACACAAGGAAATGCAATAAAAACTTATCCATTGTCTATTACCTGATAATACACCAAAAACAGTAAAAATTTAGTAACTTGAAAGTGCAACACGTTCGTCTTTTGTTGTCCCAGGGTTTAAAATAATTTGGATTGAGTGTGAAAAAAAAGTATACAGGTACCTGGACAATTTGGCCGTACCTTGTTATAAAGAAATCGTTTTGATTTTAGGAATGTGGAAAATTTAATCACTCATCAGCAGCGTTTCACAGCGGTTACTCCCGATATAATTTGAGTAGACGATGTACTTGGCTTCCTTGCGATTTATATGCTAGCTAGAAGTATTGCTTTGCATAGTCTGTGATAGTATTTAGGTGATTCTTAAAAAGTAAGTTTAGGTTTCACTCCTAAAACAAGTAATTAAGTATGGTCTGTGATCTTTAAATATTGTTTAGGTACAATCTGTGATATTTTTGTAACTATATGAAGTTTAGTCCTTATAAATTTAAATGTAGAGAAGCCAATAGCGCAGCTGGTAGAGCGCTAGGCTTATATTAAGCAAGTCCTCGGTTCTCATCCCGCGGGGGTGGGAATTTTTTCGTAGCTTTCGATGAAAATATTCACAGTTGGGCACCAAATTTACTGTGCTCTTTTCATAACCACAGACCTAAAAGGTAGAGTAACAAGGTCAATACATCACCATGGCACACACCTATCACAGTGGTTGTTACGCAACTTCATTATTCGAAATTGGGCCAGGTTGCGCACTGCACCCTTAGATGCTAAAGCGTATAAAGCCTCTACACCACAAGGTAAAATGAGATTACCCATAACACATACATACATACATACACACATACATTTAAATGTTTTATGGCTTGTTTGTAAGTTGACACCAACCCATTCTCCAGAATTAGTCGGTAGCACATTTCTGTTCTAGAACGGTCAAAAATATGTAACAAATTAATTCCATACATCAGCTATATATACGTACTTCAATGTAAGTATGTGGTAAAAATGTGTATTTTACCTTACAATGAAATTTATTAGAATTTTTTATAATCATAGTTTTTACAATACTCTTTCGTGATGCCGTTAAATGTCTTTAAGCTAGATTACTAACCTTTTTTCCTTGTTTTATTATAATAGCAAAATGATTTGAGTACGGGTTTATATTTATACAGGGTATCTCTCCAGAAAATAGTAAATTGTCGACTGGAAAAATAAGCCAGTTTAGACATAGAGATTATCTCACGTATATGTGCCTGCGTACAATTATTATTTACCGCAACCTAGCTGATGTACTCTTCCCTGAAGTTTTACTGAATACATTCTCGACGTATGTATGTATGTATGTATGTATTATCTGTAACCTCATTTTTACCTTGCGGTGTAAGGCTGGTGCTTGCGTTTGGCAGTGCAAAGCCCAATTTGCCCCGAATTCGGGTTACAGAGTTGAAGGGTGCTTTTGTGCTTGCGCAGCAACCATTGTGTAAGGTGTGTATCTTGATGATGTATTGACCTTGTTACTCTATCTCTCAGGTCTGTGGTTCTGAGTAGAGCACAGTTAATTTGGTACTGTGAATGGTTTTACCGAGTCCGATTCCAATCTCCAAGGCTGCGGAAAAATTCCGACTCCCGCGGGATGCGAACCGAGGACTTGCTTAATACAAGACTGGCGCTTACCCAACTGCGCCACGAGGCTTCTTACTTTCTAGACGTACACAGACTATATCAGTTTCCAGCTGGACGCATAATTTCTAAATAAATAACTAATTTAGATTTAAAGAATTATATTTACAAAACAATAAAAATGTTCGTCTCAAAATTCAATTTTCTACCACCACAAAATGGTTACTAAATTACACTAACATTTTTATATTGTCCGAAACAGCTGTCAACTTGTAACTTTTCGAAATTTTAGAAAATGAAATACTGCTTGAAGATAGCTCTGGCCAAGAGTTGTAAACAGATAGATTGAAAAGACTCGAGTCAAGATTACAAATATCGTTTATTACTTATACTGGACTACAAAATTAACTCAAATCTCGGTTTAAATATTTACAACAAAATCGTAATTCTTCTCGGTGGCAGTAATGGTTTTAGGACTATGTATAACAACCTCGAGCTCGAAAATCAAAAACGCCTACTGTGCCTGTGAAATGAATTGGGAGTTTACATGGTCCGCCAACAACCTTTCTGTTGTCAAATTTCAAATTCGAATGCGCTCGCGCGATTTTCCGGCAAATGAAATTTAGAATCCCTGTATATAACTATATAAAGGATCTCTAATGAAATTTAGTGTACCTGTATAATACTTTAGTAAGAGTAGAGCAAACAGCGAAACATTTTGGATCATTTTTTCATGGCTACGAAGATTTAACGATATATTGAAAAACAAGGTTGGTAAAACTGAGACACGAGTTGTCAGTTTGATCAAATTAAGGTTAGCAGGTTAGGTTTTGTGTCAGTCTGTGTCAAAACTGACGCAAAATCTAACCTGCTAACCTCGAATTTGATGAAACTGACAACTCGTGTGTCAGTTTTACCAACCTTGTTTTTCAATATATCATTAAATCTTGGTAGCCATGAAAAAATAAACCAAAATTTTTCGCTGTTTGCTCTACTCTTACTAAAGTATTATACAGGTACACTAATGAAATTCGAATGCTAGCGACCTCTGGGATCTCGATACATTTTTAAGCGGCTCGCGCTGTTTCAACTGAATCCCGGCGGACTGATGGTTGCGGTGGGCTATTTGGAGAAAGCATTTGTTAGGAGGGAGGATTCACGGTTGAACGGACAGGTATCTGTGGAAGCATCTCCAGCCAAGCTGCAAGATAAGGTTCCGTAGCGTCTTATGCTGGAGCAGAAAGGGTGGGTTTCAGGTCAGGTTAACGTTGGCTCAAGCAGTTCAACTGCTCAGGATGAAACTAGGAGTAGAACTTGTTTTCGGACTGAAGGGTAGTTCGGGACAGGATAGCTTAAATATACAACCAGTAATGGATGTTTCAAGTCAGAGTAAGGGTTGCTCAGGAAGTTAGAGATTAGAACTTGGCTTTGGACCCCGGGGGTCTTCCTTTTATATTCATTCGAGGGATTCTACCTGGTGAACTCAGAGTGGGCTAAACGTAATAATTTGACCGACGCCGCGTAGCTTTTGCAACTCAACGGTTTAACACCTGTGCCCTATCAGACAATCTGCAGGATCTCCAACAGACCTTTTCTGGTTTTCATAACCCCCAGTGTGGCTCAAATGTCTTCGCGTCACGTATTCTTGTGAGTGTGACAGTGCCTATCAATTGATAAAGGCAATTAAAAATTTTTAAAATAATTTCTGGCACGCGAACGTCACAAACTTGTTGATCACTTAAACTGTAAGAGATAGATATTTTTTATTATTAAATTACATAACACATTCATCATCTCAAGAGCTACCACAATACATATTCAAATCGTGAAATTGTTGTATTATTTCCAGTACAAAGCACAAAGTGTTCATCAGTGAATTTTAACTCAAATACAATACCATTCATTGGAAATGGGCTACTCAAAAATGTAGCAATAACTTGCAAACTAATTTTTATTTTTGTATTTTTTAATCAGTAACTTTGCAGCACCCCTAGTATTTACGTTTTTTTCTAAAATATCGTAGTATGTTTCTGCAAAATTATTCTTTTACTATGGTTATCCTAAGTTGTTGATTACTATAGATTATGGGTCTCCTCAAATATTAATATCGTTTTCCGCGTTAAAGGTTTATCTTATTTTCAGTTTGTAATGTTTTAACTATTAAAATGTATTCGTTTGTAACGATTGAGCACTGTGAACATCTTGTGTGGCCAAGAAGAGTTTCCACAGCGTGTAAATATTTTCGCTGAGTTAAAAAGCAATGTTATTTGAATTTTTTGTGGCCAATTTTAAATTAAGTGTACCTACTGTATTTTATGGAACATTGAATTTTTAAGATATTTATATTATTTTTGTTTTTAAATGCAAGGCATCAAAGACTAATGTTTTCTGGACCTATTTTTCATAGTTTTAATGATTCAAGTCAAGTAAATATGGTATCAATAAAAAGAAGAAAAACCTACCCATCTTTGACATATGATAAAAAATGAATACCAAATGAGATTTGAGTTTTTCTTTGAACTGTGGGCAGATAATGCCAAAATGCTATTGTTCTATATTTATAATCGACTTTAAGGAATTTGATGGTTGGCGCTCTTAAAATGCTGCGTATTTTCTACCGTAAAACCTATATATTCGGTTTTTTATCATTGGGGAAATTTCGTGAACACACTGTATGTTGTTTGCGATATATAGGAACTGAAACTGAAATAGTAATCTGAAATTAAAAACATTATTTTTATGGTCAAATAAAAATATGTTGCTACTGTTTTATTTATATAAAATCAACAAGAACAGTAGAACATTATTTTTCGATGTTGACAAATATCTAATTTTCTTCTAATCATAACGCACACACAATTTATCTACTATCCATTTCGTTTATTGTTTGCTCAAAGCAGAAATGCTCGCGTGTTGTATGTGAGGTCACAATTATATCCGGCCGAACTTTAAATATCTAACCTTCCGAACATTTTGTCTATTACTATAAGCATAAAATTGAGATCCGATGTCCGAAACTTAAATATCGATGTAAACTGATAACTAAGCTTCCACGTTCTGCTAGTTATAATTTTCAATTCCAGATACATATGTTGGAAAAGATATTTACTTTCCTTCCAAATAACTGCACAAAAGAGAATAAGTTCTCAATACTGCAGTTGTATGTTGTATGTTTAAATTGAAATACATACATACTCTTTTATAAAAAACAATAATTCTATTTAATGTTTACAAGAAGTGTCTTAATAGCGGCACCGTCCCTTTTGTAATTTGGTGAAATATTTTACCACAGCATATGATCAAAACGATGTATTTTGATCTAGTCTGCATTTTTTTATTAGAACATACTATAGTTTGAGAGCTAATAAATAGTTTTTGTACTTTTTAGAGACCTATATTTATCCTACCCAACTGTTTATTACTATACAATGAAGCTAGATAAGGAAATTACGTTATATGTTCAAATGTTTCTCCTTGTGGTCTTTACGTATTAATCCTTTAAATTTTTCAAATGGATGATGCTGTATATGTTTGTATTTCTAAAATAATGCTTAATGAGCTTTCCTCTGATATTCCATTTCACACCCTTAAATTCAACCGTTTTTCAAATTTAATTCACTCTTACATTTCTAATTTTCTACTTCCCTCGTCTAAAACACGAAGGAAGTATTGTAATTGCGAAAAAAATACTTACTGTGATTTTTCAGATCTTCAAGTTTCAGAGTCTCTAAATGAAGAAAAGGTTTTCTCAATTCCCTCTGTCTGTCTGTCTGTTACAGGTATAACTAAAAAAAATATTTGTTGTAGGAAGAGTATATTTACATGCAGATTATATGTCTACCTGGCATAAAACCGAGACAATATATACAAGGTGGGCACCTTAAAAAATAAATGTTGCTTATTTTTGCTTTCATTCAAGAACTATTATAATAAAAGTAGTATTTTGCACATAACTTCGGTTTTTATACTGACGAAAAGGGTCATATTTTGAACCCAACATATGCAGGGCAAACACGTTCAAAATTTTTAGTTCAAAACTTCCACTTGCGAAGGAAGTTCTGTGTGAAGCTCTTTACAAATTTGTTCTTGTTTGAATTTCTTGTATTTTCTAAACCTGGTTTTATGTTATGTTCGAACAGTTGAAGTATTGAAATTAGCATTTTAACAGCGTTTGTTTGTTGACCCTTAGGGGGCTTAAATTTGTTTTGTGTTCGAACTGAAATAGCTGAAAAACGGTTGAATTTATAGATAGGTATGAAATAAGATTTCAGAAGAAGTTCAATAAAAGGGCTTTTCAGAAATATAAAAATATACAGAGGGTCTCATCAATTCAAAAGTATTAAATTTGCAAATTTTGAGCACGCTGAGCCAATATTGACAGTCAAAAAATAACTCACAGGAGATTTTATTTTTTCTTAAGGTTTCTTTAATTTCATTGTTTTCTGTTTCTTACAGCTGCCGCCTAAGGTTCAGCATTTTTAAAATAAAATCGTTAGTTTCTTCAAAGCAGTTAACGCTAGATCCATACACCCTTATATTAAAATTGTTAGTACTTCAACCCACAACTGTTAAACTACCTAAATACCGGGCGCTTTATTTAAAATAAATTATGTTTGGTTTTCCACTTTTTGAATTACATACATCTACAACAAATTTTAGTAACGTGCACCTTCGTACGTACTACTGTTATACTGTTACATAAACATATTTTATCTACTCCAGTGGGATAAGTAACTCATTACGTCACTCATTTGACACTATTTCAGTTAGGTAATGAAGCTCATTACACCACTCAGTTATGTAATGGTTTCATTGCGCAACTGAGTTGTGTAATGACTTCATTACGTAACTGAAATAGTGTCAAATGAATGACATAATGACATTTGCCTACTAAAATATATTTGAAAATGACAGAGCTGACATTTCTCTTAATGCACTTTTTTCAATTTTAGGCAGTCGTAGATAAAATTTTGTACAATACATGTGTGATAATGCATCATTAATATACTTGTGTGCTTACATAACTCGTGCTACGCACTCGTTTGTAACTTACACACACGTATATTAATGATGCTGTTATCCCACTTGTATAGTAAATAACTATTATGTAACTCTAATACTTTTAGAAATATCTTTCTAGCCCAATCAGAAAATGAAAACGTTTGACATAATCACATATTTTCCAGCTCCAATTAGAGTTGAAGTCCATTCAAATTTGCAGTCACAATAACCAATTACAAATATTTTTCTCACTTATAAATTTTTTCTGGAGAAGCTAGTAAAGATGCTTTTTTATATTTTTGCAGCAATGCATTCCATTGAACTGTAAGTAATTCCAGTTCGTGATAATACATCTATATACTGTAATGGTTGCATCTTAGGATTGCTATTTGTTGATAAAGCTATTCCAAGATATGATATTATTTTTGATAAATAAATTAATGAATAATTAAAATGCGAAAGGATGAATTTATAGAATAAAAGAACAACTTAAATATTTGAAAGTTACCTATCTAATAAACAAGATATTGGATGCAATATTGTTAAGTGATTAATATTTTATCAGAAAGGTTCTGGTATTTGAATTGATTTTGTGGAGATAGTTGTTTCATAATATAATTATTTGGATCATAATTAATATTAATTGATAATGAAAATAAGCTATAAGTGTTACTCAAAGTGGTGGTCCGCCCACCGGTGCCGGTCCGTGAGCACGATGTTGCCGGTCCGCGAAGGCGATTGTTGATTTCGATAATCTACTCGATTTTGTTGTTAGTCTACCACCCCAAAATATAGGAATAGTATAAAAATTCATCTATTTCGCGTGGCGCTGTCATCAGTTGAACCACGGATAGATAAATTGATCAATAATAAGCTCATTTATCACATTAATGCGTTGTACGAAGCTGGCTGAACTGTTAAATATGTAAATTGCGTAACGTTTTAATCTAGTAAATACACGGTAAACTTGACATAAAATACAGGAATGACTTACGAACGGTATTAACATTGAACTATTAAAAACGCTGACTCAATTAAACAGCAATAAAAGACGGTAATCAACTAGACATGGTACAAATGCAACATATACTTGAACTAATAGATAAACAACTATAAAAGGTTCAGCAAATGCAATGGTGCAAACAATAAATGTTACAAGGACCGCAACGTTACTCAAACTGTCTGGCACTTTTCTGAAACACTGGGAAAACTTAAAATTTGGCACTGTAAAGCTACTACAATAAAATGGTACCTTTAAAAAGCTTGGATTAGCTGCAATCGACCACCTACGTTGCTGCAAACGGCTGCCGTTCAAGACCACTGCTCTAACATCTAGTGAAACTGCTTCAAAAGAACGGTAAATGGCCGACGAGGTGGAACCTGGGATAATCACCCTAACAAGGTAAAAATCAAAGCTCGCACGGAAATTGGCAGAACGAAAAAAGGGAGCTTTGCGAAACCTGGTAAGCCGATACTGTGTTTTCACAGAGAGCCCGCCAAACGACGTTTTAGGGGTTGCCGCCCCACGATAACGAAAACCTCAAGGCGCACATCGATAAACAACAACGTTAAGTTCGCCCAACAGCTACCGCAACCACGTGTAGTTCAATGACTCCATGAAATGCGAAACGCACAACTCTTGTGTTGGATCGGTGAGAGTTTAAATACCGGAACACAACAGGCGATACACACACCAAAGGAACAAATCGTTAGCCGTTAATCACACAATAAACAAACGTAAATCCTCGCCTACGCCACCCCGAAGGGTGCGTGGCGGGACGACAACTTCCAAATCACTTGTTGCTTCTCATCACGCCGGGCCAATTCTGTCTAGAAAACCCGCGAAGAGCTTCGCAAGCGATAAATAGTGGGGTGCAACATTCGTACTCGCTCTCTCTAACACACGGCAACTGTCTTCTATTCTGACTCAAAACGTAGCTTATTTGAAAGTGAAAGGAAAACTCAAATGAGTTAATTATAACATGTCGGAATAGAATAAATTATATAGAAATGTATCCAGAGGCTTAGTTTGTAAAAATGTGATATAATACAGTGAGCGCCAAAAAGCATTGGTCAGTTTCAATTTGTAATAACAATTTATTTGCTTAAATTATACAGTTAATCAGAACTATTTCTTAAAGACTAAGAATGGGAGATTCACTTATGAAAAATGCTGTGGGTTAAATGACTCCCCTCTTGTTGAATGCACTCTTTTAAACGGTGGCCGAAATCTCTCATCACACGTTGCCGCATATCCTGCAGTACAGCTTCAATATTTTCCCGAATAAACATTTTAAGCTTTTCCAGATTTCTTATCTTTCTTGTAAATACTCTGCTCTTCAAGTAATCCCAAAGAAAAAATCAGGAGTGGTTATGTCCTGCGATCTCGAGGGCTAATGAAGGTCACCATAGCAAGAAATCAGTTTAGTTGGAAACGATTGTCGTAGGAGATTCGTATTAATTCTTGCGGTGTAATTTGTAGCACCGTCCTGTTGAAACCAATATTCATTTACTATCTCCTCTATTTGCGATAAAAATATCTTTAAAGCATGTAATGTCTTTGAGATGTAACCGTTGCCGTTTCACCAATTTCCTCGAAAAAATTAGCCCCGACAATCTTTGACGGTGAAACAGCACACCAAACTGTCACTTTCGGAGGATGTCAAACATTGAAACAAAACTCCCAAGTTTCCGATTTATGAAGAAATTATCATTGATTCCATAGGTGAAGTGTATGGGTTTTTATTAGGTATTGAAACTGACCAATGCTTTTTGGCGCTCACTGTAGCTATTGCTAGGTAAAATTGAAATGATTAAAAATAACAACTAATATTTGTTCAAAAAGTGTAACATGTTTTATAGTATAAAATGAAATTTGAATAATAAAAACCTTCTAATCAAATGTTATATATTGACTGGTTGATGTATTAAAGGGTATATGTAACTAAAATTATAAAAGGAAGAAACAAAATTAATTTAAAAAAATACTTAATGATAAGAAGGTTATAAATGGTACAAAGAAGAATAATAACATCTAATAACAATAAAATAGTATACATGGAATAATGGTGTCTGCAGTAGAACTGAATAAACTACATATAACTCAATATTAAGTATGCTTTTTGGTTTAGAACTTCATGTGGGTTGCTGTCAGGTAAATACGTCTACAAAAGAGCCGGACTTAGAAGTGTACTACATGTGAATGAGCATTTGCACTTGAACGAGCTTGTAATCAGGTGGATTTCTAAATCTAGTTTAAGTTTTGACTTGGGTATCATCAGTGTTCTTGTATACTGTAATAATAAATGTAAAGAATTAAAAAGAAGATCAGTGTGGATAGTTGGTGGATTGGTACATGTTACAAGAAGGATTATTTCGGTACACTTGGATAGTTTGCAGTAGTGGTGACTAAGTTGAAGTTCTACAGGCGGTGCTCAGCATATGCATCTGAGGATTGAATTGGATTAGGACTGCAGAGGATTAATTACTTGGAGTTAAAGAGGAGAGCTGATCTTCATTTAAGCAGTTTATTTGGTTGTAGTTTTTGCCGCAGCTGAAGTCGCATCGTTGCGGTTACACACAGAGCCAGTGTATATAGGAGAGTACCGGCATTCTTTGATCCGTGAAAATGCCCCCATCGCCGCCATTTTTATTCCTATTAGCAAGAATTGATTGAGCTATGTCTAAAATTTTACTTGAAATTGCCAATTTTAAGTAAAGTTTCGGATTGCCAACATATGTCACGTTGACGGAATTGTGTTACAAACCTCAAAGTGACGCATATGTAAGAGGAATAAACATGGCGGACGTGGCGGTACTCTCCTCTATATACTGGCTCTGGTTACACATTCCGTCGTAGAGTTGGAACATTTATGAAACTAACAATGGAGTCAATTAGAAATAGCTGTCGTTATGGATGTTGGAGTAAATTTATCTACTTGGCAGTGCTGACGGTGCAGTGTAGTCAGCTTACTTGCACTAAAATTGGACTAGGATATCGTTTGTGACAGGTATATGTAAATAAAACATTAATAAGTTCTATTAATGAATGAATTACACACTTGAAAGTAATACTTACTTGGATAGATATTTTCAGTAATAACATATGTGATAGATAGCATTTGATTAACTTTTCACTTTTATGAAGTTTTCTATTTCACAGTCGTAGAAATGTCATCATTTATAAATAATTTTTGAATATGTACCGATTAACTACCACAAACAAGAAATTGAATATGCAAGAACCTAACTTGAGGTAAGAGTCATTGTTCTCATAAAGCTATCAAAAGACAAATACATAAACAAATAAAATATTATAATAGGGCAAATATCTTACATTAGTTTATCTAAACAAAAATAAATTCAATACAAGATTAAATAGTCATTGATTTACTTAAAGGAGATGCATAGCAAAGAGATATCACATTAACGTGTAGCTATAACAATACATATTAATATGTGGGATAATATGTACTGCGGCTAAAATATTCTGTTCTATACTTAGTTTAACGAATAGATACAAAATGTAAATTACTGGAAGGAAATTTCAACTAAATTGAGCTGTGAACAACCGACTTGCCAATAGCAATACTCTATTCTAATTTTGCGCATATCTGTGGAAGGGGTTCTACTCTATCCGTTGTTTAAACGTAGTATAGTAACATTTTCTATACTAAGCTGGTCCAGTTTCAAGAAATCTTGAAAGTTTCTGGGGAGCTTCTCTGCCAAATTGTTGTCTAACAGAATATTTTGCTGAATTCAAGAATTCCACTCGCTTGGTAATATAATTTGATTGACCAGGTATTAAACTTATGTTAATCATTTTCCGTAATACTATACCGTTATTGTAGTTTAACTGAACAAACACGTGAAAAATCATTTATACCAGCCGCCGGCTGTTAAGGACCACGTAATGTTTAAAAAACAATAAAACACTGCTGGAGCCTGTGGTTTGAATCGGATCACAATCCGTTAAAAACCCCTAACCACACAAATATTTATAAATTGCTACATACGTAGTTCAACAGCTTAGCTGTTATTTTCATAGCCTTGAAGAGAAACTAAACACGACAAAGTTGGCCGAAGATATTAAAAATAACAGCATAGCTATCGAAATACGTAGTTAGGGATTGTTAATTATTTGTGTGGTTAGGGGTTTTTAATGAATTGTGATTTAAAAAATAAAGTCATTCATAACGGCCTCCGACCGCTATCAAGATCACGTGATTTTTAAAGTATGTTTAATAAATTATTCTTAAAATGTGTTGATTTATATTACGAAAAATCTCGAACGACTACGACCGATACGCAAATAACGAATTTGTTTGATTAGAAGCGTCAGCTTTCGCCTCGGGTTACAAAATTCAGCCGCCTCCGTATTTGCTATACAGAGTGTTTCTAAACTATGGGGACATACTTTGCAGAAGCATTCTACGATCAAAAGTGAAAGAAAAAGTTTTAATAAACCCCTGTCCACAAATGAATCATTCTAAGGTATTAATAATAATAATAATAATTTGCTTTATTACCCTTGAGCCATATACACGAAAGAGAAATGACAGAGAAAAATACTATCAAACTCAAAACGGGTAACCACAAGGCGGGATTGAGCTGGTAGTAGAAAATCCAACCCCTCTGACCTTCCATGCAAAAATAACTGAAAGTAGATTTGAAACCTGACTAAATTAACTTACACTATTATCTGTAATAGTCTACAATAGTGTTCAGACAAAAATAAACTTATACTATCTATAAATAAATTAACCCTAGTACAATCAAAGAAAGTTATCACACACATTAGTCAAATATTTAATTTTCTAAGCAACTTACTAGTACATTCTAACAAGGCGTGACGCATTTTGTACTTGACTTGTGAATAATTAAGGCAACCTTTTAATACGTTATTGTAAATATAATATATTTCATAAGAGAAAAATCTTTCAAAACGGGCAGTAGAGTGCTGCGGGGGGGGGGGGGGATTAGGCCTCGAAATCGAGTATTAAGGTCATATACGTCGGTTCTGAAGGTGATTTTGTTGTATAAATACTGCGGACAGTTATTATTAAAAATTTGATAAAAAAGATCTTAACATTTAAGTAGCCTTCGATTATATATAAGTAGTTAAGCAGTTGGCATCCGTCAGTTTGTGAAATATGTGTTCGAATTTTCTTATGCCATAGATGAAGCGAAAACAAGCACTTTGAACTTTCTGAATTTTGGCCGCAGTCACCTTGTCAATAGCTGGGTGGTAGAGTGAAACGCAGTAATTAAATGAAGAAAGCACAAACGCTTCAGAAAGTTTTTTTTTTAATTGTGATATTTAAATACGACCTATTAGGTTATAGTTTCCTAAAATGCACATAGCCCTGAGAATAGTTATTTATGCATCAAGGACCAAAAATTGGGTTTTTATGGATGATGCCTGCAATTGCTAGCCGAGGCCATAGCCGAGGCAAGCAATCAGGCAAGGCCATAAAAAGCAGTTTTCGTCTGAGATGCATATTAAATTTTTCCGTCGACCGTCATAATTTGAAAAAAAATTAAGTGAAGTTCGAATTATAAGAGTTGTTGAGGTCGAAAAACGTTTGCGGACAAAAAGTGTTTGCGGAAGAAAAATTAATGGTGTCCAAAAAAGTGACATTTTTGGTACGTAAATGCGTCCGTAAAATCACATTTTATAGAGGTCGACGGAAAATGTATTTTTTTCTATAGCACATGTTAAAGTGTGCTTTTATCAACTCAAAACAAAAGGTCAAGTTTTACTTTAACAGCAAGGGTAGATAAAGTAGCACTTTAACATCAAGGATAGCTAAAGTAATTTAATTTTCTAACTTTTGTTTAAATTAAATATGACAGCTTCGTATTATCGTAGCAACCCAATCTAGCTACTGACATTTTGAAATGTGATTGATTGTCATTATTTTCTTTTGAAATTGTTAAAGTTCTTGCTATAGAAAAAAATATTGTATTATACGCGACGATAAAGTTATTTCTATCCACTCTTGAATCATTAACGTCTCGACGTTAAACGATTTACTCGTGGATAAAATTTAATTTTATCGTCTTGTATAATAAATTACTATTGTTATCTGATCTCTGTAACGGAAACTATTATCTAAAATTAGACCGAGACTTTTTACGTTATCTACCACAGGTATTCTTACATGATCAATATGAACGTTTACAGAATTAGCCAAAAGACATTTTTATTACCAAACAGTAAAACAGATGAGTTATCTAGATTAATTATACTCCAGGAATGTTGTCTAGAAACCTCATAGATATACTGCATATCTGAATTTATTTCATTTATTGCTTCATCAAGAGCAGGCATTCTATGAAGCTCTAAAGTTTAAATTAGGTAATTCAAAACAATTTATATGAATTTTATGCTAACAAACTAAACTCTCAATACAAGGTAGCAACCACAATTTTGTATTGGTAGCTTCTTAAGACTGCTAATTATCTGTAAAAGTATTCATAGGTATGAAATTATTTTTGAAAGAATAAATTAATTAGTAATTACAATAATACAGGAGTAGATTTATGTAGTAAAAGAACAACATAAATATTTGAGATTCGTTTAACGAACGAGAGATTGGATACGAGTACTGTTAACTGGTGAATATTTTTTCAGAAAAGTTCTACCATCTACCATATGAGTTGATTTGGTTGGGATAGTTGTTTACTAATATCAGAGTTTAGATAATAATTTATATTAAATGACAATCAGAATAAAGTAGGTAATAAATAGCTTCAATTAAAATGAAAGGCAGACTCTAAATGATTAATTGAAAAAAGTCAATTATAACATGTCAGAATAAAATAAATCATATAGAAATATATCCAGGAGTGTTAGCTTGTAAAAAAAAAGTGGACGTGACTACCTCCCTGGACTTTCCCATACTGGAAACTGTTCATATCGTCTTTATTCAACAGTCTTTACAACATATCAAAATTTCAACTCGATGACTCACGTCTTCACCGTGATAAGCGTTTACACTTTCACGTAAATTGCGGGTAAATATAAAAGAATGTGTAGTTCAAAACGTGACCACCGAGCTTCTGTAGATGGCGCCAAGTGGACAAGCCGCCACTGTGCTAGTTTATGTATTATTTTCCTCAAAACGGCTGTAGCACCGAGGTGAAATTTTCTAAGTACCTGGAAATTATATTTTCTAGGGCATACAAAATCGATTTTTTTATTTTCGCGGAAAAAGATTCTTTGACGCAAAAATATAACAACCGTTAGAATAAAAATTATTTTTCAAAAATAGAGGGGGGAGGGGGCCGGTGCGCTTACATATATCCACGAGTGTAATATTTTTTTGCATATTCATATGCTCCATTATGCACTGAGCAAATCAGTGAAAACCCCAGCTACCTATCTTGTTTTGTTTATTAATTAAAGGGGTTTAAATTTTCAAACTTCAAAGCTTCGTAGAGGGCGCCACAGATAATTCATGAGATTCTTTAAAAAACAGATCGATAGCCCTTTTCGGGGTCTATCAGTGTATGAAGTTTAAACAAATTCCTGTGGGCAGTTTTTGAGAAATGATTTTTAGAAATTTTTCAAAATTTTGAAAATTTGTAATTTAGGCCCCTTAGTATTTTTCAAAACACTTTTTATATCACCTCATGTTAGCCTTCATATACTATTCAGAAAAAAAAATCAATTGAATCGATTCATCCGTTTTTGTGTAATAGGGCGTTAAACTCAACATTTTCAAAAAATCATAGCGCCCTTCATTTTAAACCTAGTGAGTTCGGCAAAAAACTAGCAGATTTGTCTTATGACCCTCTATCGTTATCCGCGATAAAATTTTTAAAATTTTAATCACGAAAACAGTGATACCAAAAAAACATGCGTAACTTCCGCTTCCGGTTTCGGATTTTTTTGAAAAGCTTATTTTGTCGATGAATTTTCGATACACTCCCGCATTCCAAAGCGCATCAAAATCGGAGCAATACTTTCGGCTGTAGGAGCGTCACCCACCCACACACCCACACACCCACGCACCCACACACCCACACACCCACACACAGACAGACATTTTTTAAAAACCACTTTTTTGGGTTTCTAGAGGCCCAAAACGGATATTTCTGTGAAAATCTCGATTTCCAAAATTTTCATGATTCCAAGACTTCCCTATACCTATGGGTATGGGAAAGTAAAAATGGTAGGTATAATAATTATTGCTAGGGAAATATTTCGATATTCAACCCCTAAAGGGGTAAAATGAGAGTTCCAATTTTGTATAAAAAAAATATTAAATAGACATTTCGACTTGAAACTTCGTAGGAGTACTCTTAAAAACAAATAAGCAAACACGTATTTCGTGATTTTCCGAATATCAACCTCTTAGGGGGCGAAATGGGGTAAATAAGCCTGAAAATCGATATTGATGTCATTATTGAGGTTTTTTGGGATTCTGATTGCGAAAATGGCATTTAGTTTTAAGTCCAAGATGGTGGACATCATATAAAATTAAAACTCTATAGTGGTGAAACGGGGTTTCAAAGACAAATAATTTTTGGACAGAACGTTTGCCGGGTCAGCTAGTTTGTAATAAAAGTAAATTTAAATAATTAAAAACCCTTTAATAAAACGATGTTTAATTAAAATTAATGAAGCGAAGATAAAACGAATTTTAAAAACTAGCTGAATAATAAAAAAGGTTGCAAATGGTACAAAGAAAAATGAGAACATCTAAGAATAATAAAATAGTCTTCATGGGATAATAAGGTCTGCAGAGGATTTGGATAAACTGCATAAAAGTCACTATTAGGTATCCGTTTTGATTTGGAATTTTATTTGAGTTGCTGACAGGTGAATAAATCTACAATTGAGCCGAAATTGAATGCACACTGCATATGAATGTATGTGCGGACGAACTTGTAATCAAATGGATTTCTGCATCTGAGTTGGATTTTGACTTGGGTAGCATCAATGTTCTTGTGGGATGTCTGAATTGTCCTGTAATAATTGGATAAAGAGTATTGTTGTTGCTGTTGGAAGTAAGGTGATTCTTAAAAACTGGGACACTGGGAGCTTACATTGGATGTGAGGGCAGTTTGGATTGCTGATAGCTTGGTGGCTGTTACAAGGAGGGCGATTCCGGTAGACTGGGATTGTTTGCAGAGGTGGTGTCTGGATTGGAACAAGAAGTGATCAGCAATGGCAGCTATTACAAGGAGCTGTATTTAAGTAGGGTTTCCAGAGGATCAGGAGGCGCACTGCTACTTGTGTTGATTTGACTGACATGCTGTGTGGAGTGCTTCAGTGAGCATGAAAACGTATATGTTAAAAAATAAGTCTTTAATAGTAAATGAATTACATATTTGAAAGAACTACTTACTTTAATAGATATTTGAAATAATAATATGTGTAACAAATATAATTTGATTGAATTTTCACTTTCATGAGTTTTTGTTTTTGATAGTTGTAGAAATGTCATAATTTTTATTGTACTCATCAGTTATCACAAATAATGATTTGATTATGCATGGACTTAACTTGAGTTGAGAGTAATCGTTTTCATAGAGCTCTAGCAAGAGAAATAAGAGACTAAAATAAAAAATTTATAAAAGGGCATATATCTTACCTTAACTTAACTAACCACAAATTTTATTCAATACAAAAATAATATCATACAATCTTAAATGGTCTTTCATCTACCCAAGTTAATTAGATTGAGTAAAGCACCGTGTGGTGTATAGCAATATATTGGCCTTCGGCGAGAGTGGTTGTTTAAATTGTCTTTCTTGTGACTCGATCACAAAAACTATATCCGTTTTTTTCAGGAAAAGAAAAATTCGCCATTGCGTTTATGAAACTGAATTTTACTTATTTTCGTTAAATTTCAATACTGCACTCATTTGATCAACTTCACTAAGCAATTTTGATAACATTATCTATGTTTCCAAGCAACGTAAACCATTCAAGCATGATTTTTCAGATTTTATATTACTTTTACAGTGACCCACATTAAAACTTAAAGCTTTATATCTTAGGAAGGATGCATTTGCAGACACAGGTGTATAAGAACTTTGTTATTTGTTTTTGATTATAGAATACTTCCACAAAGTATGTCTCTTTATTTTAGGAACACCCTATATATCGGCTTAATGACGTTAGTTACTAATTTCTCAGTAACCGAATACCCTTTACCCTATCATAGCAGCAAATATTGTACTCGTAGTTTGCTACTTCAACAACTTCACATATTGGAATAATGACGGTACTATTTTTTCAGCTCTTTTTATTTTAACAATCAAATTGACTTATTAAACCATGTAATATATTTCAGGGATGAAAATAAAATTATTTCCCAAAAAAATTTTAAAATATGGTACGGTATATCTACAGTATAAAGCATCGTGCTAAAAGTGTAAATGTAAATTAATACGTAACAAAATAACAGTTAGGTGCCATCTACCCAGAATCGCCTTTTGTAATCAATGTAAGTACATTCAATTTATTTTCTGGAAGCCATGGGAAACATTGCTCAACGTTAAATTGCTGAATTTTGTACTGTCACGCGATCTACTACATTTTTTTACAATGGTCATCATGTCTTTAAGCTTTTAAAGTTATTATTAAAGATATATACTTTAACCTTAATTAAATAGCATCAAATAAATAATATAGGAATGTTAATTTAAATATTAATAAATATTGACATTAATATATTCCCATTGAAATTAATTCTAATATTGCATAAATTCCTTAATTTTCTTAAAATAATCATGCTTGCGAGAGATATTCTGATAATTGTAAGACTGTTGGCAGTTACAGTCTGAAAGAAATCTATTTTACTGCTTTTCAAAGTATTCTCCCCCTACGCTAATACATTTGTTCATTCTTTGAAACCATTTTGTAATGCATTTTTTGTAAGGTCCTCTAAAATTCTTCAAAATTCCAATATTGCTGCATCTGCACTTGGAAATGTTTTACCTCGCATTTTTTTAGCAGTTGGGGAAATAAAATAATTGCACGGGGCTAGGTCAGGGCGGTAGGGAGGGTGAAGTACCAACTAAATTCCCAAATCCAATATTCTGGTAGCAGTGTGGGCTGATGCGTTGTCGTGGTGGATTAAGTTGCCACCAAACCACTTCTTTAACGGTCTTTTTTTATTTCTCAAATAACTGCGGTCAAGCGACCTCACTCTGCCAGAATTAACGGTTCTGCGATCGTGCAGTGGAATAACATCTACAGGACCACTTCCGCGGAAAAAATCAGCAATCATTTTCTTGTTCGTGCTTCTATCATGAACAACTTTTATGGGTAACGCTTCATCTTGAAAGATCCAAACACTGTTTTGTTTCGTGGTCGTAATTGTATATCTAGAATTCGCCACCTGTTGCAATTTACGATACTTGGTAACATTGGCAGTTTTATGGAAATTGAAGTAAAACGTTGTGCTTCATCCCCTATATCTCTCTGGTCTCGACTTATCTCCCCTAGACTAAATTTGTTTTCAATCATTGAAAGACGTTTTGAGCAGTCAAAAGACTAATGATGAGGTCATTTACAGCTGTGTAAGGTTAGATATGTGGTATTTACCAGCATCCAGACGTTGCGTTGGCGAAAGCGAATTGCAGTCGACGAGGACTACGTTTAAAAATAGTATGTTATGTATTTTCATACCAATTTAAAGGTGTTCTAAACAAATTTTCTGTTCATATTTGAACCACCGTCTGCGTCGTATCGTGGAAAAATGTAGTACTAACTTATAATTGGATCTTAAAGATTCCTTGTGAACAGATAAACAATTCATGTATTTATAATAATTGACATTTTAATAACATGTAAGCAAACGAAAACATCAGAAGTAATGAAGCACATGACTTAATATTTTCAAAGCCAACCTTGATTTCTTTTTCATTTTCTCACATGTTAGATGTAGTATTGCAAATCTACATATTTAAAAAAAATAGTTACATTCGACTCTACACATTCTGATGTTACAATGTGTACAAAGGCACATGCTGGTTAGCAGTATTAATGTTGTTTCTCTATTTCAAATATGAAATTACACAGTTTTTACTTTTTGGGTACTTTATCTGTGGGTAAAGTTTACTCCGTGGTACAGAATCACCAGAAATCACCAAAATTATTAATAATTTTTTGTTATGCATGTGTGTGTGTGTCTGACTGTGAACAGAATATCTCAAAAACGAAAGGGGTTATGGCGTTAAAACTTCATATATAAGTTTTGTGTACTATGTAGATGCGACACCAAGTTTTTGAAGAAAATCGCATAACCGGAAGTAGGTGTTTATTCTTGTGATTTTTCAGTTTTCTCGATTTTTTCAAAAACGGCTCTAACGATTTTTTTTACACTGTTTTAATGTGTATTAAAGTGAGATAGGTGATTTTCCTCTAAAATGGGTTTCTTTTGAATTTTTTTCTATTTTTTTTATTAACTCCTATTTTAAATAGAACACCCGGTATATTATTACATTTTTGAATTCAACTTAAAATTTTAGAGAAAATTTGTCTCTGGAACTAACGCTCTATTTTGTACCGTTTTTGTAGAATTTGTAATTTTTGAAAATTTTTGACAAATGCTTAAAAATCAAAAATCAAATTTTTTGGCTTATTATAAGATCACTGTAAAAGAAAGTTGTGTGAGTGTATCCAGATTTTTTTATGAAAGAATTCATTTCAGAATAAAGATACACCATTGTACATTCACTATAAATTCATGGGATTATGGTAAATGTTGGAATCTATATACAGGATGTTCAAAAATGAATATTGAAGAGGCATGGTAACCAAATTTCCTTTCCACCCTTTGGGTGTAGGGATGTGATCATATCACCCTTTCACGAATTTAATCTATTTGTTTCTATTCAATGCAGTCTCTTTCGCTTTTTCACTTTAGAATTGTTTCCATTACATTGAATTTACCATATCCTTTTAGCTGATATTGTATTGTTTCTCCTGATTAGATGTCCGCACCAACCTCATCGCCTCTGTTTAATAGAGTTTGCTGGGAATTCTAGATTCAGTTCTCCTCTTATTTGATTATTTCTTGTCATATCTTTCCTTGCTACACATTTAACCCTTTTTAAATATTGCATTTATATAGCTTGGATCTTGTTCTTTTCTCGTTGTATCAATACTCAGCTTTGAATACATTTATTTTTGTTTATTTTAGTACTTATTTCTTATTTAAAAAATTTCTTGTTTATTGCACAATCTACTTTGATAGCCTTTTCTATTCTATAATTAAAATCTATTTCGTATTTCCCCGCTTCTCTATCGTAACTTCTAAGTACTAAAATTTCCTCACTTGTTCTCTCTACTACTTCTAAATGTAAGTATATTTTTGGCATTTCTCATAAAATAACCACTACTTTGGTTTGGCTTTTGTTCATTTTTATCCCATGCAACGTCTCTGTCCATACCATTAGATTTTCTTGTAAATTTCTTTCGCTACTGACTATTATAACCACCACGACATCTACGAATACGCATTAGGAAATCTCCACTTTTTTCTAGGTTTAGGTATCCTACATACATTTTATTCTCTTCTTTCTTTGGTTGTTCTAATTATTGCATCCATGCACGTTATAAATCTTAAAGGACTTGACCCTTCTCCTTGTCTTACTCTTTCATGTGTCCTGAATATTTCCGATCTTCTATTTTTAATCACAATTCAATTTGCAGATGTTTTTACACGTTTCACGGCCCTTAGATGGCAAAAACCAGATTTTCTCAATATCGTCTGTTCGTCTGTCTGTCGGTCTGTCTGTCTGTCTATCTATCTATCTGTCTGTCTGTCTATCTATCTATCTGTCTATCTGTCTGTCTGTCTGATTGTCTGTCTGTCTGGTTAGCTATCTGTCTATCTGCCTGTCTGGTTGTCGCCGGTATAACTCAAAATTTGTTGGAAAAAGAAGATATTTTGCATGCAGATTATATGTCTATCTGGCATGAAACGGAGGAAATTTCGGACAAATATATACAGGGTAAATTCCTTAAAATGTTTGTTTATTTTTGCTTTAACTGAGAAATAAAATAAAAGTAATAATTTGCACATAGCTTAGGCTTTACCTTTGACGAAAATGAGACCTAACAGATACAGGGTGAAGATCTTTTTACCACTAGTTTTCTTTTATTCTAAAAATTATTGAGTGTCACAATGTCCACTTGCGAGGAAAGTTCTAAGTACAGCCCGCTACAGGTATTTTCTTTTACTGTTTCATAATTATTGCGAACGTGAAGATATTTTTGTTTTCCCAAACGCATAAATTATCTTTGTTTTTTTTTCTCATTTAAGCTGTACGTTTCATGCTTCCACTATGATAGTATTTATTATTTGTATTTTGCTAAAATAACTGGTTTTTTCCTTTTTATTTGTTCTCTCGTTTTCTAGCCTAGTTTCTTGCCGTGTCGTCTCCCTAGATTTGCATTCTTTTATTTTTAGTTTTGTATTTATTACTCTTTCCGTTTCTACTCGTATATAATGTTCCGGTAATTTTTTACTTTAGCTTGAATCACTTAAATTGCAACTTTTGAACGCAGTTTTGCACTGTTCCTATGGTTTACGGCCTGCTAAACTCGAATCTGTTGTCGGAAGAGGCGAAAAATGTATATTTTCACCAAGTAAATACCAAATTAAAATGTACCTCTACTATCAGAATTAACACTTTACGTGTTAGCTACGTTGCCAACTGTCGTTAAAATACCCTAAACGGTGTGGCGCAGCCCAAACGAGTATAAAAGTATAGAGGCCTCTAGTAAATACTTTGCTAAACTGCAGTATCGTAGGCCACTTCTGCTTCATGCCCAAAAGCTATCATTTTAGGTTAGTTGCAGTTTAAGGTTTGTGTGTACTAAGTACCCACTGAAAGGTTGTGGTCTACTATACTGCAGTTTTCTCTCATTCTATCTATTTATTTTAGATCAATGGGTGCCGCCCCTGGTGTTTTTCGGACTTTAGTAACATACTAGAACTCGTGGCCAGCCTACGGTAGCATTGCCAGCGTAAAGAAACGGTTAACAACAACAATGCGTGCTCAAGGCGGCAGTCAGCCTACGTCCGGCCCTGCCAGCGTTAACAATACAAATGCTTGCCGCGTCACCACTTGTGCGCGTTCATGCTGCGTGTTGCTGCGCGATCGGCAGGTGTGCGCGCCTGCTTACGTCTGGAAGGCGACCGGCGGCATAGGCTCTTATAATATAAGATTTGAAATACAGTCTGCGTTGCGTGCGCACCCAAATAAAATCACGTCTTTATGTCATTTCGCCGGTGATTTTCGTGTTTTTCGGAATTTCTGATGGATTTTTGTAAGTTTTCTATTTAAAAACGCACATTCGCCGACTTCTATGTACTTACTTTTTGTTCTGCATGGCCTTTTTCTAGGGATTCTAAAGAAAAACTGTTTTTTAGCGTTTCAAGCTACTGTAGACTGTTACCTTCCCTTCTTTCTGTCCTCTTGGGCTTTTTTCTTCTATTCCCTTACCGTATGTTCGAAAACTTTTATTCTCTAGAGAACTATGGATTTTTTAAATTTAATTTATGTTGGCAGCGATGCATAAAGGTAGGTACTTAATAATGTAACCTACACAATTTGAACAGAATCACTTACCTTTAACAGAATGGTTAATACTGAACAGAAAATGGTGCTATATCTGGAAAATGGAAGAAATCACTTTAAACATTTGTAGTTGTTTTTGTTATTAACATTTATATGTATAGGTACAACAGAAATGTGTGTGTTTGGTAAAATTAGTAATATAACCCTAAACTGTCAGTTGTAAAATTCCAGCGTCACTTTTACTGCCAACGACTGCCAACGTAAATTAAAACAAAATATATCCACAGCCCTCTAGAAGATAAAGGTTTCCGATCATACAGTATTTCACTTTCTGTTTCTGTCATATTATCAAGGGTAATACCACAAGCAGTGGATATATTTTTGACAAATATTTTGTCATTTCCATGTAAATTATTGCGTTTAAATTTCACGATACAAAATCACATCAAAAATGTCACGAGCCGAAGGCGAGTGACATTTAAATGTGAATTTGTTGAGTGAAATTTGCAATAATTTCTATGGAAATGGCAAAATATTTAAAAAATATATATCCACTTCGAGTGGCATTTGGGACGACTATTTAACAATATTAATACTTAACGATTAACTTTATTGAAAAATAATCCAACAATTAATATAATTATTCATTCTCAATTAAATTCAGCGGAATACTTCCAAAACACAGCATTTTAAAATTTTTAAAACAAGCCACACAGTTTGTTGGGGTTTAGTGTTACGTAACCTAGCGATATCACTAAGGACAGAACATCGTTGCTAAGCGATACTTCGCAACAAGGCTATTTATTTTTTGAGTAAGTACATTGTTTTGTGAATATTTTGCATGGTGCCCAATATTCAGTGATATACTGCTGTTATTGGTTGAAAAAAGCAAATGTCTGCAATATGATTGGCTTATATGTTATAGTGTTGAATAGTCGTTGATATATATTTTTTCTTCTTTTGAATTTTTCAGTTTGCTCTCGTTTTCCATCATTTTGCTCTTTTCATTTGTATCGTGCAATTCAATTAGGCAGCTACTGTGAAAAATGTAAATGTTAACATAGTGATCGACGTCACAGGCCAAAGGTTTTTGTAATAAAATTTATAATGTTACTAATGCTGTGGTTTCCAGTAAAGTCGTCCTTTATTTGATTTGTAGATTATATGTTATCATCAGGAAAATATTATTAGTCTTACGAATTTTTTATTCTGTTGAGTCATAATCGAGATCTCACATTCGTGGGCGAGGCGAGATCAAAGACATACTCGTGTAGAATTTTCAAGAGGAGAGAAGAACTGATGGTTTTTCACCGATGCTCTATTAATGACAACTCTAAAATTTGTCTCGAAAACTGAATGAAAATAACTAGGCCATAGATCTCCGAATGACGTAGAAAAGAGGTTATCGGGCGCACACTTCCTAATCTAATCTTCGGAAACTCTGCTTGGTGAGTTAGTTCCGTTGCAGGAAGAACTATCCTTCCAGTTTATCGCAGTCTTATAACAATTAAACTGTCAGATCACAGAAGTAATCAAGTAAGTAATGGTTCGCTCCTAATAGGGATCAGGGACGTCCCTCGCGCCAACACGCTAGCGCAAGGTGCGCCGCGACGCTCCTACACTCGTGCACTACAAAATAAGTTATAGTCAAAGTTGTAAACTAACGGGAAAAGGTACTTTTGGCAAACTATACTGTTCATTCATACAGTAAGTGAAGAAAAGTGGCCTTTCGGTGGATCAGGGTATGAGATTTCCAAATGTCGCTCCATCTGTGAGTCCTCTCTACACCCCTCCTCCTACAACTGTGTTTCAAGGTATGAAGTTTTCCGGTTTAATTAAAAGAATTTATATTCGTTGGTAGTTACGTAGGGTAATCAATAGTTTTAGTCAGTGCAAGGTACGTGCAAGTGCTGTGCTTACGAAAAAGATTGAGTTCTTGCAATTTAGTGCTTTTAAAATGTAAAAGCTGCTACCTTCATGTTACTTCAAGAAGTATATTTGCAGTGTAATAAATAATTAGTTAACTGTGAAAGCTTTAAATTAACTAGAAAGAAGTACAAGTGCAGATTATTGGGTTCCTAGATGAAAAATTCTTGAAATTTAGTAGTTGGCATCCATCATATTAGGATAACATTAAGTTATGGAATGAGTTGTTTGTTTACTAAATCGTTGCTTACAAATTTAATAAAATAATGTAGTTTATCTGTAGACAAAACGCAATGACATGTAGATAGATGCAAACGATAAATTATTACATCATCATTTTCTAGCCAAGTAGCCAGAATAGTGGGAGATCTCAAGACTAGTCAATTTTATTTTCATTTTCGAATCAGAATTTAGAGTGCCAGTTGTCAGTTTAAAGCAATAAAGTCTAGAAAAACGAGAAAGTTTTGGAAACCATCCCGAATTTTCCAGTTTTTTATGAGGTAGCGATTTACAACGGAAGTTGATTTCTCGCGATTCAAAATCCTTGCGCCCGCCTCCATGATTTTCCTGAAATTTACATACATAATATTCCCTTTAGGCCCATAGTTAGTACCATAGATTATCCAAACTTACTCATTAGTAAAATCCAGGAGCTTCACCGGTAAACTTCTATCGAATATTCGCCATTCGTGACATTGCATCTAACTTATATCAAAGAGCATATAATGTTATATGTTCGTTGCTTATATCCACCACTATAAACCGTTCAATAGTTATTTTCCCGATAGGATGCCATGTTATGGTGATGAATTTCACCCTGTAAATATGCTATCAGTCATTAACAAAAGTTAGGTTATGCCCATTTTATACAAAATGATAATTTTATGTTAATGTACAAAACGTGGTTGGTTTTTGATTTTGTGCCACTTTCATTATTGGTCAAGATAAATTTCATGAAAGACAACTTGCTGATTCTGAATACGTTTCATACTTTGTTGAGTAGGCATAATGGTATAATAAAAGTCGTTTTTTATTGTAATTATAAATTGTATACAAACGTATGTGAATATTACAATTTATGTATTTTTTTCAGTATAAATAAATAGAGCTTTTACAAGCCACTTTAGGCCCATTGCAAAACAATCTGTCTCCATTGTCCCTTATTCATGATTTTATTTCTCCAGACTTCTATTCCTTTCCTTGCTATGTCTTCCATTACTGCCTCCTTCCCCCTATTCCTTGGTCGCCCTCTTCTTCTAGTTTCTTGCGTTCTGGCTTCCAATACTATCTTAGTAGCTCTTCCATCTGATATTCTCCATAAATGCCCAAACCATCTTAATCTTTATAGTATGTATTATTTTTAGGTCATGGGCCAAAAGGTTTAATTTCAAAATTGTCCCGCCCAATAATATTTCTAATAGTTTTTTCTGATACCTAAAACAGTACAAATCCCAAAATTAAACCAACAGTTACGTTTTATGCATAAATACTTACGTAGAAAATGTCACTAAGCCGGGCGCAGATTTCGGTTTCACTGAGGTCTGGCCTGTCGGCTTTATAATGCCTGTAGGTCTTTGTAATTTGTAGTTTTGTGTCACATTTAATGACTTTCGGCACATTTGATTTAGTATTGCAATTTGTTGACAGATAGGTATCCATGACGCCCATGTCCATAAATATTATGCCTAGTGGCAAACAAAGTATGAAAGCACTGGCAACATTGCACGTTTAACCTCAAAATGTCAAATTAGACATTTTCGTGAGCCTCCTGTACATAACAGCTGATTCTGACAAAAGTGTCAGAAAGAGATTCTAGGGAGTTTTAATTTTATTAAACATAAAAACAAAATTCCATGTCTACCTACCGGGAAAATAACTATTGAACGGTTTATATAAGTGCTGAACCTTTTCGCTAAGGTTCCTATGCCCGCTTCTATATAGTCATAATCCAACAATTGTTATCGGAGATGTTGAGGAGTTTGTAAATCTATTTGCAGCCATTGCAAAATATTTTTCTTTCGCGTTTAGTTCCCATTCCAAGAATAGTTCTATAAACAAATCTCGAGTGCGTATATGGATTCGCCTCTTACACCTGTTGTCAATATCTTCATGAATTCCTTCAAAAAACTGGCTCTGGAATCTTCAGATGTCTATGGTGCGGTTCTGATACGTTGATGATACTATTATATTTTGTCCACATAGGAAAGTCATGGGAAAACATCAGACACATTTCGTCATTAATTTGCTTTTCCAATAATATACACGCTGAATTAAAAATAAAAGACTTGTAGAAACAATGTTAGGGATAGAGTTCGTCATCAATGGTCATTACAATCCACAGCCACCCAAACATCGGAGAATCAATTCCGCAATTCCGCAACGACGTACTTTATTCTCTATATCCACAGATCGCAAAAACATTAAAACGAGACCAAAATCTCAGAGATTCCCCTTTCCCATAATAATAAAATAAAACGTATGTCATTGAAAAGTGGTTACAGAATCCGCTGCTCCTGTAACTCTGTGTATATTGGTGAAATAGGACATTCAGTAAAAGCCCCCATCTTTAAACACCAGCATTTCCTCAACACCAACTTCTAGTATCTGTCCCCATTCTTTTTTAATAGAAACATTCGCGCAACCATTCAAAATTTACAAACACCCCTATAACTTGAATTGAAAAGAAGGTTACCAACTTCATTTCTAAATTATTTCCCGCCCTCTTTTTCGCTCAACCGTAAAAATACTTGACTATAAAGTTCCCCTTCTTTCCAATCCCTAAAAGAGTTTTGCCTCTTGTTTGGTTTCCACATTGAGTTTCTGTACTTTCTCGTTTTCCACACTCCTGATGAAGCCTCTTACTAAAGTAGACTCGGAATGTTGAGTTCTTTTATTCAACAATAACAATAACATTTCGCTATTCCTACCCAGTTAGTAACTTTATCTACAACTGCTTGGATAAGAATTTATTACGTCATTCATTTGACACTATTGCCGTTAGGTAATGAAGTTCATTACATCTAGTGTTGTAATTGTTTTATTATCTAACGAAAATGATATCAAATGAATGACGTAATGACACCTGCCTACTAAAATAATTACTGAAAATGACAGAGCTGACATTTTTCTTAATGCACATTCCTCAACCTTGGGCAGTTGTAGATAACATTTTGTAGAATACATTGTTACGGTATTAAATTGATCTTACGACACTCACGGATGGGCGAGTATCGAATGCTAAACAAATCCGGGAAATGGGCACGCTCACCCTGAGAATCGTCAAAAACAGGCTAAAGGCCTCGGCTCAAATGCGCTCAGGGAGATGGGCGTGGTTCAAAACCGTACACCACAGGGCAATCGTGTCGAGGTATATACAGGGTATTGCTAAACAAATGGGCGCCACAAGATATGAGTCAGATGAACCACGTTCAACCGGACCTTGATGGTTAAACGAGGCGAGAAGTACTCAAATAATTATTTCGGAAGCCACGGTGCAGCGACAGACACAAATACCTACCTGGAATGCTCATCCGCCACGTCCGGGCCTCACCTTACAATGGTTGTAACACAGTGACACAGTCACCCTGTAAACAAACATGCACAAGACACAAAAAGGTAAAGAATAAGACTGTACTAATAATACATCTATTAGCCACTCCAAGTGACCTACCAAACGCCATACACAAAAATAAGATACATGTATATTCGGCACGAACGCCGGCTTGTAAGAATGGCTTATAAGGTACGCCCAGCTGAGAGTTGCTTTAACTAAAGGTTTCGGTGCATAGCTGAGCCGAACCGCAAATTCAGGCCGAATGAAATGAAACGTCGATTTAGGCCTCAACAGGCATGACACGCGAGTATAAAACCTGAACTTGAGTTCGAGTTACCAGAACGCCCTGACTTACAGTGAAACATTTAAGAATAGCAATCGTTACATTTGTGACAGAGTGTACCATACTTTATTCAAGCGTCAAGCGCAATCTCTAGTGACAAATTGGCGTAACAAGGCCGCCCTGCGGCACTGAGTGTCCAAACACAAATATTGACGATGAATTTACAGAAACCAAGCTGTCTGGCAGCGTAAAATATGAGAACGCTACGTTAAATTTTAGTCAGAGTGTACTCTGCGTTAGTACTCAATTTACAGAAACAAAGCTGTCTGGCAGCGCTAAATATTTAAACACAAGGTTAAATTTTAGCCAGAGTGTACTCTTGCATTAATAAATAATTTTACGGGAATACTGCTGTCTTGCAGCACAAAATGTTAGAATACAACGTCAAATTTTACTTGGAGTGTACTATGGCATTGGTAAATAATTTTACAGAAACACAGCTGTCTTGCAGCACAAAATGTTAAACTTTAGACAGCGTGTACTCTTGCATTATTTCAGCGCCGGGCGCCGATTCAAAAGATTACGTTACAAGAATATGAGAACGAACTAGTTTATTACACAGTTTTTACCTGGTGAACAGGCTCAGCCTGCAACGGCGGTAGCATTCAAGCAGTGTCGGTAATTATCTCGCACCTGGGTGTGTGTTACAAGAGTCGAAAGACGACAGAGTCCCCCAGGATCCTCTATGAAGAGCGACTTGCGTAACGGGCTACCTCGGTCATCACGCCTAATAGCGTAACCGTTGTTTGGGAAATTTCAGTAACAGAATCCCGCCTCCACACGACAGCGGCAGATTGGTTTTAACAAACCCACATATGGACTGAACTCTTACAACCATTTGCCACGGGCTTCTCCAAACCACACACACAAGTGCACCACGACTTAACTAAACAGCGTCTCGCCACCGACTGCGCTGAGTAAACGTTCTCGTGAACCCAGTTGTTACCAGCGAGGCCGCGCTGGCCAATAGCGGCACAGCGCGCGACCGAAATCGCTGTACGCGTCATCGCATGCCGGCAAAGCAGCATAGGCTGTCCTTCTTGCTCTCACAGGCTGAATTTTAAATTACTCAAAAATCAAGATGTTTACAACTGCGGAAACCTGCAGCTGCGAGAAGCAACTATGCCAGGGCTATACAAATGTTATGAATTATTTTACTTGGAAGCCAGGGGTGTACAAAGATTGCGAATTATTATATTTGATGCTAAACGCTGTGCTAAAATGCGATGGACTTTCACCAAAATGGACTAGAAATTCAGGCAAACTCGCCAACTCTGTCCCAAAACTATTCGAAAAGGTTAAATGGCTATCGGAATTGCAGAGAAATAAAAATGGCCTGACAACATGTGGGGTAATACATCATTAATATTCTTATGTGCTTACATAACTCATGCTACGCACATGTTTGTAATTTACACACACGTATATTAATGATGCACTTGTCCCACTTATATAGTAAATAACTGCTATTGCATCACCCATAAGTAGAATATAAAATACGAAGTTAAAAATACTTGTGTATATGATTTTCTAACTCCCATAATACATTTATACATGAAATTTACCATTTTGTAGTTACACGCACGAAAAGTTAAATTTTATTTTTACTTTGCATGGTGTAAAGAATACAAGGTGAAAGGTAAAACGTTCCCGGAGATGCGCAGTTGTTCAGAAAGTAGAGCGGAGATGTCAACCAATCCCCAATGCACCTACTCAGGAAATCAACCATGGCCGCGATTGTATATATGTAAAATTCGAGATTAGCAACTAAAAACCTAACCTAGAATTTGACATAGACAGCGTCACCAACAATACACAATGCACGGAACGTTACAACTTTGTCCAATTAGATCTAGGTATATGAGGAGTTAGCTGCCCTACTTTTATTTAACATTAAAGAAGATATATTTTTATTTCCACATTTTTCGAACGTCAAGTACTATATTTTAATTTGTCATAAAAAAGCTATACTTCATTTGTATCGAAAGATATAATCATTCTCCAGATAAAGATATTTAAAATTATAAGATAACAATCCGTGGGTAATTTTTTTAAGTAGCCAGGTTTCATTTGAGAGATATCAAGAATTATATTTCGCGCATTTCTCTAAAGCTACTGTAGAGAGTATTATTATTGTTACAACGCATCGCCATAACGAATTTTACTCTTTCAAAACGACAAATACGGTTTCCATTTCCGCCCAAGAACAATTTTCTGGATAAAAATAACTTCGTTAACCTGAAGTTCACATTTTTAAGTGAAAATTACTTCGGTCAAAAATGTCTCTCTTATTTAAGAAAGATATTTTTGCATTTTCAAGTGTAAGATGAATATTTAGTGCCCCTTATACACAGATCAATTTTTAGTTACATGAGGATTTGAGAAAATTAATGAAACCACATCACGTCATGTTTTAAATGGATGCCATAAGTAGTTTTTGAGTTGTGAAAAAATCAAAATAAAAAAAATTAATTTCATGAGTACGTAACTTCTTAAAGGTGCAGGTTTTACTAACACATATAGGGCTCAATCGGCTTATTTTGATGAGACTAGTGTCCTCTGAACGGTGTCGCATTCTTTTTTAAACAAGCTGCATCTTTAAATAAACATTCAGAAAAAATAGGCAACCTTCACAAGTGTAATGTGCGCTGGGGCCTGGACACAACGCCCACTGGTCACAACGTCCACCACCTAGTATGGCCGCCATGTTGGACACAACGTCCACTTTTAAATTTGGTCATAACGTCCACCCTGGTCACAACGTCCACCGCCACAACGCCCACTCTGGTCACAACGTCCACCTTCGCATTTGGTCACAACGTCCACCTTGGACACAACGTCCACCGCCATAACGCCCACTGTGGTCACAACGTCCACCGACGCCTCTTGAGAATAACAGTTTACGGCGTCGGTCGTAACGTCCACTCTGGACACAACGTCCACCGCCATATCGCCCACTCTGGTCACAACGTCCACTTTCAAATTTGGTCACAACGTCCACCTTGGACACAACGTCCACCGCCATAACGCCCACTCTGGTCATAACGTCCACCTTCGCATTTGGTCATAACGTCCACCTTGGACACAACGTTCACCGCCATATCGCCCACTCTGGTCACAACGTCCACTTTCAAATTTGGTCACAACGTCCACCGCCATATCGCCCACTCTGGTCACAACGTCCACTTTCAAATTTGGTCACAACGTCCACCGCCATATCGCCCACTCTGGTCACAACGTCCACTTTCAAATTTGGTCACAACGTCCACCTTGGACACAACGTCCACCGCCATAACGCCCACTCTGGTCACAACGTCCACCTTCACATTTCGTCATAACGTCCACCTTGGACACAACGCCCACTTTTGTTTTACTGGTTATTTAGTAATGAATTTTTAACTGCCTTCGTTAATGCTTTTTGGGTGCACTAATGTTTTTTAGAATTTAAAAAAAATATTGGTTTTAGGCTATTTTATGTATTTTTTAATCAATGTATAGTTTCAACTATTTCTTTCCCGTGTCTCTCTTTTCTGCTGGTTTTTGTCTAGTGTATGTATTTCCAGCTCATTTCTCATATAAATCGATATACGAAGCATAAGGGTCATACCGGGTGTCTTAAAATGAATTACATCTAGTATGCTTTGAATTTCCCATAATGTAATCTAAAATTTTACTTGAAATTGGCAAGACTGTAAGTCTATGTGAAATTCGAGGTTAGAAGGTTAGGTTTTGTGTCAGTTTGTGTCAAAAGTGACGCAAAACCTAACCTACTAACCTCGAATTTCAAAGCATACTAGATGTAATTCATTTTAAGACACCCTATATTATAACACCAAATATACCTAAAGATTCATTGGTTTGCGTTACACCTCATTCGAAAAAAACTTTTCCTTATTGTACCAGTAGGTAAGTATTTACAAGTCCCTAAAAACTAAAAATAAAAGAGAAGGTTGACGTCACTGAAAAAACGTGGTTTTACCAAAGATTACAGAATAAATATAAGATGGGTCACTCGCGGCATTTACAAACGAAATTGCACTTCAAACGCGTGTGCCGACAACAAACACGTGCGCCGACAACTCGCCGTTCACTACGTTGTATGCCCGTATGCCGGGCGATCGATAAGGACTGTGAAGGACTGGCGGCAAACCGTCTTTGAACGCTCCGATTGGCAGAGTGACCCATCTTATATTTATTCTGTAATCTTTGGTTTTACGTGTTATCATTAGTAATATAACAAGGGCTAGACATACCGATAATTTTGCACACGCCAAGGGTCGAGCGCTGGTTGTAATGAAAACTGCCCCGACGGCAGTTTTCTAAGAGCAATCAGCACGATGACTCTTGGGATGAGTACTCCTAGGAAGTGTCAAGTCGAAATGTCTATTTAATATTATTTTTCCATACAAAATTGGAACCCCCATTTTACCCCTTTAGGGGTTGAATTTCGAAATATCCTTCCTTCTTCCTTGTATACATCATAAAGGGAACCTCTGCAAAACTTCAGTTTTCTAGGTCTGAATATTAAAAGCAGGAAAAGGATTTCTGAAAATGTTTACGAATTGCAGGAAATTGAAGTACCGGGTGATTATAAAGTCTCGATCCATTGCTAATTTGTACTTACTTTTAAGTTGCCAGTTTGCATTTATTTTCGGTCTAATTCATTTCGTAATCGAATATTTCAATCTGGTTCGTTTGCCAACACATTTTTTGCTTGCATGCAGTTAGACGGGCTTAAAAATGCAGTCAGTGCAGTGGTTTTCTGGGAATTCCTAAAAAACTCGGGTATCCCCTTGAATTATTTTGGTTAACTAACACACACGCAGAAAACTCGGTCACTCCTCGTTTTGTATGATTTTAATTCAAAATACAAACAAGAGCAATACGACAGATCTGGGGATAGTTATACGCCTATCATCCTTTGTGTCAGAGACTATAATGAATGAAAATATAAAAACAATTAATTAATTTGTCAAGCTTGTATTAAGATGGTAGGAGTTTACAAACTTCTGTAAAATTATTTAAGTACTAAAATTCTAGATTCAGTGCGACAAAAAATAGGCCATTCCACATGTAAAAACCACTTTGCATCAAAAACAATTAAAGAAGTATAAAAATTAGCCAAAACAACAGACAATTGTGACTTCGTTTGCATCTACTTCAGGGCACAAGCACAGTTTAATTTCGATCTTTGTAAAACCTAACATACCACTGAAAAAATTACAAAATAGTTCCTTCAAAATGTTTCTGGATAAATATTTTCACATGCCCGTTCCCGATCAAAGCACCTTGCGAAAAAAGTTTTTGTTAATAATTTCAAAGATGCTGTTTGTGCAGTACCTGGGCGAATTGGTCAAATAGTTCTTTCTAAATGTAAGAAGGTTTTTTTCCAAAAAAGAAGGCCATAAAATTTCCACAATTTTGGCAGGCGAAATTGCAGAAGACTTTGAGATTGATCCGACTATTGTAGTAAATTTAAAATATGCTTCAATAACTAATGTTGTCATAGAAAGAAGTTTTTTTTACATATAAGAACATTTTGAGTGCAAGGCGACTAAATTTAACAATGGAGCATTTAGAACAATATTTAATAACTAATAGTTTTCTGAAAGACTAATTTTTTAGTGCCCAAGTTTTCTATTTTATTTTTTGTGTTTCATTTACAGTTTTTCGATGAATTGTGTTTGCATTTGATATTTTTAGTGTCACATTACATGCTTGTTCTTCAGAATTACTGTTATTAGTTAAATGAATGAATAGTCTTTTTTTCATTTATGACGTTTTTTATAATAAAGCTTTTTTGTAAGAGTTTATGCTTTTTTGCTTAAGTTAACGCTTTTTTAAACGATTTTGAGGCTTTTTTAATAGCTTAACTCGTACTACTCACTCGTTTGTAACTTATACACACGTATATTAATGATCCTCTTATCCCACTTGTATAGTAAATAACTATTAAAATAATGTGAAATATATTCGGCTAAACTTTTCAACAGAAGGCATGTAAAAATCCAGTTTTCCGGCGAATCTGTTGCTCAGGCTGCACATTCGGTATATCGCTGAATTTAGTAGAATATTTGTTTTAGGGCGGGATAAATAAAATATTAATTTATGTATTATATGTGTCTTTATTGTTCTTGAACTAGCTTTGGCTAGTTTGAGAACAATAAAGAATGTAGCGGCACAGATGTACATACTTCTTCTTTGATCACTCTGCATGTCTGATGTTGATTATAACTCCAATCACTGTCAATGTAAATACATAGTAGATCTATAAATAATAGTCTTCTTAATGAAATACTGTACACAAATAGATATACACAATAGATTAAAGAATCAATATTAAAGAACTTTTTTAGCGGTTATGTAATTTATTTACAATTTTTATATTACACAATGAGATCATATTAATAACGAATATCACAGATCATTATGCTACACTATCAACTGTTTCTGTTAGGAAAGGAGGAAGCATTGAAGGTAACACACAGCCAAATAGGACTATTAAAATCTTTGACAAGGATAACTGGATAAGTATATTGAACATGTTACTCTAGTTAGTTGTGGTCAGTTGTGTTCTGAACCAAATCATTATTTAGCAACTGAAAAATATATCGTTTATTAAATAACTAAAAATCGATTATTAAAAGACGAAACAGTTAAAACAAATTAAAAAAAAACCGAAAAAATGGATTGCGAAAAAAAATATCAATGCAGTATATGTTATGCACAAATTAAAGCAAAAGGTTTTAAAAATCTCAAGGACGTTGACTTAAAATACTACATTACGCAACTAGTTTAGAACAATGATGTCTTATTGAACAAGTATGGCTGGTTTGTGTAGGAGCATCAGCGAACAACGAGCAATAAAATCGCTTTTCTAAGGTGTTCCGTATATTTTATCGCATTTGATAAAAAATGTGAAATATTATATTATAAAAGTGACACTAAATGTCTAAACATAACCAAGCTAAGCAGAACTACTTTCTATGCACTGAAGCACATCAGCAGCTCCAGTAGATGTTATGCGTTTGGCAGCAAGGTCCATAAATATAGCAAACTTGGAAATACAGGTCATCCCATGTATTTCCACTATGCAGTGGGTACGAAAATATCGCCAAATGGCGGGAAATCTAAACCTTGAATTTTGAACCCAGAATTCTCTCCCTTTTTAGTCAGCGGGAAAACCAAATAAACGAAAACTAGGTCTTGAATGGTTAGAGCAGTTCAAAGATGCACATGCTGATACCCTCACACCATCTAACCTTAATATTTTAAATGATAAGCTGTGACGTTTCTCACTCTAATCGCGACGGCTTTGCCAAAAATTCATTGTTAGTGGGCACGAAAATGGCGGTTACTGAGATGACATATATTTCCACGCTTGCTATATTTAAGGACCTTGTTTGGCAGTACAGGGCTGTGTTTGACAATGCCCCTCTATCGCACTGGTGTGTCGGTTAACTCTCTCATTCTCACAATAAAAAACAAGGATGTTCAACGGACCAGTGTGATCAGGCGTGATCACTGTAAGTTTTTGTCAAATTTGAGGTTAGCAGGTCAAGTTTTGCGGCAGTCTGTGTCAAAAACTTACGCAAAACCTAACTTGATAAGTTCGAGTATTATGTATATAGACTGACAGTGCCAAACGTAAAACGAATCGCCGTTGCTATGCTGTAATGGTTGCTATGGTGAAAAATATCACGTTACTCAACGGTTTTTAATGTAGAAATGTAGTGCACTACTTTATGAAATTCGATAAACTTATAAAAATTACTACATTATATTACCAACATGAATAAAAACAGCTAAGTGTAATTATTATACTGAACAAGTAAGTAAAACTTCTGATCCAAAAGGCCTCTGGAAAACTGCAAACTACAGTATGAATGTTCGTGCTTGTTTGTAAGTCTACCATAAAACAAATATATCAAAATATGGTACACAACTCCAGAATGAAAAGGAAATCGCTGATGAATTCAATGGATATTTCAGTGAGGTAGGTAAAGATATGGCTGATGTACCTACTTAGGGTAAAATAGTATATTACATACCGAGGTGGGGAGTGTTTCATTACTGTCGGGAGATTAGGTAGTTTACCGAGACGCGTAGCGTCGAGGTTAACTTTATCTCGAGACAGGGATGAAACTTTCCACCGTGGTATGTATACTATTTTATTTGCAATCATCTAATTTTAAAAATAACTACAATTGAATTCTGAATAATAGATATCTTGATGTAGCTAATATTTTTGTTACCATGAAAGCAACCCACTCAATGTTTTGTTACCATGGAAACACCCCACTCTTCAGGTATGTAATACTTTTCGGGGTATGTAATAATTTCCTGGCTAGTTTCAAGTAATCATCTAGTTCCCAGCTGTTGTTATGTCATGAAATTGACACATTACAATGTGATTGCGAATAAAATTAATTAAACAATCAATACATTAATAATAAAAATGTTTATTCGCAATCACATTGTAATGTGTCAATTTCATGACATGACAACAGCTGGGAACTAGATGATTACTTGAAACTAGCCAGGAAATTATTACATACCCCGAAAAATATTACATACCTGAAGAGTGGGGTGTTTCCATGGTAACAAAACATTGAGTGGGTTGTTTTCATGGTAACAAAAATATTAGCTACATCAAGATATCTATTATTCAGAATTCAAATGTAGTTATTTTTAAAATTAGATGATTGCGAATAAAATAGTATACATACCACGGTGAAAAGTTTCATCCCTGTCGCGAGATAAAGTTGACCTCGACGCTACGCGTTTCGGTAAACTACCTAATCTCTCGACAGTAATGAAACACTTCCCACCTCGGTATGTAATATACTATTCCCCAGGTAATTCGACCTTATTTTTATCCCTAGTAACTAAGGAAGAAATATATAATTTAATGAACACCACATCATCAGAAATAGAGAACTTGACTGACGAAAACTTAAAATCAATAAAAAGAAGAAAACAGTATTTTATCGAACCAATGCAGTTTGTATTAAATCAAGTCCTAAACACTGATATATTTCTAGATGTACTGAAAACTGCCATTGTACATTCCGTACAAATATTCAAAATAATAGGAAGGATGTTGTGGAAAATTATGGGCCAATATTGTTGCTACCATCTCTAGCTAAAATAGTAGCAAAATTAATTAAAAAATGACTTATTGATTTCTTACAACGCACAAAGTAGTTTCATCTACACTGTTTGGCGAAAAAAGACGTTTACACTATCTAATTTCAAGAATTTACTCAAGTTATACAGTATAAAATCCTTTGACAGTGCATACCATGACTTTTTAATAAAGAAATTGGTGAAATGGCATAACTTCCTCACTTTAAATATTGAAAAAACTAAATGTATACCATTTATTTTATACAAAAATTAATTTTCTGAATATACTTGCGGTAAAATTCAAAATTCAACTGTCCAAATAAATTCGATAACGAACATAAAAGTATTTAGTAATAATTACAGATAACCATTTAAGATGGAAAAAATGATTGTTTTATTGGTTTTCTGACAACTTATGTTATTTATACATATAAAAAGTTAAGACGTAATTGTGTATGATGCAATATTGTTTTAGGGTCCCTTCTCACGAGGCGTTTTTGCAGCGCTGCAGAGTGGCGCCGCTGGTAGGGAAACATTGTTTTAAATAGAAGCTTTCACACGGAGCGTTCAACGAACGCGCGGTGGCGCGTTCGAGCCACTCGTAGCAGACTTCCGCTACCAGAAGCGCGCGCTGCTAGTCGCGAGACCCCTTCACACGGCGCGACTCGCAGCGCTACTAGCGGCGGGCAGTGATTCTCGGAAGCGCAGCCGCAGAACTAAGCCAGTGCTGCCGATTGATACATTATTTTGGCAACATCATGCCATAATTTTACGTCAGGCCAACGGCAACACTGACTTTTTAGTTTGTTGCGGGTTACCGTTAAATTCCGTTGTATTTTATGTGCTTGTGGAAATGGATAGGGAAGTTTCCAAAATCGACACTGCGTCCATCTCGATGCACTGCAAGTGACAAACTACCTATTTTGGTTTCACCTGGCAACGCCGGCGGTAGCGCTGCTGAGCGACTTAGCAGTTCTGCCTGCTACACAGTAGCGCCGCAATAACGCGCCACACAATCGCGTACCCTGCTACTCCACGGCGCCACTCTGCAGCGCTGCAAAAACGCCTCGTGAGAAGCCGGCCTTATTGGCTACTCTAGCACACTTATTAATATTTTAAGTTGTGATTACACGTACAAATTGTTTAATTTCGACTCTGTCAACTGGACATAAATGCACACCAGTGTCTTCGTCAGGCCTTTCAGAATATTGACAGCCCTACGAGGAATTCTTTAAACTCGCCTTATGAGATGTAAAATTTATAATAAAAAATATTATTATTTCTAAACTTCCCAATGTAGAAATGTTTTAAGAGTATATTTTACTATGTCGATTTGTAATGCTTCTAGAAAAATATGTCTCACTTTTAAAACTTAAAAATTATATCTACCAAACTGTATTGGGCAGAGCTTTAACGTTATCTATAATTCAGATAGAAGCAGAAGCAATGCGGTCTTTGAATTATGACGAGATATTAAACGATTGCACTGAATTAAATTCTAGACAAAAAACGATATTTTCTTTATTAGTTAGGTATTGTTTATTACTTGTAATTTATTTTCATTTTGTTACTTTTTACTTCCATCGTCTGAAAGAAAGAAGTATTGTAATCACGAAAAAATTACCTTCCGAGATTTCTTCAGGTTTCAGGGTCTCTAGATGACGAAAAACAGGTTTTCTTAATTGCGTCTGTCTGTTGGCGGTATAACTCAAAAACTATTTGTCGGAGGAAGATGATATTTTGCATACACATTATATATATATATACCTGGAATGAAACCGGGAAAATATCAGACAAACATATACAAGGTGAGCACCTTAAAAAATAACACTTTGTTTATTTTTGCGTTTATTTTAAAATAGAAGGAAGTAATAATTTTCACATAGGTCAGGCTTTACACTTGTCGAAAATAGGACTCAACAGATACAGGATAATGTCACAAAAGGGTCAAAACGTTTCAACAGTAAGACCGTTCCCTTAAATAGAAGCGCGCGTCGCACTCATTTCAATTAGGCTCAATGGCGCAGTTCGACTTTTCGATGCAGTCGATTACTACGCAGGTGCGGTTACGATCGCTATGCAGATGCGGCTGGTTGAAACCCCAGCGGGATACATTTTTTAAAATTTGTAAATTGATCTAATTCGCGCGAGGGAAGTTCGGTGTAAACCCATTTAGATTTTTTAGTACTGTTCCTATTAAAATGACTTTTTTAAACAATTACATAGTACATTATACAGAAAAAAAGAGTAAAGCATGATTTTGTTCGAAGTGTAAGTTTAAAGCCCAAGGGCGAAGCCCGCGTTCACTCCTGCCTTGTATATATTATTTTGTCCACGACCTATAGTAGAAACAATTATTTTCATAAAGCGTTCCAGTCAATTGGAATTATGCTGCAATATTTAGTAGGCTTTGAATTGTATTATAAGTAACAACATACATCTTATATATTTTTTATAATGAATATATGCTTTAAAATGAAAATTCTACCACAATTTTTATAACCAATCTAGAAACTGATTTTTACTCCCAATCGTGGAAAAATATATGTATTTTCTTCAACTGGCTTTTATCTTTATTTGCTTCGGGAATTCACGTGTAATATATGTTTGGTGAAAGTGAAATGGGCCGCGCTGTCATTTAAAATCATGCCACCACTAAACCCCATGTTTGACTCTCTCGTCTAGGGTCCGCAAATATCTAAAATCGGCCCTGAAGGTCCTCTATCTGACCCAGTTAACTAACAGAGCTGCCTAATTTGTCAATGTCATTTAGAGACCCTAGGTAACATTAAGAAACTACATTACTATAAGCATTAAAATATTCTAAAGTATGTGGTAAAACACTAAAAGCAAATAGGGGATTTGTACTTAGTAGGACAGCACCGACAACCACGTTTTATTTTAGCGACGGTATCTCTTTCTCGTTTATAGTTACAAAACCAAAATTTGGAAATTTCTAAGTAAAACGTTGAAAATAAAAATATTTTTGACAGGGAAGGTTTGAATACTTTCCGATACAATAAGAAAACAGTTATTCATGTAAACCAACGAATCGTTATATTTAGTGTTATGACAGGACCATTATTCTTCGTATACCGATTTATATGATAAACGAGCTGGAAATACATACACTAGACAAAATCTAGCAGAAAATAGGACTAAAATCGTCAAGAATGGGGAGGAAATAGTTGAAACTATACATTGGTTCAAAAAATACATAAAATAGCCTAAAACCAACATTTTTTAAAATTCTAAAGAACATTAGTCCACTCAAAAAGCATTAACGAAGGCAGTTAAAAATTTATTAATAAATAACCAGTAAAACAAAAGTGGACGTTGTGTCCAAGGTGGACGTTATGACCAAATGCGAAGGTGGGCGTTGTGACCAGAGTGGGCGTTATGGCGGTGGACGTTGTGTCCAAGGTGGACGTTGTGACCAAATTTGAAAGTGGACGTTGTGACCAGAGTGGGCGATATGGCGGTGGACGTTGTGTCCAAGGTGGACGTTGTGACCAAATTTGAAAGTGGGCGTTGTGACCAGAGTGGGCGATATGGCGGTGGACGTTGTGTCCAAGGTGGGCGTTATGACTAAATGCGAAGGTGGACGTTGTGTCCAAGGTGGACGTTGTGACCAAATTTGAAAGTGGACGTTGTGACCAGAGTGGGCGATATGGCGGTGGACATTGTGTCCAAGGTGGACGTTGTGACCAAATTTGAAAGTGGGCGTTGTGACCAGAGTGGGCGATATGGCGGTGGACGTTGTGTCCAAGGTGGGCGTTATGACTAAATGCGAAGGTGGACGTTGTGACCAGAGTGGGCGTTATGGCGGTGGACGTTGTGTCCAAGGTGGACGTTGTGACCAAATTTGAAAGTGGACGTTGTGACCAGAGTGGGCGATATGGCGGTGGACGTTGTGTCCAGAGTGGACGTTACGACCGACGCCGTAAACTGTTATTCTCAAGAGGCGTCGGTGGACGTTGTGACCAGAGTGGGCGTTATGGCGGTGGACGTTGTGTCCAAGGTGGACGTTATGACCAAATGCGAAGGTGGACGTTGTGACCAGAGTGGGCGTTGTGGCGGTGGACGTTGTGACCAAGGTGGACGTTATGACCAAATTTAAAAGTGGACGTTGTGTCCAACATGGCGGCCATACTAGGTGGTGGACGTTGTGACCAGTGGGCGTTGTGTCCAAGACCCATGTGCGCTATAATAAAAGAATTTATAGACAATTTTCAAAATTAAAACTGTGTAGCAACCGTCCAAATGTCATGAGAATTAAATTGTAGAACAAATTAGCTGATTATTTCAATCGATTTAAGAATAAGAAATAGTTCACTTTACAAAAATATCTACACTATGTCTGGGTATGTTGTTTCCTAATTATGTACTACTAGCAGTCCAGTGAGACAAATGTCTCATTTAAAAAAGCAAAAAAGACCGTTTTTCAAATAGAACGCGTATTAAATAAAAACTGTACCCAGACCTGGAAGGTGTCAAAGTGGTTGCCTAACCGATCGACGTTTTAAGGCGCAGAGGGTCGCAGCTCCGTTTGGCTGCTGAAACATCCTTTACCTAATAGACGTGTCTGTCCGGGACGCTGTTTTGTCTGTCTGGGACGCAGTTTTGTCTGCCTGGGACGCAGTTTTGTCTGTCTGGGACGCAGTTTTGTCTGTCTGGGACGCTGTTTCAGCAGCCAAACCGTAAGAGATAGAGAAAAAAGTTATTAAAGTTATATGTTTGGAATGGTCATGTCAGCTCAGGAACCGAATTTCAGTCACGTGACACTTCCGGTTTTCGAGAAATCACAAAAAATACCGTTTTTCAAATAGAACGCGTATTAAATAAAAATGTTTGAGCAGCCAAACGGAGCTGCGACCTTCTGCGCCTTAAAACGTCGATCGGTTAGGCAACCACTTTGACACCTTCCAGGTCTGGGTACAGTTTTTATTTAATACGCGTTCTATTTGCAAAACGGTCTTTTTTGTTTTATTAAATGAGACATTTGTCTTACTAGACTGCTAGTTACAATTTAATACGCGTTCTATTTGAAAAACGGTCTTTTTTGTGATTTCTCGAAAACCGGAAGTGTTACGTGACTGAAATTCGGTTTCTGAGCTGACATGACCATTCCAAACATATAACTTTCATAACTTTTTTCTCTATCTCTTACGGCTTGGCTGCTGAAACAGCGTCCCAGACAGACAAAACGGCGTCCCAGACAGACAAAACTGCGTCCCAGACAGACAAAACAGCGTCCCGGACAGACACGTCTATTAGATAAAGGATGTACTATATGTTTTATGACGCACCCTATACATGGATGTCCCTATGAAAGTAAAGCGTATCATATCTTATCGCCTATTTTCTTAGCTTATCTACTGTATATAAGGAAATACTGTTTAGAAACACAGCATAGACACCACACCTTTTACAGCAGTGGGAGAAATTGTAATGACCTGTAATATTGTAATTCGCAGGACCTAAGTTGTATTTGAATTTTAGAGCATCGTATTCCAAAAAATATGAGTTTCCGTATCATAATTAATGCAGAAAATTGTATTTAGAAGTGTATGACGTTTCTATTCAACGTAATTTAAAAAACATAATTTGCAAATTTAAGAAGTAGAATAAAAATGGAAATTTACCCGACGTGTTTCCTCCTTTCACTTCTTATAGTTTAGCAACATTTAAATTTATATAATTTTTAATTATCCAATCAGTTGCTTTTAACTGGCAATAGCCTGCAGAACTTGATATTTATACATAGCTATAGCTAATTAATATTAAATAGAAAGGCATTAAATATTTGCCTTGTTGTAATAATTATAAATTTTTTTTATCATTCTAGCTATTTATAGTTTGGAAGAATGTCAGAAGGCTGCTAACTAATAAAACTAACTGCAATTACTAATCACTAAGACAGATTTCAACATGCATTCCATAAATCACGTCAGGCACGTGGAGCGCAGATTTTTAGAGATGAAAAGTTTGCAGACAAAAGATAAATATTTCAAGAAGTATTTGTACGAAAGAATTATATTATAAATAAATTAGGAATCACAAACTAAGTGAAGCATTTTTCGACATTTTCATAATGATAATATATCTGGACAAAATTTATTTATCTTATTGTGTGCACTCTTTGTAAAGAAACAAAATAATAAGAAATATGTAAGTTAGAATCTTCCTAGAACCTCTTATTGAGGACCACTTGGCGATTCTAGAAACATGTTTCAAGGATAACTATTTAATTCACAATTTTCTAAATTCATGAAATGCTCATTTTTCGAATTTATTTTTATCTCCGATACTGCTAAATCGATTTAGATGGAATCAGTTATTATTTATGAAAGTGCAACTATACTAAATCTGTCACCCATATCACAGTTTCTTATATTCCTTGTATAGCTGTTTCGGTAGTCATTATCTTTAGTGGAGTCTCGAAACAAACCAGTTCAAAAATACACGTTTATACGGAATCTATGTGATTACAGCGAATAAAGTTTTAATTAAGCTTAACAGTGCGTAAACTAGCAAAAAGAAGGTTCTTTAATATATTCATAGCAATAGGTACCTTTGTTTTTAAAAATAAAGAAACTGGTAACAATTCAACTATTAGGTACTTGCCCTTAATTGTCTTAGCCAATCCTACAGGGTGTTTAAAGAATACATTCGGATGTTTTACCTATTTATGGCTCTTATCAATACAAACAAAAAAGTGGTAATAAACATGGGTCCGGACGCGCCGTTTCCGAAATACAGGATGCTAAAGTTTTAAAAAACCGGTTTTTATTGTTAGTAAAAAACGATGTGGGCGATTTTAATGAAATTTTTACAGTTTCTTTATAACTTCCAGAAGTTACTTTTGGACCTATTCCAGTTAATCCAGTAATTACAGAGGTATGTCGATTAAGTTTTTTCACAAAAAAATGTTGCCCAGCAGATTTTTTGCAATTTTCGTATTTTTTTAATAAAGCAACTAAAAATGCAACCTTTTTGTTTTTTTCATATCTTGCACGTTTTCAAGAAAAAATAATTATCCCATAGTTTTGCACGTCTCTGAACCTAAAAACCAAAATGCTTCAATATTTCAAAAACACCTTAGCCGATTTTACTGAAACTTTGAAGGTTTATTGGTGCTATTAAGGATCATGTTCTGGCGCACTTAGATTTAAAGTATTTATTGCAGGGGTTGCCGAGATATTTTTTAAACTGTAACACCCTCTATTTCCAATGTTTATTAGGACGTTTTTGTTTGTAGTTATCAGATCTATAAGTGGGTAAAATACCAGAACGTATTTTTAAACACCCTATATATTGGTTGAATGCTCCTTAAGTGTATACGAAAAATCGGTAGGTATTATAAGTGTAAATCACATACAATTTTTAAGTATGAACACGAAGTTGCTTAATCCAAAACTTATTTCTAGCACATTTGAGTTTCAAAATGTAAAGGCGTTGAGAGCAGCTAAAAAATTAAAATCGCTTCTATAAACTTTCTTGTCTGTGCAAAATATTAAACGATTTTTTAAAAGAAACTTTCTCAGAATTGAAAAATTTTGTAGCTATAGGAGTTTTTAAGTTTTTCGTTATATTTATTGCATTGCTGTTATTTAGTTAACAGTAAGGATATTCTTTCTTGTATAGTTGAAATTGAAAATGTAAACAATATCGTTAAAGGTCACTAAATGACAAATATTCAATAAATCTCTCGAAAAATCTTCTACAGCTACCAAATTTGGTATTACCATGCTATATTTTTTTTAAGTAAGTTCTCCTTGTAAAGTTTTTCAATATTTCACACAAAAAAAGTTTACCAGAAGCTATTTTAATTTTTAAGCCGCAATCAGCTCCTCCTTACATGTTTGTAGCTCGAATGACTAGAAATAAGTGTTGGATCAAGCAAAATCAGAGTTCACAAGCGCGTAATTATACTCACAAAAAAAAGCATTTACATCTATAATACATCAATTCGGTGAACGCATTGTATATTTGTCATAAATTCTTGGTTTATATAAAAAATCACTGGGTGTTTTACTAAATTTAATAGTTTTAGAAAAAAAATGTTATTAAACTTTCCTATTTTTAAAACAAATTAATACCTTCACAAATTCCCCTTTTAGGAATACCAAACTTATTTTCTTCCATGTTTTCTAATTAAATTATCCGTTATATGTGTCAATCTTATATTGTCTGCAGCAACGTTTTTATGTTGGCATCATTCTAACGCTATTTTTGTTTTCTTAACGATCATTTTCTTCTGACAACTGTCTGGCAGTCTGGTAAGTTTCTTTTTCTTACTATCGCTATTCTTGTGCCTTGCATCCTGGAGATGAGCCCATTCATCCCCTTCTGGTTTGCTTGACCTATTTAACAACTTTCTCTCATTTATTGAATAATTCGGTATTCTGAGTCTTGCGTCTTCTGTTACTTTTGGTTGCCAGTATATTTTTTTACATCTGCATCAGTTAAAGTGTTTGCTATACATATACGGTTTCATAGAAATATTTTACTGTTTCTATGTGCATCTAATATTTCTCTACACCACGCTTCCAAGCATCCTGGCGGAGTATCTTAAATGCTTTATTCACTTGTGGTCTTAGACAGCGACGTAGCCAAATTTTTCTTTTGAGAAGGTCTCATTCCTCGAATTTTGTTTAGCGGCGGCCATCTTAAGGCAGAAAAACGGGGAAAGACCTGTGAAAATTTGTTGGTATATATTACAACTTATTATAAGGAAGCGACATTAATTATTATGTTTCAAATCAGAAATGTGTTGATACAAGGTACAAAAATGATGTACCATTGCGGAATTATAAAGCGGGACAGTAAAATTTGCCTAAGTTAAATTGTCCGAATAAACTCAATGCAGATGCTATCCCAGCTACTTATATTACATTAACCAGTTCACTTTGGTTTATTGGCACATAATAGATAGGATTTCATAAATAATTAGGAAGACAAAATTACACTATTCAAATAGTGAAGAATGGCCTTACAACACTTGTCCCCGTTTATATTTCCGTGACTGTACCTATACAATGATAAAACATTAGTAATTGTACATTATCATTTTACAAAAGCAATCTCCTTGGTTTATTCCCTGCCACGATTCACAAATAACAAAACACATCTGCAGCAGATATTGAAATAAATGTACACTATTGGAATAAAAAGTGTACGAATTTACATTGATGTAACTGTAGTCTACACAGAGTTGAATTGTCAATTTTCATTCTAGACAAGTACAGGATGATTCTATAATACTTTTTCTTAATTTTAGAGGGGGCTCCAGCCTTTCGAGCTTCTCCCCTGGATACGCCACTTGTCCTAGATATTTCTAACATGAAGAACATCAAGAACATGAAAAACATAATTTGCTCAAAATTGTTATTTAAGACCAGTTTCGATTGTATTGGTTTTGAGGTAAAACTAGAACAGATTTGTATCTATATCGAAAACTTAACTGTTACACATATACTTACGAGTAGTTAAAGAACTTGTCTCGAAGCGAAGGCTTACGTTTTCTGAAACATCTTGTATGGTAGATATATGTTGTTTAATTCAGATCGTATTGTTCCAAGCCAATAGTTATTATTACATCTGTATATATATAAATCTGGTGTGATACACGCATACAACTTCCTTTTAGAGTGATCTTATAATTATCAAAAAAATTGATTTCCAATTTTTAAACAATTGTCAAAAATTTTCAAAAATTACAAATTCTACAAAAACGGTACAAAATATAGCGTTAGTTGAAGAGACAACTTTTTTCTAGAATTTTAAGCTGAATTCAAAAATGTAATAATATACCAGGTGTTCTATTTAAAATAGGAGTTAATAAAAAAACAAAAGAAACCCATTTTAGAAGTATTCAACTGTAAAATCACCTATTTCACATCAATACACATTAAAAATTTAATAAAAATGTGGAATTTGAAAAAAATCGTTAGAGCCGTTTTTGAAAAAATCGAAAAAACTGAAAAATTACGAGAGTAAACACCTAGTTCTGGTAATGCGATTTTTTTTTTCAAAAATTTGCTGTCGCATCTAGATAGTACACAAAACTTATATATGAAGTTTCAACGCCATACCTCTTTTCGTCTTTGCGATATTCGGTTTACAGACAGACAGACACAGACACAGACACAGACACAGACACACACACAGAGAGACCAATGAAAAAAATATGTTTTTTAGGTTCAGGGGACTCTAAAAAGTGAAGATCTGTTAAAAACTCAATTTCGAATTCTTGGGGTGAATCCAATAAAGGAAGTAAAAATTAATGTTAATTTTATTTGTCCCGTATGCGGTAGCGGGTAGACACTTTCTGTGATCCCGACAGAAATAGGTCTACTTCAGGGAAGCGACCCTGCCAACGCGAGCCTTGTTTCACCTCACATTACATCACACAGAGGAGAAACATGTCCTAATCCCTTAAATCCTACCTAAACTACCTTTAACCCTATCCACACTCCTATCCTATGGAGGAAGATAACGGGAAATCACCTCCATTATTTTTCCCAAGAGAGCTACATGAATACATTCAATTCGAAATATTCCGGAAGTAAAATAAGTTCCCCAATCGGATCTCCGGGGGGAGCAGTATTGAATGACACTGAACAGAGAAAATTAAATGGTCGCCGAAAGATCAATATAGGGACCTGGAATGTGCGCAGCTTGTTTGAAGCAGGAAAATTAGCAAACCTAAACCAAGAAATAAAAAGGCTTAACATTGACATACTAGGCGTCGCAGAAACATGGTGGCCTGACAATGGAGTATGCACCGTCCCAGGAGGTTCATTTTACTACTCAGGTAACCAGGATAAGAACCACCGAAAAGGAGTAGGAATATTCATCACAGAAAAACTTTCAACTAGTGTAATAGATTTCTTACCGTATTCCGACAGAATTGCTCTAATCAAACTCAAGGCCAAGCCTGCGAATCTCAACGTTATTCAGATTTATGCCCCCACGTCAGACTCCACAGAACAGGAAATCGAAGCATTCTATGGAGGAATAAAAGAGCTACTCAAACTCACGAAGAAACACGAAATTAACATAATTATGGGTGATTTCAACTCCAAGCTAGGAAAAGGACGGTGTGGTGACCTGGTGGGGCCCTTTGGACTAGGGGAGCGAAGGACAGAGGAGATCGTCTACTACAGTTCTGTCAAGAAGAGAATATGAAGGTGACTAATACTTGGTTCTGCTTACCACCTCGCCGGCTATATACATGGACGTCCCCAGCAGACAAACCAAACAATATAGTCCGAAATCAAATAGACTTCATACTCATTAACAACCGATTTGGGACTTCCATTACGAGGGCATGCACCTATCCCGGAGCAGACGTACCATCAGACCATGTATTACTTCTGGCATGTTTTAAAACTAGAATGGCAAGATACAATAGAACCAGCCACCCAAGAAAAATATTCTATGAACAACTTCGACAAGAAGACCTAAGAACTGAAGTAAGAACAGAAATTAATCACAAAATAGAGACAATAATAGCACCATTGATAGAGAGAGAAGAAAACTTGGATAACATATGGAAGTAAATGAAAAACGTCATAATAACCACAGCTGAAAACAAAATAGGATATCAGAAAAGAAACCACAAAACACCTTGGATGACGGACGAGATTCTCTTATTGGTGGATGAACGACGAAAATACAGATATCACACAAATCAAAGAGAATACAAAATCATACACAATCGAATAAGAACGATGATCAGGAGAGCGAAGAATGGTTGAAAAGGGAATGTGAAGAGATCGAAAACCTGCAAATTCTACATGACAATTTCAACCTACATAAAAAAATGAAAGAAACAGCTGGAATATACCGAAAAAAGACTTTCCCCATGATAACAAATGATCACAACGAAATCGCCAGCAACGTTGAGGAACGAAAAATCATCTGGGAAAAATATATTAAAAACTTATTTTCAGACGAAACAACGGAAAATAAAAATGAAAACACAGAAAAAGATATGACAGGTCCCCCAATAACAAAATCTGAAGTCAAAAAAGCCATCGACAATCTCAAGAGTAATAAAGCACCGGGATCTGATGAGGTTCCGGCAGAATTAATTAAACTATTAAACGACGGAGGTATTGCAGTTCTTCAGAAACTCCTCAATAAAATATATGAAACTGGCCAATATCCTGCCCAATGGCTTTTATCAACTTTTATACCCTTACCAAAAAAGAACAGTGCAAGGAAATGCGATGAGCATAGGCTTATCAGCCTCATGAGCCACACCCTAAAGCTATTCCTAAAGATCATACACCAGAGAATATTCAGAAAATGTGAACAAACCATCAGTGACTCACAGTTTGGGTTTAGACAAGGTATGGGCACGAGAGAAGCCTTGGTTGCAACGCAAGTACTTGTGCAAAACTGTTATGACCAGAGAACAAATGTAATCATGTGCTTCATAGACTTCGAGAAGGCCTTTGACAGGGTACAACACCAAAAACTGTTGCAAATTCTAAGGCGGATGGATATTGACCAAAAGGATATCCGATGTATTGAAAATCTATATCTGAACCAAACGGCCCAAATTAATATCGACGGTGAGACAACTAACCCAGTTGAAATTCGCAGAGGAGTCGGCCAGGGATGTGTTCTCTCGCCCCTGTTGTTTAACCTATATTCCGAACAGATTTTCCAGGAAGCACTTGAAGATGTTGAGATGGGCATCAAAGTTAACGGGGTGTGGATTAATAACATCCGATATGCGGACGATACCGTTCTAATATCTAATAACATGGATGATCTTCAACACCTAGTCAACGTAATAGCAGACCACTGTCAAAGGATGGGCCTTACAATAAACACGAAAAAAACAAAATATATGATAGTGACCCGTGAACCAGATACTTTCAGAAACTCCAGTCTATCACACGGAGGGGAACCTATTGAGCGTGTAAAGAAGTTCAAATATCTCGGAACATAGCTTAATGAAGACTGGACATCCGATTTAGACATAAAATGCCACATAGAACAGGCCCGAAGCGCGTTTGTGAAATTTAAGAGAGTTCTCACAAACGCAGACTTTGATTTGAACCTCAGAGTAAGATTTGTCAAGTGTTACATCTGGTCAATACTGTTATATGGAGTGGAGGGATGGACCTTGAAAATGGCCACAATGAACAAATTGGAAGCATTTGAAATGTGGATATACCGCCGAGTGCTTAAAATTCCATGGACGGCACGTGAAACAAATGAAAATGTTCTTAGAAGGATGAAGAAAGACAGAGAACTAATAACGACAATTAAGAAAAGAAAAACAGCGTACCTAGGACATATAATGCGTAACACAAAATATCAATTATTACAACTAATTATCGAAGGAAGGTATGAAGGTAAAAGAGGAATGGGAAGGAAGAAGATGTCATGGCTACGCAATATAAGACAATGGACCGGATTGAGAACAATGGAAGACCTAATACATACATCAAGAGACCGGAATAAAATGGAAAATGTGGTCGCAAACATTCAGTAATGGATATGCATTGGAAGAAGAAGAAGATGCGTTGCTATACCATTCACCCGATTACGATGAAATCTTGGTGAGTTGTGCCATTTTACAATAGGTGGCGCAGGGGTCGAGATATTTCGATAAATTGTATTTATGGTCCGATTTGGCTCATATTCAGAATATATGTTAGTTACATGGAAAAAATGGACCCGGTAGGTGGAGCTGGAGTCGAGGTATTTACGAAAATGTGTATTTATGGTCTGATTTGGCTCATATTCAGAAGATGTGTGTACAAAAACAAATTATTTTTGGGCAGAACAACGTCTGCCGGGTCAGCTAGTTATATTATAGTTTACAGCTACTTTTTTCGTTTCTTCTGCATCTAACCCATTTGTGCGTTGGGTACGAATCGTCCGTCCATCTTCGGCATTTCGTGCTATCTCTGGTCATTCTTCTTAGCCTTGTCCTCGCCAGTTTGATCTATGTTCTCCCTCCAGTTCCGACTCTACTTGAAAATTTAAAAATCTTACAATTATTATTCAACTGTTATTGAGAACATTTTCTTCTCTGCAATCTGTTGTATATCTAGAACTAAACTTTGTCAACAAAAACATGCTTAAAGCAACTTTATAGTCGCTTAAAGCATAATCTTCCATGTCCGACATGAAATCCTAATGAAAGACATATGGTAAATTGTTTCTTTGTATTTATATCCCCTGGAAATTCTTAAAGAATCGCAGAAAAAATAACGTGTACCTTTTCTAAAAATGTGTTTTCCACAATAGGTAGAGGAGAGGCTGGTACAGTTGCCACCTTTTCAGTAACCACTTGATAAAAAAAATGGAATATTAAAATACAATTAGTTGCAAACAAAACTTACATGTGGGTTTGTGGGTCCATGATAGTTCTAGTTCGGTTAATAAAACGAAATATAAATAAATACAATAATTATTTGTACTTTCCTCCTCTAAAAGACGAAGGAAGTATTGCAATCGCGAAAAAATCACCTTTCGAGGTTTCTTCTGATCTTCACGTTTCAGGGTCCCTAGATGATGAAAAACAGGTTTTCTCAATTCCGTCTGTCTGTCTGTCTGTTGTCGGTATAACTCAAGAACTATTTGTTGGAGGAAAACGATATTTTGCATACACATTATATACTTTGCTGTGGTCTAATAGCTTTTATTATATTTTATTTAAAATAAATATTGTTCTCAGAGTTTAATTAAAATTTGGCTCTAAATCTTACCTTTTGTCCACAGCTTGAGCATGCAATTGGACTAAGAATTGTTATAAAGACTCTTGTATATCTGGGTTACTGTTAGTAATGATTAAGACATAAACATTAAAAATCTATAGTGCATAGTATGAGACAATTATGTTTATTTAAAAATAATCTGCAATTATCATATGTTTATCAAGTTTTTATATTTGTTCGATTTCTAATTGAAATTGAATACACTTACTTTGTAATCTTCTGTCTTCGAGTTCTTTTATCTTCTGTGCTTTCCAATTATCTTGATATCAGCAACAGCTTTCCTTGTAGTTGGCAGCAATTTCTTTAGTAGTGTTAGTTTATGCACTCACTTAGTTTTTATTAATTTTGCACTTATTTTTTCCGTAGATCACTATTTACCCGTATGACATTATGTATCTGTACATGTCAGTGTAATATTCATTAAAAATTGACCATTAAATTCTGTTTTAAACTTGGACTTGTCAATCTTATTCAATAAATTTTTACACGCTATTTGTTCAGTTATTTTAAAATACCCGCCAAAACCATTGGTTATCAAACAATCGATAATACAGATTTCTACTATTAATCGTAATGACTTTTCTAGTTGTCATTAATAATAAATTTAGGTTAACAGCTTTCAATTGTGCATGTCTCTAACCGCATTACGACATTAACCCTTTTATCAACCAAATATGTAGGATTAAGCTTTTGTGTTACATTTTACTATAATAGTTACCTCTTTCGGATAAATCCTGACTCATGTGTATTACAATTGCAATCTTAACTGGACTAATTAAAAATGAACTGCAAATACCATTGTAAGAAATACAAACCCCAATGATAAAACCAAATTAGCATAACACATATCCTTTAAGGAACATTATTTTTTAAGCTGCTTTATTATTATGTAGTTATTAAAATGCTTTGTCATTTCATGATCATATCAATAGCTACCTGGCATGAAACCGAAACAAATATATACAGGATGAGCACCTTAAAAAATAAAATATGTTTATTTCTACTTTAACTGAGAAATAAATAAAAGTAGCAATTTGCACATACTTCAGGTCCGTGAAAAAAGGGAACCAACAAATACACAACAAATTTAATGAAAATAAAACATAGGTTAACAATAAAAGCGTTCTATTTAAGGCAGCCGGATCGCACCGATCGGAAGCGTCCTTGGTGAGCGAAGCAGGGAACGCGTGGGTTACTTCGGGCTTCGTGCAGATCATTGAAATTGCATTCGTTGGCTTGTTCGCAGACGCTGAAGTACGAATCCCATCGCCGGTAATGTTTTTTGTTTGACAATTTATATAATTTGTATTGCCAAGTGTTTTCGTTTATTGTTTCAGTATTATTTCGCACGCGAAGATATTTTCACCCCTATTTTCCTTTGATTCTTAAAATTGAACATCGAACTCAGATGTTTTATCATGTGCAAAATTATTACTAGGTTCTAGTTGATCATCATGCACTATGTCCGTTAGAGTTGCAACCATAAAGTCATTCTCGCCAAAAACTAGGTCATTTAATGGATAAGTTCTTATATATATTGCAGACCAATCCAATTTGATTATTTTTAATCACGTGAGTAAGTTTGACAAATCAGATCACACTTGAAGTGATTATTACACACAACTGCCACATGACTGTCATCAGCCAGTAAAAACCATGCAGTTTTTGAAAATGGGCCAATCCCGAACTGCTTAGCTGATAAGCGCCCGTGGGCTGCTTACCAAGCGATAAGCTCCCTAGGGATGATTATCGACCCCGTGGATGGTCTCATAATTAGAAATAGAAATGCAAGAAACAAGCAATTTAAGTTTTTTTGTATTATTAGATCAATTTTAAATCATAATTCGTATACGGGTTTTGTGTAATAATCTTCAAAATATAAACGCGGGCGACAGACTTACATATAATTTTGCCCGTACCAAGAGCCATCGTGCTGGTTGCCCTTAGAAAACTGCCCTCGGGCAAGCCTCGGGACAGTTTTCATTGCAACCAGCACTCGACCCTTGGCGTGTGCAAAATTATCAGCAAGTATGTCGCGCCCTTGTTATATTACTATTGAAAACGACCCTAGGGTGATTTGCAATCACCATGGAAACTACCTAATTAAATTTCAGTAGTATCCTATGACAAGTTGGTGGCACTGTAAGTCAAATTCGAAGTTAGCAGGTTAGGTTTTGCGTCAGTCTGTGTCAAAACTGACGCAAAACTTAACCTGATAACCTCGAATTTGACATAGACTTACAGTGCCACCAACATATTATTATAATGAAGTGTCACATTAATTGGTCAGAAAAATGGCTAATTTATTTAAGAACTTATCTTCGCCTCGGGTTATTTCTAGGCAAGCACTTTCGGGTTGTTATTTGTCAAAATTATTGCGGGTGATTATCACTGCCCTTGGTAAATTACAGCTGAAAATTTTCTCTAAATGCCGAAGTAGAATTTTTTGGACAAAATGCAAGTGGATAAGAGTCACGTAAAATTTCAGAATCATATACCCCTTCATTCAGGCGTTGGAGCCGATGGCTACTTGTGTGGTGGCAGAGTTAGTAGCATGATATTGTTTTCCTTTGCAAGCTGTATCATTTCTAAAGAAATATATAACTCTCATGGTGATCCATGATTAGCAAAGTCGGATAAACGATTGGCATGGGTGTCATCCATTGTCAGCCATCTTCTATTCAGAGGGTGCAGCAAATAGTCCCTGATGGGGCATTTTTGATCATAAAGTCCTTCCTAGGGAAAACTCAAAGCTGTGGTATCGAGTTGCCTATAGCACATGGTTACTAAAGTTGTTCCTTCATTAAAGACTATGTGCCCTAGTTGTCTTTGTCCTCTTCTCGCAACTACTTTTTCAGTTTTCTAAACGGTTGTTAACGCCGTTTCGTCGACGTTGTAAATTTGACTTGATGCAAAGCTGAAACGTCCATAAATCTATCTGTGATTGTTGAAGAACTTTGTAACAACTGGTCAATTGAAACTCATGGTCCTAGCAATCAACGTTGCCTCCGCTAATCTTAAGGATAGTTCTCTGTTCCATTTCACGTCAACCAGAATTTTCCAGCATTTTCTGTCCATCACTTAGGCATTTTATCTTGTTGTAAGCGCCAATTTGGGCACTTTTTAAAGTGAGCCCTTGGTGTAGCCTGGTGTTGGTTTGCAGGTAATTACTAAGCTATTTCTCCATCTGTAGTGAATATATGATTGACTGGATAATTTGCATTTCCTTAGGTATCGCCTCAATGTTGTACAAAGAATATTATACTTTCTAGCCGTAGCTTTTTTAAATGATCCACCATTAATTACATCGCGTATAGCGTCTTTCGTATCTGGCGGCAGTTTTGTCAATGCCAGCGTTATTTGGTTCTGCTCGTGTCATATTTACATCTATAAAAAATATAACATTAATCAGCAAATTGTAATAATAATCAAATTAATAAATAGGCGGAACAATGACCTTAGTTTATAAATGAAAAACATCACTGACCATTGTTTTTATATTATTCAAGGCCACTGTACCAAAAACTATAGGTTTTGAAAAACATAACCTAGGACTTAATAAATATAGAGTGGAGTTCACATTAAATGCTTGTATTTATTAGGACAGCATGCGGTTTAACACATTCAAAATTACCACTTAGTGAAATTTTGCAAGTTTTAAAACTTTCCACAACACTCTACAAACGCCTACGACTGTAATACCAACTATTTACATACAAACTTAATAAATATTTAAAAGTGGCCACTGTACCTGAATGACCACTGTACCCGCATCTCTCCTACACTATGGGATTTCCTTGTAATAAAAAAATAAACATATAGATTACTGAAATATTGATCTTGCCACAATATTTCACGTTTTGTCTTTAATGATACAACGTCCAAGGGGCCTACCGGCAGGACAGTTTGTCCTGCCGGCAGGCCCTAAAATTGAATGTGTGATTTTATATATGATGCGGTCCTTCTAGAAGTACAAAAATGTCACCAACGGAAAGTGCGTAAAATTTTGCCTATCTCTTGTGCAGGTTTGAACTCGATTGTTCAAACCGCATAGAAATTATCGGATGATATTGGTTTGCGAGTAGTTTCTCTCCGTTAGCAGTGGCGTTCGGACGTTTGTTGCTCCGCTGCACAATAATGGTCACAAAAATTAAGATAAACGATCGTGTATTCACGAAAGCTACGAATTTTGATGATGGCATCAACAATTGGAGTCTGTCTATGTTTGGATCGGGACATAAAACTATAAATTATAGATTAAGTTTGTTTCTTGTTATTACCTTTTATGTTTCTTGTTTTTACGTTTGTACTGAATGGAACACAAGTTTATTTTTATATCACAGAAAAAGAATAAATATTGTTTATTTTATAGTAAAAGCGCATTTATTTCCTAAAACCTACAAAAAAGAAACGTATCCAAAAAAACATTAGACTACGCCACTAGAAAAAGGAGATGTACTGCCCGAAGCTAAAAAGTCCTGCCTGAAGGACAGAACACATTAGAAATCAAAGGCCTGCCAGCAGGACAAAGTGGCCGGTACAACTGTCCTTCTGGAAGCTCCTTCCGGCAGGACAGTTGTTTGGACGTTCTATCATTAACAAATCACTATCATATCGAGTTTTAGAGCTACATAAACTCCAGATATTTTGTATCTCAAAACAAAATCAGCATCATATCTCGAGGGAGCATTCATCATCTGCCTAGTTCAATCTATTTTAGATGTAGCCCCCCTTGAATTAAATCTTTGTGCATTCCTTGTCTTTTACACCCAATCGTCACCCACCTCTCTTTTCACATCGTCCATCCACCTTTTGGAAGTCTTCCATTAAATCGTCTTCCTAGACGAGGTCTCCATTGTATCACCACTTTCGTCCACCTGTCATCCTCCACCCTAGTCTTTACATCTTTTAGCCATGTGTTTGATTTTTCTACACAACTATCCGCAGTGTTGGATTGGTTAAAAATGCCTAACTAGATGACCATTTTAGTCACCCAATCTTAAGTAATTAAACTTTACGTTTGCCCATAGAAACTTTTTTCATGTAATAACCGTATCCTTGCTAAATTGTGGCAAATTATATTTCTTCTTTCTGTCTTAATAAGGCACATTTAATTTACTTGTTCTTCAGGTATGACACTTCTAGATGAAGAGTTTCTAACTTTCTCACTATGCTAAATATAGCAATCTCTGCTCTGTTATTACGTTCGTAGTTCATCTTTTTCGTTTTATTATCTGAAAACAAATATTGTACATTAGATAATTTTAATATCCGGCCATATGTTGCCACTCCATAACGATGACGAATAGCTTGCTTATTTTATCTAAGCAAATTAAAAAGTGATAATTATAACCTTTAAAACCGCATAGACTATAACTATGGACTCATTTATTTAAGCATGAAGTACCAAAATACGCAACTTGTTTGATGGAATAGCAATGAACTGGTAACCGCTGAGACACCTAGCACACAAACTTTATCGGAGGCTCTAGACGTATCTTATTTAGCTTAGTTCTGACTACATTCATTGTTTTTATATTCTCAAACAATGCTACATAACGTTTTATAACTCTAATAACTTCTAGTGTTACGGCATATAAATTAACTTCATTCCTCCCTCTTATTGTGTAGTCATTTATTCAAACAGATAACACGCAACAATCCTGCAGCTTAAATTTATTGGAAACTATGTACTTAACGATAATCACCCTGCCAGCCAGGTATGTCACTAACAGTTGTCTAATCTCGTTTCAGAACAGAAGCAGAAAAGAGCTCAGTTCTGGAGCAAGCAGAACTCCGTGGCCCCCCATGAGCCGTTGTTAGCAACCGTTTGTAAACAAACCGACCGAACGTCCAGACTCGAGTTCAATTATCGAAGTGGCCTAAAGGTTTGCGCTTCGTTTAGCGGTGTCGTCGTAATCTATAACTTAATTATTAATCATTCCAGATTGTACACACGGAAATGTACGAGCCTGTGTCCGACGGCTGCGTCACCATCATTAGTCCCAAGTACGGCGGCAGGAGACCTTACGACCAGAGCGATGCCGAGGAGGAGTGCACCAACGCCGTCTACGGAGACTGCAACAGGAGCAACGAGCAGCCTCCCGACAAGCCTCCGAGGAGGAACAAGGTGAAGAAGCAGTCCTCCCTCGACTGCACAGTGCTGAACAGGAGGAACTGTGACAAAATGCGGACTGGAAACGGGGACAACTACATCGACGTCGACCACATCACCCTGGAGTCCGATCGGAATTACAAAAATCGGTTTCACTCCATCGGGGTGCAAACGTCGCACTTGGTTCCCTACAGGCTGCGGTTCTGGCCGAGACTGAGTTCCGATATTAAGTGCGATCCTTCCGGTAATAGTTCCCTAAAAGACAAGTTGCGGTGCTGTGGACGGACCTTAAGTCAGTGGTTCTTTTCCCAAATCGGACTTACCATCATTTTGTTCAACTGGGCTCTCCTGGGAGCGGCCGCCTTTTATAAAACTGAAGGTAAGTAGCCAGTGTTGAAATCAGACTGATTACTCCGAGGGGGAAAATGAAACGTCTGGGGGGGGGGGGTATTTTTACCTATTCCCGCGAAATCCACCCATTCTTTTATAGATAGAAAAAACATGAATAAGTAGTGGTAATGTTTCCGGGGGTGAATTTTGTTCTACCCGGAGGGGAATTTTTCCCTCGGTCACCCCCCTGGATTCAACACTGTAAGTAGCCCAATTTTTGACCACACTGTATGAACATAACCATAACATCATCGATCTTGAAGCAACCAACAAAACAAGTATTTATACTGACACATTACTAGTTTTTTTACGGATATTCAGAGTATTCCAGGAGATTACAAAGGGCACAGCAATGAATAACTTTGGCAAATAAACCCCTATCCTAAAACGCACCGTTTCGGCACTACGGCAACCGTAAGATCAAAATTAGTAAGTACTATATTAACTAATGGTTTTTCCATTAATATAATCATAGTTACAACAAAAGAATCTGCTTCTATGACTCACTAGAAGAATTATGCAACAGCCAACTCATTTTGTACAACTTTTAATGAGAAATGCGTGGAATACTATCAAAAGGGACGAAATTCTAAACCAAATCATACGATCAGCAGTTCTACTAGTTATAGTAGTAATCGTAGTAGTACTATTAGACGCTATAACAGAAGACAATCAACTCCTAGCTCTCTAAAACAATTGTCTGTATCTACTATCAAATAACAAGTTGTTTTGTACATCGTTTAATGCTACCAATACAACATTCCATCCACTCCCGCTATTCTAATAAGTATGTTATTAGTACAATGTTGTTTTTGTAGGGACGTAAGTTGATTTTACCGAAAATGTGTAGCTTGATATTGACGACGAGGCCTAAGCAACTTACTGACGTCGCTAGGCAACGTAACTATTTTACCAGCGTATCAGTTGATACCTATGTTATACAGATCTTTAGTAATTCATTCGAATACGCGGGTGTGGAAAAATCTAATATGCAACTCGGGAAGTAAGTCTCTTTGACTGTAGTAAATTTCAAATAAGCACGCAGTACTTCAAGCTACTACTCATACTAATCATAACTATGGCCGTGATTGGTCGAAACAAAGTCATCATTACAACCATCTGAAAATCAAATATTTTTTTTCAAAATTGTCAATTTGACATTCAGAATGAATCCTGCAAATATAAAAGGAAAACTAATAAATAGTAGATAAAAGAGGCTGTCCTACAATGTTTATTTGAATTATATAGGACGAATTTATTCTAAAACATGAGCAGTCATAAAAACTTATAGGTATTTTCCGAATGTAAAATTGAGTTTTAGTTCAGAGCGACATCTACTGCATTCTTATTTGAAATTTAGTATAGTCTCCGACTGATCATCGACTGATAAAAGCTATTTACTTTCCTTGATTATTTTTGTATTATGTGCGCGAAATTAATTATTTTAGAGCGTAGAATGTTACTTCTTTTGACGAGAAGATAGCAGAGTTAAAAAAGCCATTCGAAATCGTGAAATTAGAATATTTTAACCAACTTTTGTAGGTTATGTTAACGTCGGTTGACGTTTACCTATCGCCCCGCCGCGCCGTCTACAAAAAGTCGTAAAACAGTGGATTACTTCACTGCCGATTTGTCGTATTTTAATTACGATTTCGAGGTACTTCACTGGCTATTTAAAAACAAAATATTAATAACAAAAAGGCGTTAACGGAAGGGTATTGATACAAGTACAGCATTAATATACAGGGTTAGTCATGAATGGGTTCCTTCTGACCAAAAGTTGAATGCAACCCAAAATACGAAGAACGCCTATAACTTGATACAATATTTAATATGATTAATAAATTGAAACAAAGTTATGTGGGTGAAAATGTCAAAATATAGGTACCGTAATAATTGTAACGAAAGCGTGTTAAAGATACTCCAGGCACATGTGGCAAAAAAAGGTAAAAGAAGTGCAAAGAAGTTAATTACGGTGATTCACGATTGTCGTCTGTGTGACCATAGCCAGCTTCATCTGTTTCCGCTAGCGACCACGCGTCAGCGGGTATGAATGAAGCTGGCCATGGTGTGACAGCCAGAACAACGACACAAGGACAGAAGTGTAGGAAAAACTACTATTCTATTTAAAAAAAAATAAAATAAATAGAAGCCGCAGCCAATTGTATTGTTGGTTGCGTTTGAACTTTGGTCAGAAGTAACCCACTCATGGCTAACCCTGTATCATAGGGTTATGTGCCAAAATATGTAACATCCCTTTTTCGTGCAACCTTCTTCTGTAATACAGCATATGAATATACTCTATCCTTGTTGCAATTGCTAGCACAGCACCCTAGATATAGATCACAACATGCTTTTTTTTGTTTATCAAAAACGTATGTTTTTGACTATTCAACACTATAACATATAAGCCAATCACATTGCAGACATTTGCTTTTTTCAACCAATAACAGCAGTATATCACTGAATATTGGGCACCATGCAAAATATTCACAAAACAATGTACGTACTCAAAAAATAAATAGCCTTGTTGCGAAGTATCGCTTAGCAACGATGTTCTGTCCTTAGTGATATCGCTAGGTTACGTAACACTAAACCCCAACAAACTGTGTGGCTTGTTTTAAAAATTTTAAAATGCTGTGTTTTGGAAGGATTCCGCTGAATTTAATTGAGAATGAATAATTATATTAATTGTTGGAATATTTTTCAATAAAGTTAATCGTTATGTATTAATATTGTTAAATAGTCGTCCCAAATACCACTCGAAGTGGATATTTTTTTTTAAATATTTTGCCATTTCCATAGAAATTATTGCAAATTTCACTCAACAAATTCACATTTAAATGTCACTCGGCTTCGGCTCGTGACATTTTTGATGTAATTTTGTATCGTGAAATTTAAACGCAATAATTTACATGGAAACGATAAAATATTTGTCAAAAATATATCCACTGCTTGTGGTATTACCCTTGATTATTACACCTTGTTATGAATGACACATGAAATGTCAAACTCAAATATTTATGGTGGCATAATAAACCAGTGTGCATTTTACGTTTTCTACATCAAGTTATTATAATGCATGAAGTGATTTCTTCAAAATTGCAAAGAACTACATTCGTCTTTTTCCCTGAAAAACATTTGTTGTGAAAAACACTATCTCCAAAATATAGTCATGGTGCTGAAGTGTATCGTGTGTGGTGCCACACAGAAAAGTAATTCTCCGGTCTCATTTCATAGGTTATTTATTTAAAATTTTACAATAAAGGGTTACTCGTAATAATTAAGTATAAAAAATCCATAAATCTAAGCTCAAAATTATCACATATAATCTCATAAAAGCATTAATTCTTTCCGGAATTTTTTTTTTGTGCGTCCAACAAGGTCGTCCCCGGTACGGTCAGAAGTAACGACAGATCAATAAAAAAACCAATTAGGGCAGGATGTGATATGTGTTATACGTTTGGCAGTACTGAAGTGTCAGTCTATGTCAAACTCGAGATTTGCAGATTAAGTTTTACGTCAGTCTGTGTCAAACAACAAACAAAACCTAACCTACTAATCTCAAATTTGACATAGACTGACAATACACTTCAGTACTGCCAAACGTATAACACATATCACAGCCTGCCCTAATTGGTTTTTTATTGATCTGTCTGTACCATATGATCGAAAACTTTTATCCTCTAGAGAGCTGTGGAATTGTTTTGTTAAAAATTTATGTTGGCAGTCGTTGCGATAAAAGTCACATTGGCCTTTTATATCTGTCAGTTTTAAGATTATATCAGTAATGCCATTTTAGCAAATACAAAAATGTCTGTTGAATACATAAAAATTTTAATAACAAAAACAACTACAGCTGTTCAAAGTAGTTTCCTCCATTTTCCATACCTAGCTCCACTTTGTGTTCAGTATAAAACATTCTGTCAAAGAAATAATTCTATCAAAATTGTATAGGTTATATTATTGAGTACCTTTACTCACCACTGCCAACATATTTTTTTTTAATTCACAACCCTCTAGAGGGTAAAAGTTTTCGATCATACTTTATGTTTTTAATCTTAGTCACATTCAGTCACTAGCTGGCCAACGAGTAATTACCATAGCACAAGCCAAGTAAATTGGTGCTGGAGTCTTATTAGACTAAAGCTTAACTTTTAATTAATTCTTGGAACTGCATATCCAATCCGGGCATTGGTAATACCACACTTCTGCCATACACAATTGTATCCAACAACTTAATAAATACCAAAAACATATAACTTTTGTATTAACAGTTGTGAAAACTCGAGTGAGTTAAATTACTTATCTGGGTTATTTATTGTAACCCACGGTGTCAAGGGTAACGTGGGTTATGATGTAAACAAGCTAAATAATCCACAGTTTCAAGGGCATCGTGGGGTATGCTCTAAACAAGCTAGTAATAATTCAGTTTACTTGTTTAAAACGAACTAGTAGAAACACCATTTTATTAATAACATATAAAATGTTATGACAGTGTCAAAAAATTCATTTTTTTGTTATTTAAAAAGAGATTTTAGAGATGTATTTGATAAATCGTTGTATTGCACTCGTGTGGATTGTATATTAACCACTCAATAAAATTAACCACTCCGCCTTACGACCATGGTTAAACTTTTCCACAATTATACAATAAATAACTATTTTCATCTAATAACTTTATTAGAAACAAAGTAATTACAAAAACTTACTACAGTACCAAATTACTATAATGAAATAGCTTTTTACTGCAATAATATGGCTAGCATTAAAACTCGGAAGCTTAGAGGAATTCGAAATTGACCGCCACTGAGTCAATACCAGCTGAAAAATAAGGCCTAAGCTCTCCAGCCTGACGTCATCACAAGTAGGTCTAATTGGCCAATGATTGAATTTACTTCGTCTCTTACTCCAGCTCGACCCTCGAAATAAGAGTCAATTCGACCTACTTATGCTGACGCAGGCCGGAGCGCTTACGCCTTGTTTTTTAGCTGTTACTGACCGTGTAGGCGCCATGTGTTTCTAGTGATATCTATTTTTACAAGTAAATTATTTCCTGAACTAACTTCCATATTTTAAATTACTACTTTTATTACATTTACACGTGTCCTCTATTGAAATCTATTAGAAAAACAACCGATTATTAAAAACATAAGAACATGTACATGCTATTTTCAGTGCTATTATTTGGCAGGTAGTACTACTGAAATCTCTTTGCTTCTTTGTGATCATTCAAAGCCACAACAGAAAAAGTTGTTAAAAATTAACCTTACAAACGTAAGCTCAATCTGGAAAACCTTCTCCAACAATATTATGTATCCACTGCTTCCTTCTCTCTTCATTTCTAATCCCTTGGGGTAGTAAAAACAGTCTTACATCTTTTTCGGTGCGTTCGCTATAATTTACTGCACAGCAACACGGAATTTTAAATAATCGCTAATACAACTAATGACAACTGATATCTTGGAGTAAACATGGCGACGATGGCGACACATCACGGATCACATTAATGCGGTACTCTTTTTTATATACTGGCTCTGGGTTTACCTACAGTCACTATAAAATTACCCATAGCGTAATATACAGTGACTGAAGCTTTTATCTTCGTTTTTATTTTTAAAAGCCTCACCGGGACCGGAGATCGAACTCGTGACCTTTGGATCAGTAACCAACCCGGCTATAAGCCTATAACGCTGTTTCTATCTGTTAGGTTCTAGTAATCTAATTAGTGAGTGTCTAACACAGTTTCCAATTTTGAAAGATCTTAAGTAAAATATAAAATAAAATTACAAAATTGAATTTATGTTTTGCTATGCTATTATTACTACTCACATTGCTTCTATTAAATTTTAATAGCGTGTAAACCGATAGAATTGCATGACAGACTACTAACTACAAATTAAATAATCGATAATCAATTAATAATATGCAACCGTAGTATAGTAAAAACAACTGCTTTCATTATAATGTAGAGAGCTATCGCATGGCACGCATTCACGATACAAAATCACATCAAAAATGTCACGAGCCGAAGGCGAGTGACATTTAAATGTGATTTTGTTGAGTGAAATTTGCAATAATTTCTATGGAAATGGCAAAATATTTAAAAAAATATATCCACTTCGAGTGGTATTTGGGACGACTATTTAACAATATTAATACATAACGATTAACTTTATTGAAAAATATTCCAACGAATAATATAATTATTCATTCTCAATTAAATTCAGCGGAATACTTCCAAAACACAGCATTTTAAAATTTTTAAAACAAGCCACACAGTTTGTTGGGGTTTAGTGTTACGTAACCTAGCGATATCACTAAGGACAGAACATCGTTGCTAAGCGATACTTCGCAACTAGGCTATTTCTTTTTTGAGTACGTACATTGTTTTGTGAATATTTTGCATGCTGCCCAATATTCTGTGATATACTGCTGTTATTGGTTGAAAAAAGCAAATGTCTGCAATGTGATCATGTCCATTGCGCTTAAGATTAGGACTCGTGCTAGCGCACTCGTCCTAATCGAGCCTAAGCGCAATGGACATTCCTGATGAAACAGCAAAAATACTCGACATAACTTTGACTACTCATGGTATTGTAAGTGATTATTTTTACTTCCTTTTACAATAAAGGAAGTATTGCATTCACCCCAAAAATTCGAAATTGAGTTTTCAACAGATCTTCACGTTTTAGAGTCCCCTTAACCCAAAAAACATTTTTTTTTCATTGGTCTGTCTGTGTGTCTGTCTGTCTGTGAATAGAATATCTCAAAAACGGAAAGAGGTATGGCGTTGAAACTTCATATATAAGTTTTGTGTACTATGTAGACGAGACAGCAAGCTTTTGAAGAAAATCGCATAACCGGAAGTAGGTGTTTACTCTTGTGATTTTTCAGATTTTTTCGATTTTTTCAAAAACGGCTCTAACGATTTTTTTTAAACTATACATTTTTATTAAATTTTTAATGTGTATTGATGTGAGATAGGTGATTTTCCAGTTGAATACTTCTGAAATGGGTTTCTTTTGTTTTTTTTTCTATTTTTTTTTTAACTTCTATTTTAAATAGAACACCCGGTATATTATTACATTTTTTAATTCAGCTTAAAATTCTAGAGAAAATTTGTCTCTTCAACTAACGCTCTATTTTGTACCGTTTGTATAGAATTTGTAATTTTTAAAAATTTTTGACAAATGCTTAAAATTAAAAATGAATTTTTTTACTAATTATAAGATCACTGTAAAAGGAAGTTGTGTGAGTGTATCACACCAGATTTTTTAAACAGTCCTATCAGCCAATAGTAATGAAAAAAAATCAAATCTACCAATAGCATCAAAATTACACTGACTATTTGCTAGTAGCATCAAAATTACACTGACTATTTGCTAGTAGCAAATTACAGCGACTATTTTTTCACAAACCATTCAATTCGTTCTTCTGCTGTAACACAACTAGCTAAATGTGAAGTAGGTGAGCAGCAGTTGTTAAAAATATCAGGACACTCATCTGGAAGCTCCATCAAACCCTATCTACAACTTGAACTGTTTAAAAAAATAATCACGCCGAATTACATTCGTGGTAATATATTTTTTTTATATAATTTTAACTACATTAGCACTCATCTTTGTTGCTATTAAGATATCTCACTAGTGGACGAAGTGAATCTAGTTAAATGTATCAAAAAATTATCACCACTTATGTAATTACCGTTTATTATTCAACACTATAATAAACGAACCAATAAAATTGATTAATTTGTCAGAAACGGCCAATCAAAATTTGCTGTATTTGAAAACACCTAATGTCTCAGTGATTTGTTTCAATGATTTCAATTTAGTGAGTATCCTTTGACTGACATTTCGCCAAAACGTCAAAGTGAAGTTTGCAAATAGTCGTCGTTCTGAAAATTAATAGTAATCGTGTTGGAAGCTCGAAAATGATAAAAATGTGCTCCGTCGAACACGATAAAATCAGTCATAAATCCATATTGTTGAATAATTTTTCGAAATACCACTCAAAAAAATTTTAAGAGATTTTTTGTTTACATAAAAATTATTGCAAACTTCTCTCAACAAAAACTATTAAACGCAGTTTTAGTTTCGAGAAATTTAAACTCAATAATTTGAGTGTAAACGAAAAAATCTCAAGAGATTTACACCTGTGGTATTACCCTTGCAAATTGTTTCCCCACAACGGATATTAACTTCCACTATCTCGAATTTAAATTGCTAGATATCAGTTCTCTTTTTCGAAGAATCATCAAATAGTTATTAAATGTTTATAAAATTATTCTTTACTAGTAAGCGTCTAATTCACTACTTCGCGTTTTACAATTTGTAGTTGATGTTATAAACTTGTCAGTTTCGATCCATGCCTGTCGAAACCCCTATTTTTTCAATAGAGCTGAGTTTTCCTCGCTCTAGTAGCAGGGAAAACTACAACAAAAATCAACAAAGTCAATTGCTCATTACTTTCCTTAATGTACTTTCTGCGTCAGCTATATTCAAACATCGATTTTTCATTAATTATTCAGAAACTACTGCTTGAATGAATATACAAAGCCAATACTGAACAGGAATTTATACTCCTATAAGTAGCGTATTGGTTAACAAAATATTAAATTCTGCCACTGCACAATTGCAGGTATACGAATTTATTGATTGCAATTCTACGTTAACGTATGCCGAAATATGATAAATTAAAGTGGCGATATTTTGAAGATACAAGTCCTTATTGTAAATTTTAATATTAGCTACTGCCATGTATATCTTAAATTAACTCAAGAAATAATTATTTTGGTAAAGTAATTTACATTTAAACAACTCAAAATTATCATGTTTTTAAGTTAACGTTCTGAATATTTTCTAAAATTATTAAAATAATCTTAATTTTTCTTTATGTGAGAGAGATGAGACACCAAATTTGTTCCTGGCGCCTCCACCAAATACCAACTGTTGCTGATACTCTACCATATTGAAAATGTAGTAATACAACCTAAGATGTGATTGATTTAGTTATACTGTATTTACAGTTACTAATAGTAATTTACGATACAAGTGCGTAAAGCTAGTCTTTAGTCACGAGTGGGGCAGAGTTAAAACTTCGCTCACTCGCGTTTTAAGCCCCGCGAGTGACTAAAAATGCTTTACGCATGTGTATCGTAGAATATTTTATCTCCGATATAATCTAGAAAACACGGTAAATATAAAAAAATATTTTAAATGTAAATTAGGATTACTAACTACCGGTCGTAATTTTGAATTGTTAAAAATGTAAAACACGTCGCTACTGACGACGTGCACTGATGAAAACATTAAACCGTCGTTTTACAAACTTAATACTGCCAACTAAAAGTAAATTTTACACGCTGTGCTAGATAATAGTATATTACTTTACAAGGGATGTAGGTAAGATTTACACTACCGAGGACCGTTTGATGCCTGAGTGAGCGAAGCGAACAAAGATAGCAAGGTGCCAGAAATCTTTAAAAAGAAATTTTAAAGAATCGTCAAAAAATTTAAAAAAGAAATTCCTAGAACGCGATTGCAGCGCCACCTACCAGGTCCAATTATGAATGTAAACCATCCAGGAACCCACTCAAACACACACATAAAATTTCATCAAAATTGGTCCAGCCGTTTAGGAGGAGTTCAGTGACACACACGTAGAGAAGAATTATACAGGGTGTCTCAAAAAGAATGGGACACCGATTATCCATAGATTCCTTACGTCATAATAAATCGATTAAACCTAATATACCTTAGTACAAAGTCCCTTCAGTAAGAAGTTATAGGGCCTTGAAGTTCAATTTTTTATTTTTTATTTTTTTGTAAATTTCCACAAATGTAGAGATATCGATTTGAATTTTGGTATACATACTTACTATTATATACTACACTAATAGGAAAAATTTCATAAACTGGACTTGACTGAAAAGGGCACTTTAAATAACTTTCAAAACTTTTTTTAGCTCTAACTCCGTTATATGTAACATTTTTTAAAATTTTAGGTTATTCTCTGAAAGAGAATTAAAAGGCACAAAAATAATGTACTCTTAGTTCTTAAGCCTAAAAGCAACCGTTTACCGTAAAATGAACATCAAAGATTTTTGGTTGTCATTAAGATGTGCAATTATCAAGTAGCCATGATCACAAAAACAATGAGTAATGATTGTAATCTAGTAAACAACAACAAGAAATCAATTAATGACGTTGGTGACATCACGTTTTTGTCTTTTGTGCTTACGAAAATGCTGCGACATAACGAAACTATCAGCATTGGAGAATTCGTTATGTAGCGGCATTTTCTTAAACATAAGAGAACAAATTCTTGTCACTAATATCATGAATTGATTTATCACTGTTTTTTACTAGATGACCATTGTTTTTGTGATCATGCCTACTTGATAATTACATGTGTTAGTGACAACCAAAAACCTTTGATAGGTATTTTAAGGTAAACGGTTGCTCCCACGCCTATGAAGTGAGAGTACATTATTTTTGTGTATTTTAATTTTATTTCAGATAATAATCTAAAATTTAAAAAAATGTTACATATAACGAAGTTAGAGCTAAAAAAAGTTTTGAAAGTTAGGTAAAGTGCCCTTTACAGTCAAATTTAGTTTATGAAATTTTTTATATTAGTGAAGTATATAATAGTAAGTATGTATACCAAAATTAAAATTGATATCTCTACATTTATGGAAATTAACAAAAAAATAAGAAATAAAAAATTGAACTTCAAGGCCCTATAACTTCCTACTGAAGAAATTTTGTACTAAGGTATATTAGGTGTAATCGATTTATTATGACGTAAGGAATCTATGGCAAATCGGTGTCCCATTCTTTTTGAGACACCCTGTATATACAGGGTGTTAGGGAAGTCGACTAAAAAATTTCTAGGGGTGAATTCTTGGCCCAAAATCTGATGATTTAACTCAACTTACCTATATACAAAGTTGCTTAGCTTAGCCGCTAGAGGGATTTCTAAAACTACAGGGCATTTAAAAACTGTGTCACAATTAATTATCCATTCATATTTTTTTAATCACTACCAATTTTTTTTCTGAACAACTACTTTAATTTATAAGGTATTTCCTCTCTTACACAATTTTAGTTGGCTAAACAATTTAGCCACAAAAAAATTTTTGGTGGCTAAACCGTTTACCCAACTAAGATTTTGTAAGAGAGGAAATAGCTTCTAAATTAAAGTAACTATCCAGAAAAAAAATTGATAGTGATTATACAGGGGGTTAAATCATTTTAAAAAGCTAATAATGTTTAATGCCCTCTAGCGGCTAAACGAAACAACTTTGTATATAGGTAATTTGAGTTAAATCATCATATTTTGGGCCAAGGATTCACCCATAGAAATTTTTCGGTTGACTTCCCTGTGTAAAGATTATAAACTTTGAAAATTTTCCTCCAAGAAAGGTATTTTAAAGTTTTTTCATGCGAGAAGTTTTTGCATAATTAGGCTTTGAAACAGTAAGCCAACGTAGTTATGTGAAGTAATAGTTATTTACCTGACAAGTTCGGGAAAGTAATTTTCCCGAATGAGCACTTTGTTTGCAGCACAACCGAAGGAAGTGCTGCATGTAGTGCGAATTCGGGAAAATTCTTCCCGAAAGAGTTAGGTACAATGTTTTTTGTGACGAATAATTGAAAATATTCTAAAAAATAAAAAATATATATATTATGTAGTGTTTTACTACTTTACTGAGTTGGCAGCGCAAATCACTAAACTTTTATACATACCTTACGCACATGTTAACTTTTTTCGTAGATCAACACACTAAAGTGTAAGGTACCGCCATTAGTGATTTTTTATATCTATCCTTATCGCATAATTGCCCTAGTTTTTGTTAGAAAGTAAAAATTGCACCGCAGTGTTGGAAAAGTAACTTTCGGCGCATGGGGAATGACCGGGAAATATGAATTTTGAAGTCACGAGTACAAAAAGTATTTGGTTTTACACCACGTTTCTTGATTAATTGTATAAGAGATTAAGCAAGTGTATTATAATTAAGGTTGAAATAAGAGTCACTATGTGGCACATTTATCATAAAAATCACTCAGTTTTTAACTATAATAAAAAAAAATTGTTGCCATTAGGACATACAAATATATTATTAATTTTAGGAATAATTTGCAGTGTACTTTTATCAATATGTCTCATAATAAATACTGGATTCGTGGATACATTAATTTGGAGCCGTGATAATTTTTGGAGAATTATAATCCTATCTTTTTACATATGCATTAAAACAAAATTATGCTTGCGCTTCTCCTCCTTCTTCTTCTTCTTCTTCTTCTGTTTCTTCTTCTTGTTACCCTTCTTCGTCTTCGTCTTCTTTTCCTTCTTCCACTCTTTCCTTTTCTTCATTTGATTAGGATGAAATATGTTGTTCAAGGAGATAATCTACAGTCATCTCTGTGTTATCAATTTCGTCATCTCTATTGTATTGTTTGTATAGTGAATCGTCGTCTGGTTCATACAAGATTATCGGTGACAAATACCGTCAATCGGTAAGCAGTGGTGCCCAGCCACACACTGATCCATAACCCCTTCAACATTTGCAAAAGACCATGTTCAAAAGACAATCAGGAGCAGGAAGCTGGATGTTATTTTTGGCTCCAATAAATTATTTTGCTATTGTATGGAAACACTGGGAATCTCAAGTAAATTAATAAATCTGACAAATATGACGCTGCAAAACTCAAAGGGAGTAGTAGTAGTGCAGCAAGGAACGGCAGGGCCCTTTAAAATAAATGATGAAGTAAAACGGGGAACTGCGTTATCAACATTAATCTTTAACATAGTGCTCGATACAATAATAAGAGTGAACATCAAAGCAACAATAAACACGAAATCAGTGCAAGTAATCGCATATGTGTACGATATGGTAATCTTAAGCAGAACCTCACAAGACCTACAAGTTACATTCATTTATATGGAAAATCCGCTGCAAAAATGAGCCTGTTCATAAACGAAAATAAAACAAAATATCTTCAACTGATAAAACGCATCCACCAGAAGCAAGATTTAAAAATTGGCTCACATACATTTGAGGAAATCGACGAATTTATCAATTTAGGGGTACAGATAAACGCTTTAAATAACTTAGACGACGAGATAACAAGAAGATGTCAAGCGGACAGCAGAAGCTATTATCAGTTCAAAAATTTTATACATTCTCAAGTCCTCAATTACAACACGAAACTTAGAATATATAGATGTATGATAAGCCTGGTGATAACTTACGAATGCGAAACTTGGGCCCTAACAATAGAACAACAAAACAAACTTAAAAGCATAAAGGAATATATAAAAAGAATTTGGGGGGGGGATACTAGAACCAGCTGGAAGATACTAAAGAAGATATAGTTTCGAAATAGAAAAAATCCATAAAAGGAACAGCCATAGGTCGCTTTATCAAGGCACAACGACTAAGATGATTCGGGATGATTCAAGGATGAATCCGCAGAGAATGGCCAAAGCTATTATGGATTGGGATCCTGGATACAACAGAGCAAGATACAAGCCGTGAGGCATGGTAGCAATAAAAATCCAAAACTGGAGAGTAGTGATAAGGAATAAAAACACTGAAGAAGACTCGTAGAAAAGACTAAAACCAGCAAAGAGTCGTAACGTCTAAGAAGTGCCATCTTTAGGATTAAGTTCCTTATTTAACCACTTCTTTGCACTTGTTAATAAACTGTAATGAATGCTCTTCAAGTACTCTAGCTGTGGGTGGCAATAAGCTCAACGTTGCCAATTTCTTTCCTAAAGATTTAACGAAGCACAAATAATGATGATCATTCGTGGAAACTTCTTTAACTCGAGCACCATATGGCCCCGAAACATTCTATCGTATTAGAAGAAATTGATTCATAAACCGCATGGTGTTTGAAACCTTAAGCTGCAACTTGCAAGTTCTGTCGCCATTTTAAAGCTGCTGTTTTGCCTTTACTAACATGACCAGGCGTTGTGTCACACGCGTAGAATGCATGTAAAAATAAAATATGATCTCTGCAACTTCCATGCTCGTTGCAACTTCTAGAAGAGTAAATACTTCGTTCGACCTTTGGTTGCTTCAAGGTCGCTTCCAGGTTTACATTGTTATGTAGGTATTTTTGTAGTAAAGTCAATAAGAGCGCAGATTTTCCCGAAAATCTATTTTAACCCTTTCGCCCATTGTGAAACTTTATGCACGCAACCAATCGATGAGGACTTTTTATATCTTACCTAGAAGATCATAAGGTACGTGGATGCCAAAATTCAGCTTGGTTCAGTTTTTTCCAAAAAATTACCTCTGTTCTACCGGGTGTCACGTAAAAAAGACGCGGAAAAAAAGGGCGCGCGACATAAGGACGCGGACAAAAGGACGTGCGACAATTGGGCGCACTCGACAAAAGGACGCGCGACATAAGGACGCGGACAAAAGGACGTGCGACAATTGGGCGCACTCGACAAAAGGACGCGGCCACAAAATGACGGGTGACGAATGGGCGCGTCCTTATAAATTTCCTGAAATTTGAATTTAGAATAAGAGTAGGTTAATTATTAATAATTATTATATTTGAACGTGTTAATATAAATTTAATTTTCACATGTACAAATAGTTACGTAGCACTACTAGAATGCACTAGTTGAGGGATGTAACTTACTTGTGTGTGTCCCTGGGAACTAGTAAAATATGTATTTAATATATTAATAATAATTACACTAACCCTATTGATGCGCATTACCTACACATGGGAATAATGGCAAATGTTGCCTATATACCGGGTGAATTTTTTAAAGTGTTACAAGGCGAGATCTCGAAAACCGTTTCAATATTTTCATGAAACTTTTGTGAGGTAATAGGGAGATGGGGGGACATATTTAAACATATTTTTGACATTTACCTCCTATCTGTGTTTTGAGGGGTGGGGGGTAACTTTGGAATTTTAAATAGGATGACGTACTTTTGTTTATAAAATTAGAATCTACGTAACAAACTACGTATGTCTACAAAAGATTCTTTGATTCGCTGGAATTATGATTTATTAGGTTATAAAATTTAAAAAATGTGAAATTTTCGTTAAAACGTCAAAATTCTCAACCTACTTAAGTAGAACTAACGCATTTCTATGGAAACAAATTCTAATTTTTAAATAAGTGAACTTGATTTATTAGTAAAATGTATTTATTTTATAATTTCTATCAAAAATTAGTCACCATAATTCCGTAACCGAAAAAGAAAATCAAAAAATGTTTTGTACATATACGTAGTTTTTTACGTAGATTCGAATATTCTAAATAAAAGTGCATCATCCTATTTAAAATTCCAAAGTTACCCCCCACCCCTCAAAACACAAAAAAAAAGGTAAATGGTGAAAATATTGTAAACGGTTTCCGAGATATCGCCTTGTAAAACTTAAAAAAAAACTCCTGGTATAGTGCAACAATGGTGCTCGAGTTCATAAAAAGCCAAAAGGGCGAGGATACGCTGTTCTATAACGGATTTCTACATAAGAAGGACGGTATAATCAACGAGAAAAGTATTTAGAAGTGTGCCCGTTATAACAAGTGTACATGTCCCGGAAGGGCTCTTACTTTGGGTAATGAGGTAGTGAAGAGCACTCATCACAACCACGTTCCTGATGCTGCAAGTGTGGAAGCAAAGAAAGCTGTGACGTCCATGAAGAATGTGACTAGGAACATAGAATAATCTACTCAGGCCATTGTGGCTACTGTATCCGAGAAAACTTCCGTTGCTTCGGCTGCACAACTACCAACAGTATCTTCTATGAAGCGACGCATACAGAGAGTGCGCAACGTCCAAGAAGCTGTTCCTGCCAATTCTAGAAACTTAGAAGAACTCTAGTTTAGATACCAGTGATGGAGAACCTTTTCTTCTGCTTGATAGTGGTCCAGGTGAGAAAGAATTCTTTTATTTTTGACGGAACGCAATTTGGAATTTATGCAACAATGCGATCACTGATATGCCGACGGAACGTTTAATACAACACCATTATTGTTTAATCCAATGTACACAATCCATGTAGTTCAGTACATCAATGTCATCTCTACTGGAGCATACATACACCTGTCTTTTTCAAGAATTGCAAATACTTCAACCGGGATTGCGACCACAAACTATCATGGTATACTTTGAGAGAGCTGCTATCAACGTTTTCGGGAGTGAATTCCCTGTAGCTAGGATACGTGGGTGCTTTTTTCATTTCCTCCAATGTATATGGGTAATCAAGAAAATTCTGAATTCACTCTACACCTAAGACAACCAGCAGCACTTTCGTTCATCCCCGAAGAAGATGTCATTCGTGCATATGAAGACCTGATGGAGAGCAATTTCTTTCTATGTGACGAATGAAAATTTACTGTTGCCTATAACCAATTACTTTGAGGATACGTGGGTAGGTCGTCTGGACAAAAGAGGACGAAGGAGACCACCGTTGTTCCCATTGAATTTATAGAATTGTTACCAGTTGGTTGAGGAATATATACGACGAACAAATAATGCGGTTGAAGGGTGGCATAACAGCTTTTCATCAATTCTCAGCGGCGCCCATCCGAACATATGGAAATTTGTAAAACCGTTGAAGCAAGAAAATAGAATACGGATAGAACAGTACATTTCAGGAGTGGGGCCACTACAGAAGAGGGTATATAAAGACACTGCCCAACGAATTAAAAATATAGTTGGGGAATATGCCAATAGGCCTATTTTAGAGTATTTGCACGGGGTTGCCTACAATTTTCAATTACAAGTATAACGTTTTCAATTTCAAGTGTTCATTTATATATGTTTTTAAATATTTGGTGTATTCGTACGTATTATCATTGTATGTAAAGTTAAATTTATATTAACAAGTTCAAATATAATAATTATTAATAATTAACTTAGTCTTATCCTAAATTCAAATTTCTGGAAATTTATAAAAGACGCGTCCATTCGTCACGCGTCCTTTTGTCGCCATGTCTATTTGTCGCGTGCGCCCAATTGTCGCACGTCCTTTTGGCAGCGTCTTTAGTCACGCGTCCTTTTGTCGTATATCCCAGCTGGGGGAAACGGCCACGGAGGCATTTGAAATATTAAAAGATGAACGACGATGGGGCCTCGTCCCTTACACGATCGCAGCAAGAAACCCCAACTGACTAACTGACGATTAACATTGCAAATAATGGAGGAAATGGGAACCAGCACTGAAAGTATTAGAACCTTTTTGGAGAAGGGTTTGCGGAAAAGGATGGAGTGTTCAAACTTCGTTCAGCACAACTTGATCCCTGAGCAAAAAACCCATGAATTGGACAACTCTCGCAACTTCATTGCAACAGTGACCAAAATTTTCTGAATTAAATTGTTACTGATCACGATTCGTAGTGCTTTTAGTACAATTCAGTAAGCAAAGAGACAAAGAATATAATGGCGATCGAAGACGTGTACCAGAACAAAGAAATTCCGCTTCGAAAAATCGAAGGTGAAGACCATGAGTGTTACCGTCGCTAGTAGTTTTGTAGCATCCCCCTTTTCTCAACTTAAATTAACCCTAAAGGAAGACGCTTTGACGACGTGGAAGACATTCAACGGAATGTTATCGAACTGAATCCACTTCATAGCGGTAAGTTTAAACTGGCTTTCCAGGACTATCGTCGACTATGACGAATAAAAGTCAAGAAGGACTACTTCGAAGAGCGCTAGGAGTACTTTCCCTTATTATATAGAGACGTCACATAATACTTCGTATTTGAACGGTCTCGTTTCATATTTATTTAATCCCCTAAAAACCAATGTAGCGATAACAACACAATTAACAAAAGGAAAACTCTATTACTGTGAGCTTATTTAAAAGCTATGCGAAACCATTCAAATTCCAAAGAATACATTATAATTCCAAATGTCATTATCCCTGCATATACTTAATCTAATCTTGTTGCTCATGCATGGACGCAGTTAATCAAAGCACCGCCGCCGCCGTACCAAAGGTATCTAAAACTCTAAACGATGCCGACGTTAACAGAAAACAATGGCACCTACGCACTATTTATGTGTATGTTTGAAAGCATATTTATTATACCTGGAAATCATTTATACTTAACTCACTAATTTACGTTCCAATGAACTCTCTAAAAGTTTCATAATTGAATAACCCAAAAATTTACTAAAAACTAAGACCTTTCAAACTTACGACCTCACGCAGATGGTCGACCGATCTTAATAACAGTTCACTAAATGAAAAATACGTTCCCTTTATTAAGGATTTAACCAAGGTATAAATTTTGTTAGTAATTTATGGATTACAATGACTAATTAGGGCAATCTAATTTACTATTATTGCCAATGGATCATCCAGGGTTCCTGGAAGTGTGCATCAACAACCCGATGACAAACCAATGGGCCTTGCAAGGTATAATACAAACAAAAGCAAATTGTTGAATATCAAATTGCTGAAATGTTAGTCTACATTATAATAATATAATAAAAGTCTTTAGGTGAGTCAGATTGTCTTAATAAAGACAAAGAATAAAACGTATCAGTACTTTTACGAATTACAAAAAAATGAATTTTATTACAAAAAAGAAGAGCCATCACTTCCTGTAATTTATAATTTGTTACGTTATCTGAGAAGTGCAAAGTACTTTACATCCATAAGTTTATTCACTGCGATTGCTTTTTAGGCCAACAGCTGCACATTCAAAAAATGAAAACTAAATCCTTATACAGCATCGCCAACAGTATGATCTAATTACGAGGAAAGTATAGAATAACAAGATCAACACAAAGTTGATGATTTTTTCAATACTTTTTCAATATGGCCCAACACTCGGGATAGTACAGCGTTTTTTGGGTTAAGCGGGCAAGATGTGGACGGACATTATTGTGGAGAAAAATATCCCTAATTCGCATCGTTCAGTTCTCAGCCTTTCTGGTTCTTAAAAGAAGTTGACTGTAATACTCTACATTTACAGTTTTTTCTCCGGGGACGCTACAAGACCTTGGCGAATAACCGCTTCTGCATTCAGTTTTGGAATCTTTATCTTGACTTTGTTGCCGCTTTCTTCATATTGGTTGTATACAGTGAGGTCGTAAAGTTTGGAATAAATTCAGTATTTCCTAACATGTACGTTTTCGGCTAAAACGCTCGGACCCGTCGATTTTTATTTTTATTTGAGCATTTTTTGAAATAAAATGCATACATACAGGGTGTCCCTTGTATGAGGTATGGCGTTATCGATGGTTTTTTTTTTTAATAGAAACCCCCTTTTTTATTACGGAATCTGAAAGAACGCATCTTTTTACTTACGGTAAGCTGATTTTTGAGTATAGATCAGATGATCAAAAATTCCAAAATACTAAGTTTAGTAATTTCTAAAACAACTAAATTAAATGTACAAATTGTGCACCGTTGTCTGCCTGACAATAACTAAGACGACCGATATGTTTTTTGTTGATTGCTGTCATTGATAAAAGCGTAAAATCACACTTCTTAAAATCAAATTTAGTATTTTGCAAATTTTTTTTTCTTAATTTTTGGTAATGTGACCCGAAAATTACGTTACCGTAAGTAAAAAGATGCGTTCTTTCAGATTCCGTAATAAAAAAAGGGGATTTCCATTTTAAAAAAACATCGATAACGCCATACCTCATACACGGGACACCCTGTATGTATGCATTTTATTTCAAAAAATGCTCATAAAAATAAAAATCGACGGGTCCGAGCGTTTTAGCCGGAAACGTACATGTTAGGAAATACTTAATTTATTCCAAACTCTACGACCTCACTGTAGAAGAAAGGTTAGTTAATGGGGGACTTCTATTTCCATCAGTGCCCACTAAAAAATGTTTCATGTTATTATATTGAAACCTCTCATGTCCTCTACAAAGCATATACACACTAGCAAAGGAAATAATCAAAGCTAAATGGGGAACGCAAAATTATTTAACAATCTAACGCAGTATATTCCAAAATTGGATTTGTGGTCGTAATATATGTATTTTTCCTACTGGTTAATAGATACGTGGCTTTTATAGCATTTAGAAGCTTAGAAAATATTACATTTTATTTATGTAGGGATTGTTGCTATGGAAATGGTGTTGTCAACACTTTCTGTGCGTCGATTCGAATCGAGGCACAGAAAGTAAAACACTCTCTGTTCGTTCTTGAATGCTTTGTCAAACTCACAGTTAATATTTTTTGACAAAACAAGCTTATTCATATCAACCAGATTGTGCATTACTTGTTTTGGATTATTTTAAGTACTAAATTATGTACTATTAAACGGTTTTTAAACTTATTCAATTAAACTCGTAGAAAAAATCATGTGTATAATGCTCATAGAAAGTATTTGCTGACCTCCTGCTCTTGCAACCCTCCCTACCGTAAGGTTGCAAACAATGCACTCAGTGCAGCAAACAATGCACTCAGTGCAGCAAATTCTACTTCTATGTTTATTATATCGTGTGTTCAAAAAAAAAAACTCATTCGCAGCATGCCATGATCAAATGGAAGTTTGTCGCAACTTGATATATACCCATTGAAGCAAATGAACTACCATCCATCACTAAACTACATTTTGACCTTGACTTGAACTATTTTCCTAAAAATATACAAAACACTTAATAAAAACAACTTTTATTGGCTGTTATCATTAATAAACTCGCTGTTGTGTAAATGCCATATTATTTTCCTTGTTGCTTGATACAAGTAAACTTAATGCAGTATAAACTTTTACCTGTCACAGTGAGTGACAAAAAGTGTTTTCATAAACAAAATGCAATCTGACATTCACCGACAGACTTAGGTTAAGACTTGACTAGATTTTCCCTAAATGAGTTTTTTTTAACACACGATACAAATAACTTGAAATTGTCTATTAAAATTCCTTTGTGAATTATTGCACCTAAATTTATAGTCGCGTCAATGAATACATAAAACAGGCAATCTTCGGAAGTCCTCAGGAACAGCTCCGATTTCAATGAACATTTTGCTCTCCACTACAGTTTGAACGTATTTTACTCTCATTCCAAATCCTAATTTTGATTTTCCCTGTAGATCAGCCAATGCTTTAAACATTTTGTACTTGATTATGGATCTACAAGTCATGCAGAGCTTTTTATCAAGATTTTTTTTTGTGAAATGTAAGAAACTTTTTCTCAATTTGTATAAAACTTTTTGGGACACACTGTATAACAATTCTTTTCAATAGTAATATGAAAACATATCATAAATATCTCTTTTTTCCTCATTTTCAATGGATATGGTATAAAAACACTTTTTTCTACATAATTATCATACATATTGTTTAAACAATATAAATAATTTCGTCCCCGCTCCAAAAGGTTTCTGATTTCAAATAATATAAAAAAAATTTTTTTTTAATCATCAAAATCGGAGCTGTTTCTGAGGACTTCCGAGAAAAAAGCTTTATTGACGCGACTATTATACCCAATCGTGTTTTTTAGCTTGTAACAAGGCTACTGTCCGATGCCGTTACAATATTGCATCGATACATTCGTGTTGGGTTGCATTATTTCGTTAACTACTTAATGCATAAATGATGCTAAAATGGTATGCGTGTTCGATACAACGTTATGAATTGGTCTCTTCTATTCTCAGCAATTTCAGATGAAAGTGAAGTAAATCTCGTTCGCGTTAGAAGTAAAGTGATATTTACTATTTATTCATTTTCTTGTGAATATTCGTATGCTGTCTATAAATTTGTTCGCTTACGCCAGAATCGATTAGGTTAGCTTGTTTGTATCGTCGTCCGTGTCGCTGGACTACTTTGAGCTAAATAATATGACCAAAAATACTACAGCAAACATAACTTTAAAACAGATGTTTAATCTGTGGGTAAACTAACGCCTAATTAAATTGGGCGCCTCCTGCAATACCAACCATTATAACTACCGTATTTCTTTTTCTGAATTATTGAACTATTTTCTGCTTCGACTATCAAGACTTTACCACCAATTTTATGTAAATTCTATGTTTTGAGGTTATTAGGACAATTCTAATCTAGTTTTTCTAATAATCATATGATAGTAGGTATTGTTACATTATTTACAAAACACTGTATTTGTATGTAAATTTGTATCTTATAAACATCCATCATTAGTTGCGTAGTGTTGTATCCATATTGAGTGCACATTTAATGCAGGCCTATAACCTATTTTCAATTTCACCACAGTATCAGATTTTGTGTTAGGTAAATCCTAACGTTTTTATTTAATTTATTTTGAAATCAACAGTGAAGAACACCAAACTCGTCATTAGAATACGAGAAATCGGTAGTAAGTTAATCCATTGTTTTACAACTTTTTGTAGTTGACAGGGTAACAGAAAACGTGAACATAACCTATAAGAGAGTCACGATTTCTCGATTTAAAAAATAAACCTAATGTGCACCTCGGCACTGAAGCTTCTTTTTACTTCCTTTTACAATAAACTGCTCAACTACAGATCTAAAGAGTAGCTTCAGAATGTGTAGTTCAAAACGTGACCACCGAACTTCTGTAGATGGCGCCAAGTGGACAAGCCGCCACTGTGCTACAATACTTGGAAATTTTGCAAAGTGGAAAATCGGCACCTTTCGCCAAAACCAAATAGCGCATGAAGGTGCTCGGGACCTTAGCAACAACTTTGCCCCCTTTCAAAATTTCGATATCTGTAGCCGTTCGAAAGTTACAGGCGATCCAGACGGACGGACGGACGGACGGACGGACGGACAAAACGTTCGCATAAGTACGCTGAAGCTACTAATAGAGGAAGTGTATTGGATTCACCCCAAAAATTCGAAATTGAGTTTTCAACAGATCTTCACGTTTTATAGTACCCTGAACCCAAAAAACATATTTTTTTTCATTGGTCTGTCTGTCTGTGTGTGTGTCTGTCTGTCTGTCTGTGTGTCTGTGTGTATGTCTGTGAGCAGAATATCTCAAAAATGGAAAGAGGTATGGCGTTGAAACTTCATATATAAGTTTTGTGTACTATGTAGATGCTACACCAAGCTTTTGAAGAAAATCGCATAACCGGAAGTACGTGTTTACTCTTGTGACTTTTCAGTTTTTTCCGATTTATTTCAAAAACGGCTCTAACGATTTTTTTTTAACTTTACATTTTTATTACATTTTTTATGTGTATTGATGTGAGATAGGTGATTTTCCAGTTGAATACTTCTAAAATGGGTTTCTTTAGTTTTTTTTCTATTTTTTTTATTAACTCCTATTTTAAATAGAACACCCGGTATATTATTACATTTTTGAATTGAGCGTAAAATTCTAGAGAAAATTTGTCTCTTGAACTAAGACTATTTTGTACCGTTTTTGTAAAATTTGTAATTTTTGAAAATTTTTGACAAATGCTTAAAAATTTAAAATAAAATTTTTGGCTAATTATAAGAACACTGTAAAAGGAAGTTGTGTGCGTGTATCACACCAGATTTGTATTCCTCATGTGGTTTATTTAAATCCACATTCGTGATAAAAAGTTAACTTCAGTGCCTCGGTATACAAATAACTATTATTTGATTATAAGTATTGTATAATCTGTAAAACTTATTAGTGGCATTCTATTATTCAAACAATTTTTTGGTATCTTACTATACTAACAAAATTAAAATTCAATACACTAAAGTTTCGAGAAAAAGACATTTATCAAAATAACAAAACGTAATTCATTAGAGAAAACAACTTAAAACTTATATTTTACAGCGAGCTGTTTTCATTTTAAGCCGAGTAAGAGATAAGCTTGAATTTGTTAACTTTAACTTATTACTTTTCGTTGCATTGATAACGGGAATAATAGAGTTTCTTCAGAAAAGTCTGCACTTATATTTTAAATTTTTTAGTGAGGCTCAAAACTTTCCTTGCAGTGGACGTTGTGACACAAAATTGAGCAAAGCTGTATTTTCGATAAACATATATTCCTTTAGCAAAATGACGGTTATGGGCAATATTTTAATATTGTTGACATAATATTCTATCTCGAGCTACTCAGAAATAGGGGCGGATGACAACCGAGAAACCAGGAAAATTTCCAGATGGGCACGGGCCCAGCGCAGCGGTCCGCTTTCTGCAAGCAAAAGCAATTGCCAAGACGGCATTGTTCTGGGCTAGTTTATAGTTTTATGAGGATACTTTCATAAAGACAACAAGTGGGCGTTGTGACAATAAATAATTTTAAAAATCGAAAGAAACAGTGGGTAAAAATATCTTCACGTTTCTAATAATACTAAATTCAAATTTTAAATAAAAAAATATTATCCTTAGATTCGAACTAATGCCTGCAAACGAGCCCGCGCTGACAATTCTTGCAATCCAGGTCTATTTAACGTAAGGCACTTATTCGTTGTTCCTTTTTGTCTCGTAGAATAGTTATTCTTGATTCCCATTTTTGGCAAGATTAAAGCCAGCACTCTGTTGTACAAATTAGTACTTTTATGTATTCCTCAGTTCAAGCAAAAATAAACAAAATTTTATATTTTTAAGGTACTCACCCTGTATATATTTGTATAAAATTGTGCCGGTTTTATGCGAGGTTGATATATAATATGTATGCAAAATATCGTCTTCCTTCAACAAATAGTTTTTGAGCTATACTGCCAACAGACAGACAGACAGACGGACAGATGGACAGACGGTCAGACGGACAGACGGACCAACGGACAGACGGCCAGACGATGGAAGTAAAATATCTGACATGGAACAGTCGTTCCATTTTACTTCCCTCGTCTGAAAGACAAAGGAAGTATTGTAATCACGAAAAAATCACTTTCCGAGATTTTTCAGATCTTCACGTTTCAAGGTCCCTAGATGACGAAAAGAGGTTTTCCCAATTCCGTCTGTCTGTCTATCTGTCTGTCTGCCTGTTGGCAGTATAGCTCAAAAACTATTTGTCGGAGGAAGACGATATTTTGCATACATATTATATACTTACCTCGCATGAAACCGGTACAATTTTATACAAATATATACAGGGTAAGCATCTTAAAAAAATAAAATTTTGTTAATTTTTGTGTTAATTTTGAAATAAAAGGAAGTAATAACTTTTACATAGGCCAGGCTTTACATTTGCCGAAAATAAGACTTAACCGATAAAGGATAATGCCACAAAAGAGTACAAATGTTTCAACCATAACACCGTGCTCTTCAAGAAATGCGCGGGCCGGACTTTTCTCAAACAGACTCGGTAGCGGAGATGGAATTTTGCTGTAGTTATATCCGCTGCAGAAACGCGGTTAGGATCGAGCGGTCTGCGGAGCTGCAGATGCGGCGGGTTGAAACCCCAGCGGGATACATTTTTTTAAATTTGAAAATGTAATTAATATATTAGAAACGTGAAGATATTTTTACTCCTAACTTAATTTGATTTGTAAAATTATTTAGTGTCACAATGTCGACGAGGGAAGTTCTGTGTACAGCCTTTTGCAGATTTTTTATTATACTACTATTATACTATAATAAGGCTCCTACCTGTGTAACGATCTTATCTTGATGTGCCATTGTTCTTTATTCTTTGTTCGGGATATAAAAAAAGTTTTCAGCAGGGAACAATGTAATAATAGCACTTTCGTAGAATCAGACTGTAGGTGCTTGTCAACTAAAAGCAAAAATGCTTTTGCAAAAATTTGCAAATATTCAATGATAACATTTAAAAAGGAAAACAAATGTATAGTTTTAATTATCTCAAAGCATATAGAATAAAGAAATATTAACTAGGTCGAAAATAAAAATTTGCGTTTTACACACATAGGTACATACGTCGCGTCTAAAGATATAAAAATACATACTAGTTATTTAATTGAACCACAAAAGATAAAACTCAATTTTTGATTGAAAAATCGTTCGAGTTGAGTGAAATAAAGGCTCACACCTTATTCAAATAATTGTTTTTGTTTTTTGAATATTTTTTAATACGTTTAAAAAATGTGTCTTTCATTTCTTAAAAATATAGTTCTGAACGTGAACTTCCAATTATTGATATATAGTGTTTGACTCCAATTATTGTCTGCAATCGTTAATTCCTTAAGGTTCGTGATGCTTATGACGTTTTTCGCACGATAGAAATGTATTTTTCTTCAAACGTTAGTAAAATGTGACATTATACCACAGAATAATATGTTGATGGCACTGTAAGTCTATGTCAAATTCGAGACTAGCAGGTTAGGTTTTGCGTCAGTCTGTGTCAAAACTGACGCGAAACCTAAGCTGCTAACCTCGAACGTTCTAAAACGGTAAACTTACTGATTTGGCAACAAAAGCGGTAACTAAGTAAAATCGTTCTATCGTGCAAAAAGGTATTTTATGACTTTGAATTTATGCCTGGTTATGAAGTCTTTGCCATTTGAAGTGTAACTCCGGAGAGATGTGTTCTACTTCACTCGTCTAAAAGACGAAGAAAATGTATGTATATGTATAATCTGTAACCTCATTTACCTTGCGGTGTCGAAGCTGGTGCTTTATGCGCTGGCATCTGGCGGTACAATGATCAACTTGCCCCGGATTCGGGATACAAAGTTGGATCGCGCCTTTGGTGCTTGCGCAGCAACCATTGTATGAGGTGTGTGTATTGGTGATGTGTTGACCTTGTTACTCTATCTCTTAGGTCTATGATTCTGAGTAGAGCACAGTTAATTTGGTGCCCAACTGTGAATGGTCTCACCGAGCCCGATTCCAATCGCCAAGGCGGAAAAATTCCAACCCCCGCGGGATTCGAACCTAGGACTTGCTTAATGCAAGTCTGGCGCTTACCCAACAGCGCCACGTGAAAAAATCATCTTCAGAGATTTCTTCAGATCTTCACGTTTCACGGTCCCTAGATGACGAAAAACATGTTTTCTCAATTCCGTCTGTTCGCCTATCTGTCCGTCTATTCGCGGTGTAGGTCAAAACCTATGCGATGGAGAAAGACGACATTTTGCATGCGTATTATATGGCTATCTGACTCGAAATAGTTATTTATGTATTAAGGGCGTAATCAATAGATTATAGCACGAGGGAATGTTTAAAGCTCGACGCGAAGCGGAGAGCTTTAAATTCCCCGAGAGCTATTATCGTGATTAGGCACGTGGTACATACAACGTTTTATTTCATTTTAGTCCTCAAAATAGATAAAATTCAAGGATTCAGTATTTTGGCTACAGACTACTGCGTCGTCGTTGTGCCGGGGCTGTGCATTTCTGGTGTGCTATAGTTTCTATGCAGATTGTTGGTGTTGCTATACTACATTGTTGGTGCTTGTTATACTGCTTAGCAACTTTATAGGCCCTAGGCTATAAAAGCCATTTTACGCCCTCTATCGAGAGCCAATAAACAAGATTATGGTTCCAAATGAAATAAAGGAATATACGTTTAAAGTCCTTAATAGGGGCCTGGTTTTGACCAATTATATATAAAATAAACAACAATGAGCGAAAAACAGTCAGCTTCGACACACCAAATTTTATAAAGCCTATGTTGCTATTATCAACTTCTATTTGTACATATTGTCATATAGATGATCTGGCAGCTATACACGGGTGGAAAATATTTCCAAAGTTATGGAAGCTGCATAAAAGTAGTTTACTTATATGTATGAAAGTTATAAGTACTAAAGTAGTACACATTAGTAAAATAGTTTTGAGTGTACAGGGGACTCAAATACGTGCGGCAAACCAAACTTACTGTATCTTAAATCTAACAATTGTATACCGAGTATAAATTTCGTACGGCTGCTGCAAGCAACAGAAAACAATTGAATAGAAATAAACATTTACAAAAAACTACGTTTCTTTGTGAACTTTTTTTAAATATGTATGTAGTGAGTATTTATATATCATATAGGGCATTCAAAATGTATTAATCCAGTAACTTCGTTGTTTAAGGAAGTATTTCCCTAGTTTTGAAAAGCTTTTTTAATGAGCTTTCTGCTGATGACGTAAATATCTCACATCCTTAAATTTAACTGTTTTTGATATAGTGGAGTTAAACATAAGAAAAATAATTTCAGCCTCTTACGATAACAAATAAAACCCATTGAAGCCATTCAACTTTTCTAAAACAACAGTAAACAAGGTTTAGAAAAGCCAGCCATTGTTATAATATCAAATTAAATCAGAAAAAAGGCGAATACAGAAAGAAATCGGGATAGCGCAGTTGGTGGAGCGTTAGGTTTGCATTAAACAAATCAAATCCCACAGTCAGCGGAATTTTTCCGCAGCTTTGGCGATCGGGATGGGGTCCGGTGAAACCATTCACAGTTGGGCACCAAATTAACTGTGCTCTACTCAGAACCATAGACCTAAGATATAGAGTAAAACAAGGTCCACACATCACCAAGACACACACCTAACACAATGGTTGCTACGCAAGCACAAAAGCGCGCTGCAACTTTATAACTCGCACAAGGAGCAAGTTGAGCACTGCACCGCCAGATGCTAGCGTACAAAGCACCATCCTCTACACCGCTAAAATAACAAGAGGTTAACGATAATGCATACATACATACCAATACAGGAGAATTCTATACCTAATTATATTAAATATTCAAATGTTTCTCCTTCAGGTCTCAGCTTTTTCTCCTTACCAAAGAGTCCTACTAGCAAGTATGCAATTTTTTCACACTCTTCCAAAATAAATATTATTGTCGCCATCTCCTGAACTAAAAAATTACTAATTTTTGTAATGTATGTAATTGCTTAGCTAAAAATGGGTAAACAAAATAACACATTAATAATTATAAAAAAAACAAAATTGGTAATTTAAATTGTTTCTTGGATTCAGTATCTTCAGCAAAAAATATAATATAACTTAACATATTAGATCTAGGATTTTTGTACATTCACTTTGTTTATATCTGATTTTATTTCATACTAGATTTAATTTGTACCTGCGTTTCTAGTTTTTTCATATTTGTTATATATTTTGCTAACAACTTTTCTCGATAAACATTGTGATTAATGGTATCGCAATCACGCGACAAATAAAAGAATATGCCGAGTAACACTATTTTCGAGAAGATTGATAATAACGCTAACATCCATAATTTTGAAAATTAGATTTGCCATATTTTTTATACACTGATACTATTCTACTACAACTGCCTTTTTTAGATAATCTGGGAAGTAACCTGTAGTCAAGACATTTAGTAAATCCGTTAAGGAAGTAACTATAAAGTCATCCACCATATTTAACAAGAAACAAAGTAGGTACATTATCAAAATCAGTTAATTTTTTTATTTGCAACAACTACTAATATTTTATATGTTTCAATCATTGTTAGGAAGGAAAGAAACATTGCGTTACAATTTCGTGGTTGTGTTAAATTAGAATAGAAATTATGGAAGTTGAAAATCAAAGTATTAATAGAATCAAGATAGTGATTGAATTCATTGGCAATAACTTGGGCATCTGTAAAAATGTTGTCATTAACAGTGATCATGGAATTTGTTAGTGTATTACTTTTATTCTGAGTATTTTCTTTAATAATACCCCACATAGTCTTATTTTTGTTATTTACGTTGCTTACTTTTTGTGTTGTGAATATTACGCATACGTCGATTTGTCAATAATGTATATTGCAATTCTAATTTGAGGTTAGTGAAAGTGTAAGGTTAAAAAAGGCTAGGTGTTTTTCTACAAATGCAACGCTATTTAAGCCGATTTTTTAATGTAGACAATTTTATTTGACCTATAAATTTCGGATAAAATATGCTGCTGGACGTTTATGACAATTTAACGAATTTCTTAAATTAAACAAAAGAAACTGTTGCTATTTGCGAACTTGAAAAATAAATGCAATGAAATATTTAATTTAAATAATAATATGTCTCTATTTTTCTGAAATGTGTATAATTAAGATTACTAAATTTGTATTTCTTAAAGGTAATAGCTATTTATGCAACAAGTGCTAAAAGTCGACGTTTATGCGCGAGACATGAAAATTATGAAACAAAGCCGAAGGCTGAGTTTCATAACATGTCTCGCGCATAAACGACTTTTAGCACGCGTTGCATACAATATTTTATCTACGACCTTAATTTTACCGTTATTAATCCATAAATATCGATTTAAGAAAGGTTCGCATCTGCGACGCTTTTAATTTATGTCATAATGAATAGTAGCCTACGCCGCGGTGGCGATTGTTTGGCCACGCCCGTGCTGTCAAGGTGAGTTACGAAATGTAATTATTGATACTCCACGTATGACTGTATTCATTACATAACGCTTTAATTATTTCAAAAACGCTTTACCTGTAACGCAAGAAGCAACTAGAATAGCTTTACAACTTCACTTGCAGTTCGAAATTGTAGTTTTGAACCTCGCTTCACTTTTAGCACATGTGCTAAAAGTAAACAGCTGATTTCTTTAAACACGGTAAACTATAAAACGTCACTTTTAGTGAAACAAGCTAGCGCTAAAAGGCCTACTTTTAGTAGTGGTCGTAGATAAAGATAATTAATTATCTTGTTTTTGTTTTATATAAGTAAATACTGTTGCACTAAACAATGACCATCTATATTAAATGTACAAGTATTTAATTTAGTCGGCCATGACTAAACATAACATATCACCATTATTTATAATCACCCGGTGAAAGAAAATTAAACAAAGACACCGACGACATTTTTTAGAAATATAAAGGTCATTATATTTACTTTTATATCAATAAGATTTGTTATCATTCCTCTATAACTGTAAAAATATAACTTTGTAATTGTTAGATACCCTCAGGGTGGAAAATGCTTCCCGATGATGTTCTAATTAATTTAAATGTCCAATGTCTGAAAGTGACAAATATTAAGCTAATTGTGTTCATCTGATTATTTGTTGTATTTTGCATTATAGCCTTTTCTTTGTTTTTCTAGTAAGTTGTTATTATAAATGTGATAGATATTAACTGGATTTTTATTTGAATGTGTGGAACAGTCGAACACACCCAAACATTTTTATCCAACCCTTTAGAAATACCCAGCACAATCTATACTAGTTCTCAGAAAATGTGTTATCTCTCTCTCATCACTTACCTAAGTAATACGTCAGTAAGTAGTACCGCAAGTATGAAACATTTACGCCGGTTAATTGCAGCTGAGCCATACAAATATACATAGAAATTAGTACTTGATTTATATCCACGCTAGAAAATAACCACTATTGCCACTAACAAAGCTATGTAAATGATAACGTCATCATCTAATAATAATATAACTTTTAACAGTTTGTGTACGACATAAAAACAGCAAATTACACGTTATACCAATGTAGATATTTTTATTATTAAATCTCATTACAGTATTATATCAAATGACATCTAATTATGTATGCTCTTTTGCTATACCATAAAAAGAGAAGAATAAAATAATTAAAAATATCTCTGTAGCTTTCAGTGAGGAGTTTATTGTAGCACGACGCACAGGTTTCAGCACTAGCACTAATCTCTATATTTAATGACATCCTTTACATTGTACCTTTTTTTACATTGTTTACTTATAGTTATAGATCTTTGACATCGTACGACAGAAATATTTTGTTCACCTATTGCACAACAAAAATGTTCCCTTGGACGTAGCAAGACGATCTTCTTCTACATTTATATACAGTGGGTCTCACTTTAGACGGCACCCGCCAGTATTTTTTTATATATTATAGATTTAAAAAATTTCTTTTTTCTTATACCCCTCACTAAATTCTACTTTTAGGGTTGTTACTTTCCCTTCACGGTAAAATGCTAGCCTACTACGATTTAAAATAAACAGCAAAATTTAAGAAGTCGTATTAGGGTGTTTTTTATCAAATAATCTTGTTAATGAAAGTTGTTCAGAATCTCTCAAATAAGCTAAATCCGAAATTTCATTAAAAACAAAAAAAAATTTAAATCTAAAAAAATCTAAATAACTATTTATGGGATGCATTACAAGATCTTCCAGTTGAAATGCAGCAGCAGGAAATGTACTATCAATTAATGGAGGCGCCTATACATTATGCAGTTGTGGTTAGGGAATGGTTAAATGAGAATTTTTCCGGGAAGATGGATAGGTCGTAACGTCCCCTAATAGCATGCGACTATTTTCAACATTTTTTCTTTTTAATGAAATTTCGGATTTAGCTTATTTGGACGATTCTGATCAACTTTTATTAACAAGATGTTTTGATGAAAAAATCTCTAATACGACTTCTTCAATTTTGCTGATTATTTTAAATCGAAGTAGGCTAGCATTTTACCGTGAAGGGAAAGTAACATACCCTAAAAGTAAAATTTTGTGAGGGGTATAATCAGAAAAAAGAAATTTTTTAAATCGATAATATATTAAAAAAAATACTGGAGTCTAATGTGAGACACACTGTAGATCAATGATCTGTTTTTTAACCGGTTAAATTTTCTAGGAAGCTCGATTGCCAGCTTTTTATCTATTTAGCGGTCTACCCGGGAGGGTATTTACTGGTTTTCCTTCCATTGCCATGCGTACTAATTTGTTGTTTTCCATTCGACTGACATGTTTGTTTCATTTTGTAAGACATACAAGGAATATGTTAACATTAAATCTTGCAACAGTACGAACAACTTCTATTGAACTTTATCCATATTTCATAGTAACAGCCTAATACATGGTATATTTACTTAAACAGCGTTGTCACATTTTTGATAAAGAAGTAAATTTTATTTTATTGATTCTAAGAGAATGCAGCTGAGTATTCTAAAACGATTTGTAGTATATAACTCTATGCACCCTCAGGAAGAGCGCAGTAATGATATAATTCGCTAGTTTTCACCACCCTGTATATAACATGTGAGCAAACGAAAGTGAAATCAAGCTTGGCTTTGAAAATTGAACATATGTCGATTATTAATTCACATTATGTTAATGCTCTAGAATGAACACATACACATACATAACCTAAACCATTGCATAACTGTCACCGACTGTCCTCAAAATGTTATTTCAAAATTAACATAAAAGTCAAAGCTTAAACATGTTCAGACCTGCTACATCAATAATTACGATTTTAAAAACTTTTTGTTCTTAATTAAACATGTGTAATTTAAAATTTGATATTTTAAACAACTTGACACTCATACTATTATAATAAATGTCATATTTAAATTAAAAACATCAGAAGTAATAGAGCACATGACTTATTTTTTTCTACGCCACGCTTGATTTCGTTTTCATTTGCTCATATGTTACTTTATCATAGTTAACTTTAGCAACATAAAAATTAGAACTTTTTTTAATACATATCCAGGAAGCCATGAAACACAAAAATATGTAGTTTTTACAGTATAGTTGTTTTATAATCATATAAATAAAGGAGAACGATCCAAACGTGTGTGTCCGTCACGACAATTGCAGACGCGATGTCCCCCATTTGCGTTTGCATTAATTTCGCCGTTGCCTCGATTTCGTGACGGGGGCGGAGCCCCGAAGGCCCCTTTGGAGAAGGGCGGGCCCCAAGCGGCCTTTGGAGAGGGGCAGAGCCCCGAGGGCCCCCTTGGAGCGGGGCGCAGCCCCGAGGGCCTTTTGGAGAAGACCCCCTTGGAGAGGGGTGGAGCTTCGTGAGCCCCCTTGGAAAGGGGCGGATCCCCGAGGGCCCCCTTAAAGAGGGACGCAGCGCCGTGAGACCGAGAGGCGAATCCCCGAAGGCCCCTTAAAGAGGGACGGAGCCCCGAGGACCCCCTTGGAGAGGGGCGAAGCCCCGATGGCCCATTTGAGAGGGGCGGAGCCCCAAAAGCCCTCTTGGAGAGGAGCCGAGTCCCGGGGGCCCCCTTGGAGAGGGGCGGAGCCCCGATGGCCCCTTAAGGAGGGGCGGAGCCCCGATGGCCCCTTGAGGAGGGGCGGAGCCCCAAGGGCCCCCTTGGAGAGGGGCGGAGCCCCGTGAGCTCCCTTGGAAAGGAGCTGATTTCCGAAGGCCCCATTAGAGAGGGACGGAACCCCGTGAGCCCCCTTGCAGAGGGGCGAATCCCCGAGGGCCCCATTTTAAGCAATTATTCTCTCTTCAAATGATAACAGATCTCCTTTAGATGGTTAACATAAATTAAAACTTGCACGGGTGTTTATCTACAAATAACTCCCGTTTTATCAAAAAAACTATTTTAAAACGGTGATACTGAAACTAACAATGATGGTTTTCAGTTGAAAACGTCTGAAATATTACTGAAATATGATTACAAATACCTGTGTAAACTGCAGAAGTCGTCTGTACCCCATTCACTCCATTTGTTACACTGTGACAGGATTTTCATGTGCATTTTTTTAACGGTGTCAGTGACATTTAGTAACAAAATATTACTAAAGTCAAAATTATTGCTTGGTTAAAATTTATTTTGCATTCGTACTTACTTTATTTTTGTGTATAAAATAACACAAGTGTACATCAATGATGATACAATATTTATTTTAATGCTTAGGCCGTGTTCAGTAACTGAGCTACTTTAGATAATTTATAAAATGTCAATGTCTTATTTTGACATTAGTAACTTTTTGTAACTAAATATGCGTACACTGCTAAAAATATTCAATAGGACATTGAAACGACTCTAATGGCGGATTTTAAAACAACCAATCAGAAACAGGACCAAAATTGACCACACTGTGATTAATATAGGCACTGTACTGTGTATCTGTCAACATGTTAGTTCGTGGTGTGTATTTTTGTAATATTTGTGTGGTCATCCATGTTGTTTCGCGATGCCAACCATTGTTCCTTTTTCGCCTTCTGTTGGCATGAAACCGGTGACACCAATAACTCGGCAGAAGCGATGAGATTAAGAATCGAAAAATTGATGTAAGATCGAGAATCGAACTGATCTAGAAAATTGGCGAAACTGGCGAAATGTTTAGCAGAGGTTTTTCAAATTTGGCATCTCGAGGCACATACGATGACGTGTTGATCGTATGGGACTTTTTTGACGTGTTTTTTTAGACCATGTCGACAATTAGTAATGCGATGGCTCCTCTTGGAGCCTTTCAACCGTTAGGTGAAAACAGTGAGCTTCCACCTCACCACGTGAACGTTCCTCTTGGTTTAGAGGACGGGCATTTCCCTATTTCTTCCTGCACAAAAAAACCCTCTGCTTACTGTCATACGAAATGTTGTGTTTTCTGAGATTGTGTAACAAGTGTGTAACAGAACGGAATGGCCCTACGTAATAGGCCTAAAAATGGTGGTAAATTGAATAGGCTAGACCGCGCAATAGAGCGCGCAGCCCCGTTAATATATTAAGTAAAGAAGAAGAAATAATAGTTCAGTTGCTGTCGTCGAAATGTGAACGAATGATTATGATCATCGTTTCTTTTTAAAAAAACTTCTTCTGATTTATCGACAGATATCGAAGCTGTACAGTTTCTTTTTGTACATCTGTACGAAACACCCGTTTTGCCAGCTATTGCTCTTAAAGAGTCTGTTTAGTTTTGACGATCGAAGATACATATCATAACTAACCAATGAAAGCAAGGATAATTAGAAGGACAGCTGTCCAATAGAAGTTGGTACAGAAATAAGACAACGAGGTTAACTAAGTTCTCTTCTATTCAAAATATATGGATAAAATTATCAGCTATAATTTACCAAGGGCAGTGATAATCACCCGCAATAATTTTGACAAATAACAACCCGAAAGTGCTTGCCTAGAAATAACCCGAGGCGAAGCCGAGGGTTATTTCTTAAAGGCAAGGCACTTGAGGGATATTATTTGTCAAAATTATAAGGATTTATCACTGGCCGCGGTGAATTCGGAAAGATAAGTTTGAAACAATAAAGAAGCCAACCTGCGATCGATCACTAATAATAATCAATGGTAGTGTAATCGCAGATCAACCCCCTTATCATTTATACACCACGGTAGCTTTGTAATGTTTGTACTCACCGTAATGACCTAGCTAGCTTAATCTCGGTGGCCTTGGGTCGCAGATTTCTATCATCAGCTGTACTACTGCAAGCTCTTTATAAAAAAACACAGGGCGCCAGAAATCACAGATTTCAAAAAAAGATAAATAAAATCGTAGCAAACAAGTAAGTTTATTAAATCAACAATTAATAATTGCTTGCAACATCGGTATTCAGTCCTTAAATTGTTTGTCACAGTATTAAATTATTTGAAGACAATATATTACATATGCTGAAAATGCAACACGCACAGCAAAAATATGTGAACCTCTTTTGGGCTCTTGGATTGAATGTGATCACAACTCCATGAAGGGATAAGCTTACCACTGTCATATGTATTAACCGTTATCTCTGTCTTGATAGCAAAATGGCGTGAGGGCACTTTTTACAAAATTCTTAATACGTATTCATTAAGCAAAACTTTAAACTTGTGAATTGTAAATTTTGGAACAATTAATACATTATGTTTTAAATTTGTAAAACATCGGTTTATGAATATTTAATACATTACGTTTTAGATTTGTAAAGCGTAGTTTTAAATTTGTAAATTGTAAATCGGAAGCGTCGTTACAATCGATTCAGCCAACAATTCATAAGCGGACGTGGTTATCAACAAAAGTTGAAGCAAGACTAACCTGGGTGGTAAAAAAAATGTTTCCGGCAGGTACTAATTGGTCCAGGATTAGCTTAACGTAAGCCGACAGCAATCTCGAACTCGTGGCCGAATTTGATAATGGAATCGACGCTCCTTGTACCACTTGGCCAGCTCAAGGTGACATTCCAGAAAGGAGTTGCTGGTCCAAGTTATTGATTAGGGTGTTAATTAGGAAACCCAAATAAGGAGTCGTCAAAAAACGGCATCAAAGAATGGCGTTTAAAAGTGACGTTGAAAAATTACGTAAAAGAATAACGTCAAAGAGCTAATAAAAAAAACGGGAAATTACTAAAATGAATATCAACAAGTAGCGTAGACATACCTGATTTCAGTCATCAGCCCACAAACAAAATTAATATTGAGGTGCAATAGCACACAAAATGCCTTCTTGGAACAAGTTGCTCCAACCAAAGCGAAAGGTAAAAATGAGGTCGCGGACGAAGAATGACCGCTGCGGCTGGCGCAACTGATAACGAATTATTTTGGGAAAACCAAAATCAGAAAGCTCGCGCAAAGCAAGATTTGATATCTTAATTCATTTTCTTATATGGGTATTTCGCCACTCTGCAAATTAAAATATTAAATAACGAAAATATTAACAATTAAGCGGAGCCAAAAATTGTTTCAAGTTCTTAAATAAATTAGCCATTTTCTGACAAATTAATTTGACACTTCATTATAATAATATTATGTTGGTGGCACTGTAAGTCTATGTCAAATTTGAGGTTATCAGGTTAGCTTTTGCGTCAGTTTTGACACAGACTGACGGAAAAGCTAACCTTCTAACCTCGAATTTGACTTAGATTTACAGTGCCACCAACTTGTGATAGGATACTACTGAAATTTAATTAGGTAGTTTCCATAGTGATTGAAAATCACCCTAGGGTCGTTTTCACTTCAAGTGTGGTCTGATTTGTCAAACTGAGTCACGTGATTAAAAATAATCAAATTGGATTGGTCTGCAATATATGTAAGAGAACTTATCATAAGTAAAATTATCGAGAGAGTATCAAATGGGAAATAAAGAATTAAAATGTTTATGCTACGCAGGCAACGCAATAATAATAGCCAAAAACGAAGATGTCCTTCAAATCATTACTGTTATCTATTCCTCAGTTAAAGCAACAATAAACAACATTTTATTTTTTAAAGTGCTCACCCTGTACATATTTAAGGGAAAATATCCTTTTCGAGCCAGATAGCCATATAATCCGCATGCAAAACATCGTCTTCCTCCAACGAATAGCTTTTGAGCTATACCGCCAACAGACGGACAGACAGACAGACAAACGGACAGGCAGATAGAATTGAGAAAGAAACATGAAAAAAGTGGCGGAAATATGTCAAAAGGTTAATATATGGGGCTCATAATTTATGAATTCTAAGAGTTCGTCTAGCAATGCTTAGACTTAGCATATTCAGTTGGTTTTTATATTGATATTTTAATATGTTTCAGCGAACAAATATTACAACTTTTGCGTATTGTTTAAAATCAATAAAGTTTCTAATGTTACATATTATTGAGCATAATTTTTATCTATTAAAGTACCGGTTTAATGAACTTCAGTTTATAGATTTAAATGAGGACATCACTTTTCAAGTTTTTTGCATTTCTGGAAATTTCAACACTATGAAAGTTCAATTAAGTTAGTATAGGTTCCGGTTACAAAGAAATTTGTGCTTAAAATAATTTATCTTCATTAATTTCTAGTTATTTTTTATAGTGCTTAGACTCTACTATAAATAAAACTAAAATTAAATACCTACATACTGGAATTATTTCAACTGATGGAAGGCCCATAAAGACATATCGACAAAACGAGTTTATTTTTAAATCCAATTTCTGAGATTAAAAATATGCAATAATGAAATATATTACTAAAGCAAGTTTAGCTACATAAAAAGTAGTTAGGGTCATCGACCCGAACTCTTGGGAAAATAAAGTTTCGTGCTATATAAGTACCTAGTCAAATTTGCATTTCGAAACCTTCGACTGACACTCAACTTCCATACTTATACAAAACCCCTTTTGTTTAAATACCTTGATTAGAAATTTCCGTGACGGGATACAATGTAACCTGTTGGTCGACTATAAAACAATTCGTATTTTCTTATCACGTCTGACTTTAATCATTAAATCATTTTTACACCATACTTCCGCATTTAAAACAAATACATTTGATTATTTATCTACACTACTTACTAAATATAGGTGTAATCAAACTTTAAAAAATTAAATATTTTAATACGTTCTTCCGTTTTTAAAGAATAAAGACGATATAACATTGAAAAATGTATCAGTTGCACCGGAACATACACACACACATTTTTAATAAAACATTTATAAAAACAAAATAAAATGTTCAGATTGACTGAATCATTCCGCCTAATATTAAAAGCTGTCTAAGATCTACAATTTATATATTAGAACAATAATTCATATCATTTTACAGGTCCCCGGGAACGCCAACAAGCAGAAAATTTAGAGTCCCTCCAGAAAGATCTAGCCATAGATTTAGCAACTGCCTTACGACAAGTCTCTGAATATTCGCAAGCGTGGCCTCAGACAGTGTATAAATATATGGCAAAGCATGAAACTCTTCTATTGGAAGCAGTAAGTGCAGGCTACGGAGAAGGCGGCGGCGGCAAAATATGGACATATCCAGGGTGTATTTTGTTCGCCGTTTCGTTATTAACTACGCTTGGTAAGTAACACAATCGTTATGTACGTATCTAGTAACAAGTGATATTCTGTTGAACGACTAGTAAGATGCGAGCCGTTACCCGATTTTGTATTAAAAAATAAAAACCACATATCACATGTCCAAAAGATTTTCCACTAGCTAATACTAATGGAATTTAAGATATTGTCTCAAATTAAAAGACATATAGAGAAATCGAGTATATTTTACTCGGCAAAGATGAATAATTATGTGTTTTCTTATTCCATTGATTTGATTATCGATTCTTAAGGAGGAAATCGAGTAATCTTACTTCGCAACTCATCAAGCAAACGTCAAGTCATAAATAGGAAGGTGACACAAAAGATAAGTTGTAATTTACTCATGTTTAATGTATTAATTTTCCATCACGTTGACAAATATATTAGTATTTCTAGTTTTTAGTATTTTGGCATATCCAGGAATAATAAAAATGTAAATTATCTACAATAACCTTAGTCATGCATTACCTTCTGAATAGTGTAGCACTATAAGAAAGCATCAAAGCAAGGTATTTCTTTATATCCTTTTCCTTGATACAGCATTCTCAAATCCATGGTATGTTGTTACCACTGCTATTTTTCATTAAGTGACTTTTAGTTTTATGTATTGCGCGTCTTCCACTACCTTTTTTTAAATTTTTGACTGAATTATAGAATACAGCTCCCCTCCTTTTATTTGTTTTCTTTATAATTTTAGTTATTGTTACTAGAGAAACAGTATTAATAATAATTAATATTGTACCGCTCCCTTAGACGAGGGGTTGACACGGCCTGGGCTAGAAATTTAACTCTCGGCAGAATATGGCGTGGTGTAAGGACTAGGCAATAAAATGCTTCGGGCTTTAAAATTGAGCGGTAATATTACTAACATTTGGGCGCCTTGTCGTTACTCACAACATAAAAAACAAAACTAGCTAATTAATACTACGCCACCTACCTTTTGTGCTTTGCTGCATACCTATATAAATTGTACAGCTAGAGGGGTTGCGGAAAGAACACAAAACAATTAACAGCAATAGGGGCATTTAATCAAATCCAAAAATCGCAGTAACACATGAATTATACACATACGCCATGAAGGCTAACTGACAGCAATTTAGGTTTGTAGAACTATTGCCTATCAAATAAATAAACCATAAATAGGAACCAACTTCCAAGTATTTAAGTCACAAATAGCTAAGTGTAGCGGGATCGGGGATCGAACTCTCGACCCTTAGATCAGTAGCCAGAATGCTTACCACTGAGCTATGGAGCCCGGCTTTGATTGAATAAAAGAGTAATGAAACACTCTTCAGTTTGAATTTGTAAGGCCTTTGTAAGAACTGATACAGTTGCGGCAACTGCCTTTGTCGATAAAAAAACGTTGAGAAGTGCTGACATTTCTGGCTAGCTTGTACAGGCAAAATTTGAAGGCTGAAGAAACCTCATGGAAACCGGCTTATATATTCAAACTAGCTGTTACCCGTGACTAAATAATGACTAATTATTTTCTGTCATCCCATCCCATCCCATCCTATCCCCGTCCCCGTCTCTTTCTCCGTCCCCGTCTTCGTACCGTCCCGTCCAGTCACGTCCCGTCCCGTTCCCTCCCCTTCTATTTCCGTCCCGTCCCGTTCCGTCCCGCCCCGCCCCGTCTCGTCCCTTCCCGTCCCGTCCCGTCCCGTCCCTTCCCCCCCCTTCCCTTCCCGTCCGGTCCAGTCCCATAAATGACATTTTCGCAATCAACGTCCCAAAAAACCTTAATAACGACACCCATATCGTATTTTAGGCTTATTTACCCCATTTCACCCCCTAAGGGGTTGATTTTCTGAAGATTACGAAATAAGTGTTTGCTTATTGGTTTTTAGGAGTACTCCTACGAAGTTTCAAGTCGAAATGTCTATTTAATACTATTTCCCCATACAAAATTGGAACCCCCATTTTACCCCTTTAGGGGTTGAATTTCGAAATATCCTTCCTTATTTCTTGTATACATCATAAAGGAAACCTCTGTGCAAAACTTCAGCTTTCTAGGACCAAGGGTTTGGGCTGGGCGTTGATGAGTGGGTGAGTGAGTGAGTGGGTGAGTCAGGACTTTCAGTTTTATATATACAGTGTGTTTCACTTTTCATGGGGACGGTCATGTATCACAGAAAGTACCCAACAATTTTGTTCAAATTTGCAAGGAATGTAATTATATACCCTTAGTGCCACCCAGGACACAAGGACACATAAGGTACTGCAATGCTCATTTGTTTTCTTAAAAACCGACTACCAAAGCTACTTGATCAAAAGGGAATAAAGTGTATAACATTTCTTATTCTAATTCCAAGTAAATTATTTAACAACAATAAAAAACCTTTATGTGTTTGCTATAGCCACACTTTAGAAAAACGAAAACAGTTAAAGTAATGTTTAAAACTCAGCTATTATTCGAAAAATGACGAAATAAATAAACAGTATTTTTCAAGTTTGCGTTTTAATATCTTTCTAACGCATAGGAATTTTTGCATGAAAATTTGGCCACAAGGGTTTTCAAGGGCGCGGATTAAGATCATGTTAAAAAATTTGGCCGAAAAAAAGCGCTAATATTACTTTGTGAAAAAGTAGCCCCTTTTTTTCGTCCTAAGACGGGCGCCTATGGACCCATTCTTATGTGTCCTTGTGTCCTGGGTGGCACTAAGGGTATATACATTCCTTGCAAATTTGAACAAAATTGGTTGGGTACTTTCTGTGATACATGACCGTCCCCATGAAAAGTGAAACACACTGTATATAGATTAGTATGCGAAATTGAACTAGAAGAGGCATTCTTACCAAATCTGTTTACGGCCGTTGGTGCAGAAAACAAAGCCGCGTTCCGTTTTCGTTTAAGGAAGCCGCAGGCGAACCAGCCTAACTATAGAAATTAGTACGCAAAGATAAATTAAAGGAGCAGTCTTACTGTTTGCGGCCGTTGGTGAAGAACCAACAAGCTAGCGATTTTCGTTTGTTTAAAACAAGAGCAGCTTCAGCCTATTCCAAGAATTTATATCCGCAAAGCACGCTTCATGAAAAATCAATAATCGAGCGATTCGACTGTTTTCAGGCGGGCCTACGAGGAATGTACCTCGACAGCAAAAACTGGCAGGTGTCTTATCTGTAATATCAAGCGTTTTATGCGATAAACCTGAGTTCTATTGCTACATTATTTAAATATAAGGTGGTCCGAAAGAAGATGCTAATTGCTAGAACCCGCTACTGAAACAAAATGGAAACGGATAGTTACAATATTAATACTAGAAAGAGAACTGGCCTTGGATTCTAAATTTTTTCCCAAAATTTTAAAGCAGGGAAGGAGAACTATTTGAACATTTAACGTAATTACGTATAGGATTTTGGTGTATTAGCTTTTGTATTTTAAAATCTGATTGTAATTGACGTTTATTCCTGAATTTATCGTTTTTTCCACGTTCACTATTTCTTGTATCAACACTGACTGAATTTAAATTTTCTAAACCTGGTTTTGTTTTCTTTTTTGGAGAGCTAAATTATATAAATCATTATTAATAGCGTTTGTATGTTATCCTTTGAAATAAAGCATCTTAAGGCGCTTAAATTGTTTTTTTGTTCTAACAACAATATCTCAAAAACAGTTGAATTTATAGGTATCAAGTAACGTATCAAAAGAAAGCTCATTAAAAGGGCTTTTCGAAAATATACATATGCAAATGTAGAGCATCCTGTATAGTATTAATACCCAGATCCGCTATTTTACAAGAAAGGTAGTTCGCGAAAAACCTAATTTTTTATAACATTTTCCTTAATTCAATTGTTTTCTGTTATTTACAGCAGCCACCTGAAGTTCAGCATTCTTTTGCATAAAATCGTTAATATCTCCAAAATAACTGATGTTAAACCCATATCAAAAGGATTAGTATTTAAATGCAAAACTTTTAAGCTCACCAAATATAAATCATTCCACTAAAAAAATAAAGGTTTGAGTCGCCACACTTTTTTGGGCCACCCGGTATAATCAAAACTATTTTACTTATGTTCACCACCTTTGTACCTACAACTTTTATATGCACAATATTTATGTAGCTCTCATAGTTTTAGAAATATTTTTCACCCACGCATAGCTGCCGGACCCTGTATGTATCCATCGAGTAGAATAAATTTCTTTGTGAGAAAATTGTTGTGCTTTACTTTATTGAAAAACTCTTCGCAGGACACATTTTACTAATAGCATACATTTTAGGATTTCTATTGTTAATTGTGTTTTTTCTTCACTCCACACTATATTAATTATTGAAAAAAACACTTTCCGTTAGAGCATTTGTCTGCGGAAGACACAAGCACAACATATCTTTTTCAAATTTGGATATGGCAACGCTCATATAGAAAAATACTGGAATACTTCCACCCATTTCTACAGATTTCTCATTCCAAATGTCAATTTTTTCTCTACACACAAGCACCAGAAAATTTCAAAACAGAAAGAAGCAGTCGATATAAAATGAAATGACAAGACGAACAGTGAACACGTATTTATTTATTTATCGTATGGCTTTTGCTTGGCGCCAACTGTATGATATGATATCATATCATTTATATATTGTATGTAGCATGTGTTATGTGTGGTCAAGTTACTTTTTCCTATAGACCAGTCTTCCGAAAAGAGCGGCGTTAATTCTCTCCCAACGGCGAATGAACCCGGCCCGTAATTTTTTTAAATTAAGCAAAGTAAATTGTATTTATTAAAAATGATGGTTTAATCTAAGTAGATAGATTTTCCTGAAATTTTGTATAGGGCCATAATTTATCATTCTGAACTTTTCTTCGTAAAATTTTGCCGTATCATGAACAAAAAGGTAGTTTACCTGAAAAGAAATTTGTTTTCGCTTCAGTGTCAAGGGCGACTTGTTTTTTCAAAAACTGATAATATTCTTAAAATTCTTTTCACACCAAGCAGGACCGAATCCCACAATCTTAAAATAAAATTCAAAAATTTGTAGTCCATCGCACCTCTTGTAACATCAATCCTGGGACACACTGTATAAGTGTCCAATTTAACATTTGATTTTGAAGTGATTTACAGCCAGTCTTATAAAGACCACTTATCTGAGGTTAACTTTAATTCGTTGTTAAAATAAACAAAAGTGCATCAAAATGTGTACACTAATTAATAAAATGTCATAAGCACTAACGTTTTGATGCGCTTTTGTTTATTTTAACAACGAATTAAAGTTAACCTTAGAGTAGTGGTCTGTATAAGACCGGTCGTTATTGTTGCATTTTTAAATTAGGAACTATTCCAAAGCCGTACTAGATGTAAATCATTTTTGATCATACTATAGTTGTCCTTTATACTAAGAAACAAATGCAAGAATTTGGAGTGCAGTTAATTTTTTGCATAGAATCAACTTTCACATCCAGGAATATGGTGGTAAAATTGAACATCTACTTTAAATTTAGTAATGTTACTAATAATACTTTGTATCAAATTGTTTTTTCGTCATTTCTTCCTTAACATGCAGGTAATTAGATTACGATTAAGATGCATTGGGCCAGATTGAAGTTCGCTCAGCTTTTCGACACTTTATGGGCTGCAGCGGTGCGGAGAGGGGTAAAGATGTTAATATGTGCTGTTTAGCATTGAATTGGGGCCACTGCAGGTTTGGCCCAAGCAGTCTGTGATAGAGTGCAGTTGTTGGAGTGTGTTACGCATATAAAGCATCCGGCATCTGCAGATCATCACCATGAATACAATTAACAATCTTTTTTTTTAATCGGCAGTGAAGAACGCCGAAGTCGTCATTAAAATACCAGAAATCGGCAGTGAAGTAATCCATTGATTTGCGACTTTTTGAGTCATGTGGTTTATTTGCCACTAAATCCACATTCGTGATAAAAATATAAACTTCAGTGCCTTGGTATACAAACTACTATTAAATATGTATTTTTCGCCGTATTCGCTCGAAGAAAAGCTTAAAATAAAGCAGTTACATAGATCTAACCATAAATTCCAATTAATATACGTATTTACTCATTTCATGTAAAAATAAAATTCGTTCTCAAACAGTGAAGATGCATTTTTTTTTATTGAATCATGCACCTAAACCAAAAGTGGAAAAGAAATATTCGATTCATTTTATCACCTTTACTTGTCTCTACAGTTTGGCAAATTTATGCTAACTTGGCCAGTCTGCTAGTCCATATGCAAAATATTTAAATCTCCGGATGTCAGAATCCAATCAATAGAATTCTGACTTAACAAAACATATGGATATACAGGGTGTTCAAAAAATATACCGACAAACTTTGGAGGTGATAGGGGACATCAAAACAAACATTTTTTGCTTTATAAATATTTGTCCGAAAACGCTTCGTTTTCGAGATACAGGGTGTTAAAATTTGTAGAAAAAAACGCTTCAGCCGATTTTAATGAAATTTTCACAGTTTGTTGGTAATTTTATGGGGCATCTTTTGGATCTATTACAATTTATACAGTAATTCCAGGGGCGCGGTCACGGGGCAACCTGTTAGTATTTTTGCATAAAAAAATAACACCCAGTGTTTTTTTTTCATTTGAGGATTTTGCGTATCTTGCTTCGTTTTTGAGGAAAAAAATGTGAACAATTTTTTTTACAAACGTTAACACCCTGTATCTCGAAAATGAAGCGTTTTTGGACATATGTTTATAAAGCAAAAATGTTTGATTTGATGTCCCCAACCACCCCTAAAAGTTTGTCGGTTACATTTTTGAACACCCTGTAGATAAGTTCAATTAATCGCCTTATTTTGGGCCCAGGAGTCTGTGGTTAGGCGAAGTTTACTACATATTTTAGTATATACAGAGGTCCCATTTTATAATTCCGCCTCTGAAGGTTTACCAACAGGCAATCCTCAGGATACCTTTCGTTATAATTTTTTTCATAATACCTACATGTTATTGTACTATAACAGTACTGTCTACTTGATTGAAAGGTCACCCATAATAGCCACAGCCGTTAAAATGTAACAGCTACGGCCGTCATTTAGTTAACAACCGTTGCTACACTATTAAATTGAGTGCGTTCTTTTAATTGGTTTGAACGAATCTGTAATCATCGGTTGCTACACTACAAAAGTATGTGTGGGACTCAGGTTACTAGTAAATTGTATTGATATTATTTTTCTACTCATGACATTGATACCAGGCATTTTGACATTGATTCCGGTGGTTGAAATCCCATTTCAACCACTAGAGATTGAAATGTTCCGACTACCGCGATTTCAAACTGTTTCACATGCAATTGTTGACAAGAGAAATGTCACTTTATGTTTAATTTTTTTCAAAGTGCATTAATTTGTTAAAATTCGTAGAAAAAATAGTATATGCAACTCGTGGCTGATAAAATTTCAACGTCTCGAGTTACTTTTTTCAACTCGCTTTGCTCGTTGAAAAAAACCACTCTCAACGTTGAAATTTTATTTCAACCACTTGTCCCATAATATACTATTATATTAAAATCACATATCTTAAAATTGGCCACTTTTAGTAGATATTACGAAAATTGTTAAACAACATATGACTCGGATAATTCATTAGCCTCGCCCACGAAATTTATCCTTGTCCATTCTATGTTCAATAACGGCCTAACACCGTTAAATATCACAGAATAAAAACCTAACGGACTCAGAAGCGACACTCGCGGCGGCGCCTTTGATATTCTAGTAGCCGACTTTAGCTATGGCGACCATATTGAAAGAGAGTAGATCAAGAATAATATGGTGGTGGCACTGTAAGTCTATGTCAAATTCGAGGTTAGCAGGTTAGGTTTTGCTTCAGTTTTGACACAGACTAACGCAAAACCTAACCTGCTAACCTCCAATTTGTGACTGCGCAAAACCTAACCTGCTAACCTCGAATTTGACATAGACTTACAGTGCCACCACCATATTATTCTTGATCTACTCTCTTTCAATATGGTCGCCATACCTGAAATCGGGTAGTTGCCGTCGCCGCGAGTGTCGCTTCCGAGTCCGTTAGTTTAAGGTCACGAGATTAATACACTTACGGCAGGTCTTATAAATACCACTAATCTGACATTAACTTTAATTCGCTGTTAAAACAAACAAAAGCGCATCAAAACGTTAGTGCTTATGGCATTTTTAGTAAACAAATTTTGATGCGCTTTTGCTTATTTTAACAGCGAATTGAAGTTAACGTCAGATTAGTGGCCTTTATAAAACTGGCTGTAACCATTCCATTCCTCGAGTGAAAATGTGAGAAATTGTGAGATAAAGATAAGAAATACAAATTTTCCAAGTGCAAGACACTAGTTTTTGAGGATTTTCTTTTTCGTGTAATGGCACTGCTGTATCAAATTATGGTTAGATTGTTTTTTATCCCCAGTTGGAGAAAATTGTGTGACAAGGATAGATATAAAAAAATCACTAATGACTTCAGTGTATTGATCTATTGACCTTACGTTACGTGTTTATTCTGTGCTATAATCTTCATGACATGATCTTTTTTTATTAAAAAAAACTGGTTTTGAACCAAGTTGCCTCTGGATTATAAAATGAGCTTTGTCTTAGTGAAGAATCATTGTATTAAGTAACAAACGACTTCCGAGAATGGACCGTGTCATGATTGAGATCGAAAAACTCAACGTTTCGCCCACTTTCGTAAGGGGCTTTATCAGGAGGAAAAAGCAAAGAGCACAGTAACTCAACGTGTTAACCACGGCAGAGGCGAAACTCTTTGCAAGGGAAGGGATAGAAGAGCACGGTAACTCAACGTGTGAACCACATAAGAGGCGAAACTCGACTAACTATCGGAAGAAGAAAGGCGAGAATTTATAGGCAAACGCCGTCGCGGTTCAACAAATGCCGTCGCGGTTCAGTGGCGGTGGGAGGGGCTTAGGAATTAGCACTTTCCTCATAGAAGGAAAGGGAAAGCCTTCGTCCCGTTTGAGATTGTTAGGGCTTCGCGAATCTTTCTGCTAAAGAAGAATAGGGATTTGCAGATGATGGAAGTTTCATCAAAAAGGATCTTATGACCAGTATCGCGTTGATGTTCGGCGATGAGACAGCGCTGGTGCTCAGAAATGCGAATTTTCACTGAACGACTGTCAGGTCATTTTGTATTTTAATTAGCCACCTAGGCTTTAGGGCAGCGTGCCCGTATGTTAAACCCTTTTAGTTACTTATTTGGCTTCATCGCCTAATTCCATAATAATGATTTTGCACATATTTGGCTTCAATCGCAGTATTTCTCGTCATCCGGGGCACCCCTTTGTTGGTACTTTGACAGTTGGGTGTTAACGCTCGCAGGATTTCCGAACCTTCTAGAAATCACGCTGTTGGTGCGACTGCGAGGCCTCGCGCTCTCTTCGTCACCGGAACTTATTTGTTTTATTGGGCGCATCGCCATTGGCTGTCGAGAGTCACGTGGTAACGCCGTTTTGGCTCACGCCACGGCAAGCGTCGTAACGCTGTTTGCTGGGGATTCAGCCGAGAGCCGTCGATCTAAGAGGTCGGATAGTGTGTGTTCGTGCGGCGCTCCCGCCCCTGGCGGGGGCGTCAGCCTTTTCCCGTCTCGTGCTGCTTCAGCAAGTGTTTGATAAACTGTTTCGCCTTAAGCGAGAGTGGCAGTTCAACTCAGGCGATTGAACAAGGGAGGTGTGTGTGTGTCGTTAGCGGCGATCTTATTACGCCAAGGCGTAGGTGTGATGGAATTCCATGCCCGGTTCTACGTCGTCACGTAAGGGAGTGTTCCCTTTAGCTCGTTGTGCGAGGATGCCGTTGAGGTAGGACATCACTTGGGCTAGTTTGGCCGTCGTAGCGGCGTTTGTTGAAGCGCCAGCCTTTGTCGCCATTTTGGGCGCATCCAGACCATTCACACGTCGGCCGTTTTAGCGGCGAATGAATTGCCACAGGCAACCTGTTTCCCGCAAGCTGGACCGCATGCCGATCTCTTGGGCCGTCACCAATAAAATTAAGGTATTTGTAACCATTGAATCATACTAACTTCTCGTGCGCGAGCTGTGCGCTTAATCATGTGAATAATTGCTGAACTCTTGGCATACGTGCTGTAAGGATGCAACGCCAGTTTGGTCGCGGTAAAATTGCATGTGCGCGAACTTGATGTGAAATCTTGTGCACCGTTAAAAACGCACCCTTCGCATCTTAAATTGTTGTCGCGAAGTGGCGTCGCTCGCTCATTTTTGATCTAATCACTTCCCTCACTGGGGCTTTGCTGTGTTTGCCCAAATTATCATGTGAGCATTTTTATGAACAAACGTTCCCTTTGTGGGACTCATATGTCAAACTGCTTTTGATTTTGTACAGTTATGGGTGTTGTTTAGTAACAGTAGTGCGCCCATCAGCTGATGCTTATTTATAAGAATTAACGCAATGTTTGCGGCACGCTTTGCTGCCCCAATGTAAGAATTGAATAATAGACGCTTATCTAATTAAGAGACGCTTTATTCTTGGTCGCTTTGTGCATGTTCTGTTTCAGCGTGCACCCATCATTGAGGAGATGAATGTACGGTGGAGCCAGTGAGATCAGAGCGTGCAGGTAAGCTTGGTGGTGACATTGCCGTGGCTGAAAAAGCCCCACTTCATGATCTAAGTATTTTTGCCATCACGAAATCGTTGTGTGAGTTTATAATTCACGAGTACCCCTATCGACAGAGTGTCTTGAATACTTCGCCCCCCGTCTAACCGCCCAGGCCCGGTTATTCGGGTTAAGACAGGCTTGGTGGCGCCCTCTTTATTTTACCGTTATTTACCGACCCTCTGGCCGTTACCCTTAGATAATCTCGTTAAGAACCCGCCCAACTCCACTGAAAGTCTAGCCGGCCTATCTTGTTGCGGCTGGGTAGCGGCCTAGGAAAACTTTCGTCCCGATTTCGTCCATTACGGCACGCGCCGGCCGTTTCGTTTATGTATGAGCCGGTGCGGTGTCGTAAAGTCAGTTCAAGACCGTAACACGACCTGTTTCACCAATGTCTACAGCATTACTATACAGCATTACAAGAGCAAGGGACTCTATAAACACCTTTAGATGACATAATGTTTAATTTATCTTTAGATGAAGGAAGAACCTGTGAGATTTTCCTCGAGGGTTTGAATACTGTTTTAATGTTTTGTTTTCAAAGAAACCTTCCTATGCTGTCGGTGACTTGGTGGATATAGGGAAGAAAGACTCTTGCTGCAGGAGGATCGGGTTTTGGAGGTTTGGGTAGCCGTGGATGAAGATGGCGATTGATGGCAGACTGTATATCCCTAGCACGGTAACCGCTATTCCTAAGAGCTTTCCGAATGTTATTTAATTCAGCGTGGATATTATCGGGTTGGAATATGGAAACAGCCCGGTGTACAAGCGAATTGATAACGGAAAGTTGTTGTGTAGGATGATGGTGGGAATCGGCATGTAGGTGGCGATCAGTGTGAGTGGGTTTGCATATACAGAATGACCAAGTTTGCCACTGGGTTGGCGAGAGACCTGCATATCTAAGAAAGGGAGGAAACCATTACTTTCTATCTCTATGGTAAAGTCAATGTCTGGATGTTGACTATTGAGATGATTTAAGAAGACGGGTAACATGTCTTTACCATGTGGCCAAATAATAAAGGTATCGTCAACGTATCGGAACCAAACCTTAGGTTTCAATTCTGAAGATTCCAGAGCTACGGTTTTGAAAGCTTCCATGAAGATATTGGCAACAACAAGTGAAAGAGGAGAACCCATGGCCGCACCAGAGATTTGTTTAAAGAACTGGCCTTGAAATAGGAAATAAGTGGAAGAGAGGCATCATCTGCAAATCCCCATTCTTCTTTAGCAGAAGAATTCGCGAAGCCATTGAGATTTACAAACACCCTAATAATTTCAATCGGGACGAAGGCTTTCCCCTTCCTTCTATGTGGAAAGTGCGGCATTTGCTGAACCGCGACGGCGTTTGCTGAACCGCGACGGCGTTTACCTATAAATTCTCGCCTTTCTCCTTCCGATAGTATGTCGAGTTTCGCCTCTGACGTGGTTCACACGTTGAGTTACCGTGCTCTTCTATCCCTTCCCTTGCCAAGAGTTTTGCCTCTGGCGTGGTTAACACGTTGAGTTACCGTGCTCTTTGCTTTTCCTCCTGATGAATCCCCTTACGAAAATGGGAAAACGTTGAGTTCTTCGATCTCAATCATGACAGGGTCCAATCCCGGAAGTCGTTTGTTACTTAATGACAGTGGCCTTGAAAGCCTCAGAAATAATCATTGTATTATTGATTCAAAAGTACAAACGACAAAAGCTGATGGATTTACATTTCTCAATATGTAGAGGCATAATATAGCAAAGCACTTTAAAGTTAAAATATTACCTGAAACTGCATTAATTGGTGTTCAGAAAATTTCCCAATTCTTCTAAGAAGAGTCCTATGCATATTTTCTGTTTGAACATTACTGATTTTTGCATTATGCGTTGATAGATTCATAAGACTTACTCTGATTTTTCCATGTTCCCACAAGGAAATTAAGGACCATCATCATCATAGTAATTTTTATCTTTATCACGTGTCTTTTAATCCCATGTGTAGAAGTCTAAACAAGACTTCAAAATTGAAGATATAACAAATATTGTACAGAGCAGCTAGGAAAACCCCCGCCATTTTTCTTGCAGGGGTCAAGAGATGGCGCTTTAGTAAAGAAAAATTAAATTATAATACTGGCAACAATGCAGAATCCAAGTGGACTACTGAAATTAGTTCATGTGTAATTCATAGTAATTATAGTCCCGGCCAAAAAAACCGGGATACTTTTTTTGACCTATTTTCAAAATGCGAAAATAAGTGCTGACACACAATTTTAATTGTCATCAAAAGTCATTGTTTAGATCTAAGTTAGGTCAAAAAAAATGTCCCGTTTTTCTGGTCGTGACTGTATACTACTACCAGCTGGTAGTGGTCAATTCGCATAAGTTTGACGCCAATGATGTTGCACTATTTGTACCGCCATTCTGGTAGAATGACCCATTTGCACTTAATAAAACCATTTCATAATAGCAATACGTTGTTTGAGATTTGTATTCTTATCTGTTTCGCTGTCAGTTTGACAGCAGAATTTAATTTTGAAATTGGCAGTGGAAAGCAGCGTAGCTAATTTTAATTTAAATACCGTAAAATGCCCTAATTACGGACAATTTCGGGATATATTTGATTATAATATAAGAAATATAATAAACTCGCTCTGGGTAAGGGCAGGATTGCTAGGGGTTGAAAATCCATGGAAATAAGGAGAAAGCGATAATTTATTTCATGTTTTAATAATAAAAAAAAAAAATTATCTAACTGTCCGTAATTGGGGCGACATTTACCTAATTCCGGACACTACCGTTTTATATGAATTTTAACGTTACACGTACCATTTCGGACACTTAGAGTTATGTATCTGTAATTACGGACACTCTAAAGGTTTTTAAAAAAATCCGCAGATTTTACACATAGGTATACATAGATATTTATGAATAACCATATTTTCATTTTCACAGATATACTTTCATGGCACACATTAAGGCACTTGGTTACATTTTGATTAATATAATAACTTAAAACAGTACTCTTTACATGCATAGGTAGGTAACATAAACATTCGAAGAGATGTAGAAGTGCAAATAAAAAATACCTAATAATAATCCTGTCTAAATATCTCTTTATGACGTATTTAACATCAGCGGGTGGTAGGTGGTATCCCCAATTAGCCGCAATTGTTAGACAACTAACGATATCGTTTTCGTCACGGTCCAAAAATACTTTAGGCCGACCAGCTTTTTCCTTAAATTTATCATGCAATGTAGATTTTGCAATGCCGAATTTTTCAGCGGCTTCTCGAACGGACAATTTATCCGTAGCGACATCCCGCAAAGCCCTCTCAAGGTCATGTTCGTTTAGTTTCCGGTACTTCCCCCTTTTTCGAGGTGCCATTAATACAGATCTGTAAATGGCACAACATGACATTTAAAAACGGCTTGTCCAGAATTACTACAGCCAAAACGGTGGAAATTTGTACAAGATTAAAATTAACTCTTATAAATTGATGTTGTCGTTAATATACTATTGAATTACTTTCCTACCACTGTACCCTAGCTATATTATCAACTTTCAGTCAAACATTAGATTACGCTTACCAGAAAGAAGTTTAAACAGCTTCAATTTAACGCAGAAACGCACACGTGACGACATTCAGCCATTACTGCGCGGGAAACCGACTAATCGCAGTAGTGGTGGTATTTGTAGCAAAGTGTAACCTTCTATGCCAACATATCACCTTCCATTTCGAACTTACACTTTTAGATAATAGATGGCATATTTTTATATTACCGAAGGTACAGTGCCTTTATACAGGGTGTTTCATTAATAATTGGAAATATTTTAACTATAGAATACTGGGCTCAAAATATTAATATATAACCCAAATCACTTAGATAAAATGTGGCTCCTTACTGAGATATAGGGTGTTTGATTTAAAAATTTAAAAATGATTTTTCTCCATTACTTTAAAACTATTTGACGTATCCGTATCATATTTGGCAGCAAGTGTAGACACTGTGAACCATGCTAAATTATGTTAAATAAACGTTTGTGGTTACTACCAGAGGCGTACGATAGGGGCAAGTAATTGGTTGACCCCTCCCAAATTCTACTCCACTGGCGGAATTGCCATTTTACCACAATTTTTCGATTCTCCAATACTTTTTATGTAAATAACATACTCTGCCTTCGTAACGATAAAGTCATTATTTTTCGAGATATTTAATGTTAAACATAAAGGTGAACAGTTATTTTGATTTTAATGTGTATTAATTATGTCGGTGTTTTTTGTCATAAGCTTGCATTTATTACGGAAATGGAACTTTAATCCGTGTTAATAAAAAAACATAATGTTATTTAATGAAATTTATTGAAACGAATACATAGATGCATTCAATATAAAAACAAATTGTTGTTCTGAAAAGAACCATTTTGTTATCATCTAAATAAAAGAACAATTTTAATAACACCAAAATATCAAAAACCTTTTGTAATAAATGTTCAGTGTGACCCCCGTTTACCTCAATAAGCTTATCAATTCTTTTCCTAAACGATCTTCTAACTCTAAAAAATATGTTTGGCTGATTGGCAATAAAATTAGCGGAATTTACTATTTGCTGCCATAGTTCTTGACGATTATTTATTTCTTGTGAGTATACCAGCGATTTTTTGTTAAAATACAGAAAAAAAAAATTAAAATTAAGTTTCATTTGCGTAATAAATGCAATCTTCTGACAAAAAACAACACATAATTAATACACATTAAAATCAAAATATCTGTTCAGCTTTATGTTTAACTTTAAATATCTCGAAAAATAATTACTTTATCATTGCGAAGGAAAAGTGTGCTAAAATGGCAATTCCGCCAGTGGCGTAGAATTTGGGAAGGGTCAACCAATCACTTGCCCCTGTCGTACGCCTCAGGTAGTAGCCAGAAACGTTTATTTAACATAATTTAGTATGGTTTACAGTGTCTACACTTCCTGCCAAATATGATACGGATACGTCAAATAGTTTTAAAGTAATGGAAAAAATTCACTTTTAAATTTTTAAATAAAACACCCTATATCTCAGTAAGGAGCCATATTTTATCTAAGTGATTTTAGTTAAATATTAATATTTTGAGCCCAGGATTCTACAGTTAAAATATTTCCAATTATTAATGAAACACCCTGTATAGACAGTGGCGACAATGGGGTGTCCTATTTTTGATTGGCTCCTAGATCACGTGGTTTTAGCCGCCATGTTTATGCTAAATCACCTGTGATTCGTGTTATACTTTTGGCAGTACTGAAGTGTATTGTCAGTCTATGTCAAATTCGAGGTTAGTAGGTTCGGTTTTGCGTCAGTTTTGACATAAACTGACGCAAATCTTAACCTGCAAATCTCGAATGTTTTCAGTACTGCCAAACGTAAAACACGTATCACAGTCGACTCTGATCACGGATTTAAATAAACACCCGCTAGAAATTTGCATAAATATGGCGGCGGGGGTGTGGCTTAGTTGAATTGTCGCCACTGTCTATATAAAGGCACTGTAACCGAAGGTAAAAGATGTCTGGAATAAGAGACACATCCGTAATTATGGCAATCTACTGTACCTAAATGTCATAAAAAATAGCGACAGCTGGTATTAATAGTTGGAAAAGTGGCCGGGGTTTTCCTAGCCACTCTGTATTTATATATGTTTACAACCATAATTAAATCTCAATATATTAAGATCCTCAAACTTATTTAAATTTGTCAATACTTATACTTTGTATATTTTTCAGGATTTGGTGCTCCAGTACCACGAACACCCCTAGGCCGTGGGGCAGCAGTACTTTTTTCGGCAATAGGAATCCCCCTTCACTTCCTACTAATTTTAAATATCGGAAACTTAGCAGCTGGAAAGCTGCAACTATTGTTTAGAAGTCACACGGATTTAAACAGCCCAGTGCAGATAGAAGCTTCTAATAACCAACCGTGGTTGCTTAAATGGTTTCCTTTGCTCTCGATTTTGTTTTACTATACGCTAGGTGCCATACTATTTGGGGTTGTAAGGCAAAGGAATGTTGTCGACAGTTTAATGTTTCCTTTGGACTTCACAGCAGCTGGGGGGGTTGCAAAGACTTCGGGGCATGTTAGAATCTGTTATGCATTGTACCTAGAAGTAGCTGTGATGCTAGCCGCTACCATAGTATCGTTAATGCAGGCATCTGCTACTAGAGGAATAGTAGATCTAGGTTTACGATTAGGTTTGCTAACGAATACCTGAGTGAGCAAAGAAGTGCCTTAGAGAACAATAATAGCGCACAATTGTATATAAGGCTTTTAATTGCATAACTATCTTAAAAACGAAATTTACATATCAAAGGTTTAACAAACAAATTTCCGTCAATTTATAACATATTTAGAAATATATGCACAATAATTTGATAACAACCTAAATTTATGACATGTCACAGAAAAGAAGTTACTATTTCAAATATTGGGCTATCCGTTCGCCTAATTAATTTTTTTTGCGTTCCACTTCTTCCTCCTTGGAATCACTGAAGTCTTCATCAATTTCTGGTTTTACGTCAACTTCTTCCACTTGTATGCTGTCCTTCTTTTCACCGTCATTTACCATCTCTCCCTTATCTAGAATTTCTCTATCGTTTTTATAGTCACTTGTACCATCCACACAAGGACCTGGGAGTTTCTTACCTGATAGTGCTAAGCGGATAGCTTCTAGAACGTCCTGCTGGTCAGAAACGCTATGCTTGCTGCCTGCAATGAATACCAAGGCATCTTGTTAATGCTGATAGAAAAGACTTTACTTGTTAAATTATTTATTTATACTGATCAACTGTTACTAGAAAATAAAGAGTTTTAACAAAACTGTTTATTATTTGTCTACACTGCCGAAACGATCAACCGAATATCACATTTTTTATTTTTGAGAAGAACCCCGGTTTTTCCTGCTCCTCTTTCGCTTTGGCTGTCTTGGCCTCTGACCCTGCCAAAGGCATTTTCTCATCATCTTTCCCTGCTAAAGAAAAAGTGCGTTAACAACAAAATACAGATTATTTTAGGAAATTTGCTATTTATTAATTCACTCGGCATAACAAACAATTATCTAACATTAACGCACTTGTTCATGAGCAAGTATAAATCAGGGTTTGCAAGGGAGATCTTAGGCACATCCCACACAAAACAGACAACATAAATTCTCTTATAAATAATTTAAATTGTTTCATTACCGTTGTTCTAGCAAGGTTAGCACTTGGTCATTTTCACTTAAATCTTTGACAACAATTAAGATTAATTAATTGACCAAATTGAATTTATGCTTTACTATTACAGTTGTAATTTTATCAACACTCTTTCCCTAATTGCAAATTCTGTGCAAGTTCTTAGTTTAAATTATTGTTTTAGATATTCATTGTACTTTTTTAGTTTACCTATAACCTCTTGCTCTGTGCTTTGGCTAGACGGTTAATTCAACAGTGGCAATTACAGTGTGTGTTCGTCTATTGAATAGCAGATGAGCCAATTACAAAAATGTCATCTTCAAAAACGCTGTTCAATGAAAATATTCCTTTAAAAAAATAACATTTTCATCAATGCACGCAATAATCTGTTCTCCAAATAAATCGATTTAAAAATAAAAGCAATATTTGAGGTAAGTAATCTTTTTTGGCAAACAATATTACTACACAGCAACATGGTGATATCCAACGATGTTGTTGATGAGTGTGATGATTTCGCTTGACGACTTCTTTCATAATTAAATGGGTTCCAAAACCTTGTGGCGTTCAAGTAAAGTAATTTGCTACTTCGCCGCATTAATAATAGAATGCCACAAAGAAGTTTTAGAAATTATATCTGTGATGATGAATTTAATCTAATTTGCAAGTGGATCGAAATCAATTTAAATTATTGGAATTAAGTAACCGGAAATTAATTCAATATTAATATCCAGATATCTAAAGGGTATCATGTGATAACAGTTGGTGGTAGATTACTGGTAGTAGTAACAATAGGCAACCAAGGGGTTGTTTACTGCAAGTAAAAAAACTTCTTTAATTTTGAATAATCTACGTTTAATAAGTCACATTAAAGGGCTAACTTTCCTTTAATTGTGAGAGTAATATTGTATATTTGGTACGTGATAGCAAGATAGCCTTCTTCACGATCAAATTTGACCAAAGGTCACAATTATTATTCATATTATAATTTCAAGATTGTTTGAAACCATTTGAAGTAGTAATTGGTACTTAAACCATCAGGAAGTGAAAGTGAGAGTGATTGTGGCATGCTGTACTACCGTTTATCAAGGTATTAAGAGGTACGAGAGCTACAACGAGCTATTTTGGGTCTTCAACAACTCAAGGGAGGTGTTTGACGACTGCCAATCAGTTAGGAGCTGATAGAAAATACACTCAAAGTACAAGTGAGTCTTCGTGAAGGTTAGTGTATTTTTATTAACAAGTTTGGTACGACAAAATTAGTGGAAAGCATTGTAATTTAGGTTTAGAGCGCAATTTAGAATATTAAGTTTTCTAAACTTGCTTTGATTCGGGTACTCTACGTTTTCGGCCATTATAAGTAGAAATTATATCATTTTGGTCTAGGCACCTGTAATTAATTTTAACCTCAATTTGGAAAAAGTAATCTGATTAAATAATTTGACAACATTTAGTTTTGATTGATTGTAATGTCAAACCAAGCATAATAATACAATCTAACTTAAAAGAAGGTTCTATTAAAAGTACTAAGGAGTGTGATTGACAAAGAAGTCAATACAATAATAATTTTGTAATTCAGTATTCAATTATAAAGAGATTCATTATTATAACCTTTATTCATTCAGCTGAGGAAGATAGATTCTTATTTGCTCAATAAACTGACTAGCCGAGGTAATTTTAAATAATAGTGAAGTGACATAATTTTAATCATATATTTTCATAAGTGAGATATGTCAATTTTGAAAGTAATTCGAAAGCAACAAGGTAAGTGTTTAATACATTATTCTCGATATTACTTCTGTTAACTAAGCGATAGGGTAGATATCCAATTTACTAATTGTAATAACCGTTCGAAAAAGGGGTTATATAAGAAATGTTAAGTTAACCCAAACATTCTGATAAATTTTTTGAGTTCGTGCATATGTATTTGCTTACACAGTGCATCATAGAATTACTCTAGTACCTGTAATTATGTCTGTTGGCTTCTCTACTTAAATAAAATGTAGGTTCCAGCGTCGGATTGTACCACCAGTACACCGGGAAATTTCCCGGTGGGACCTGACATCGAAAGCTTTGACGAGCCCCACTTTTGCTAATACTTATATTAGAAAAATTCAATATTACAAACAAGTAAAATCGATTTACAATTTGTGTTTAAGCTGAAACTCATCATAGATCATAGAAATAACATTTTAGTACATTATAAAGAACAGGGATAGATTTAGTCTTGGAGACGAGGGTAACGCAAAATAGTGCACTTTCAAACAGATCAGCAGAGACAAAAATTTGCAGTCCACTGAATTTTCTGTAATATCTAAATTGACTGACAGATTCATCTTTAATGCTGGAAGAGCTTTAGCTTTACTTAAAATTTCGACAATTTAAAAAATTATTCATCTACCGAAACAAGTCTTATTGCGTTAATAGTCCAGGAAGTTTAACATTTCGGGAAAATTTATACTGACCTATAAATTGATGTACACGTACCTTTCAGCTCCCCAAACAATCTGTGAAAAGTATCAAAGATTCCGGTGTATGCATAACTTTTGACAGCTGAAAAACGGCCCAAAAGTACCTTTTTTTCGGTTTTTTCCAATATCTTCGTTCCCATCGATCCTACGGCTATGAAGTGTACTTATAAAAAAGAAAGAACGGAAAATTCTCTACAAAAAAGGTGATATAAAGTTTATCGATAACACTAATAGTTTTTACGTAATCGGGCATTGAAACTCCAATAAAAAATTTTTTGTATTGATATTTTAGTGCATGTAATGATCAAAATATAGTTTTCTGTGCGTTATCTTCTAATTTTTACATTTTTTTACGCAACTCTCTCTCGTAGGTTCGCTCTGGTCTCCATGCCATCGTAGTTTTTGTTTCGTTCCGTTTACATCAATTTCAAAACATAGCCCATGGGAGCGAGTGAGATATCTTCCTTAAATAATTTAAACTTCAGTCGCTCTCTCTCGTCCGCGGCTTGCCTCGCCGTTGTCATGGGGGGCAAACTACGATTGGATTGGCTACAACTTTTGGCGCGATAATGCGCATCCAGCGCGAAACTCGGCGTGGCGTCTGTTTTGAGATTAGTCAGTTACCGGCCGTCTTCATAAGCGCGTCTGCGAGCGTTGACTCTTGGTAGACGGCGTCTTGTGTTTGTGCTGTTACAGCTTGGTCCCACTTGTTGTGTTTGACGTGAAAAGGCGAGTTTTGGCTTTATGTTGTTTTGACGGACCGCTAAAGCGAGAGGTGGTGTGGTTTTCTTGTTGAGTGAGCATGTGGTGCTGGACAAGCTTTCGGTCTCGTCCGTTTCAATTGTCCCGAGGGGGGCTTAATTCGGAGTTTGCCACATTGTTGAATTACCCTCAGGGGCCGCTCGACACCCACACCTCCGCAGTACGTTCGTCGCATTTGGTGAGCCCGCTAGCCGCCGTGACCCATTCAGGTAGAGTGTGTAATTACTATTAATAATCATACCCACTTTCAGGTTACTGTGTAAAGGTAAATGTACGGCAAAGCCTGAGTGTTTCGACGTTACAGGTAAGTTGATGACGCTTGCTGCTGCAGTATCATGAGGCTGTGCATTTCTATGTTCCATTCCCGTTGAGCTTTCGATTTCGCCAGGGTGATAAGTTAGAAGGTAGGCTCATTTGATTTTCCGGTTTTAATCTGGGTCTATCTTTGCATTTTTGTTTACTTCGATGAAACCGGGTGGAGCCCTATTTAATTTTATCAATGTTTACTGTCCCTTTGGCCATTACCCGGAGGTAATCTCGTATAGGACCCTCCCTCGCTCTACTGATGTTTAATCGGCATATCTTGTTACGGGCTGGTCAGCGGCCCTAGGTGAGTCTTCGTCCTGATTATGTGAAATATCGTCCGCGCCGGCCGTTTAGCTTTTAAGTAATTTTTGTATGTGCCGTCGCATTTGGTGAGCCTGCTAGCCACCGTGACCCATTCAGGTAACGTGTGCAATTGCTATTAATAATCCTGCCCACTTTCAGGTTACTGTGTAAAGATAAATGTACGGCAAAGCCTGAGTGTTTTGACGTTACAGGTAAGTTGGTGACGCTTGCTGCTGCAGTGTCATGAGGCTGTGCATTTCTATGTTCCATTCCCGTTGAGCTTTGGATTTCGCCAGGGTGATAAGTTAGAAGGTAGGCTCATTTGATTTTCCGGTTTTAATATGGGTCTATCTTTGCATTTTCATTTACTTCGATGAAACTAGGTGAAGCCCTATTTAATTTTATCAATGTTTACTGTCCCTTTGGCCGTTGCCCGGAGGTAATCTCGTATAGGACCCTCCCTCGCTGTACTGATGTTTAATCGGCATATCTTGTTACGGGCTGGTCAGCGGCCCTAGGTGAGCCTTCGTCCTGATTATGTGAAATATCGTCCGCGCCGGCCGTTTAGCTTTTACGTAATTTTTGTATGTGCCGGCGCGGTGTTGGAAAAGTCGTTTTAGACCGTAACAAAGTCGCAGCTGCTATTTGCACCACCACACAGAACGCACCACGCATCGGCGCCCAACCACAAAACTTAATCTGATGTTTCACGCCTTTTTCCGTGGAAATGACTAGTTCTATCAATAAACTTTGTAACACATTTTTTGTAGAGAATTTTCCATTATCTCTTTTTTATAAGTACACTTCATAGCCGTAAGATCGATGGGAACGAAGATATTGGCAAAAAAACGAAAAAGGGGTACTTTTTGGGCCGTTTTTCCGCTGTCAAAGGTTATGCATACACCAGAATCTTTGGGACTTTTTACAGATTGTTTGTGGAGCTGAAAGGTACGTGTACACTAATTTATAGCTCACTATAAATTTTGCAGACGATGAGATCATTTTTCGTTTAAAGTTCCTGTACTATAATGAGGATGCTCAGTGTTGGTAAAGAGGAAGGAGATGAAGATGTAGAAGATGAAGACTTAAACAGTGAATTGGAAGAGTTCATTAGGATTCTTCAACTTTATGGTTGCTTTGTTTGTAGTTTTAACACTTTGGAAGCATATAATCTACAGTTCGTAACTTATTGTAAGTAATTATAACTTTATCATGCACTTATCTTCTTATGTGGAGGTTTTAAGCAAAACCAAAATAATTTTTAATAGGCTGAGGTCTTTATTAGACCACGAAAGACTGGAGGCATTTACATTAATGAACGTTGAATCACACTTATTAGGAGACTTGAACTATGATGAAATTATTGACGTTCTAGCAAAAACATTCCTTGTATGTGGAAGAAAACTCTTGATATAACCATGATTCTAACTAGTTCCTGAAAATAATATAAGTAGAAATATTGAATCAGATTTTTAAGTCTATTTTATATTGTGTTTGTGTTCCTATCTGTTATATTTTATTAACGTTAAACAGATTTTTATATTCTAAGTTTACCAAAAATTAATAATTTTGAATTTTTTATTATTATTACATAATTTTGTGTTTGTTAATCCTAACAATAGTTTATCAATAGGTTACCAAAGGTCAAAAATGTTAGACTACATAATAATGGTGAATTCCCTTAATCGGAAGCACTTTGAGTACGTTTTCTGGTGGGCCCTCTCACCAACAATCCGACACTGGTAAATTCATTATACCAACAGGTACTGTAGCATACAGTGTAATTTCTATGTAATGCCTCACTAAATTCTTTACATAGTTGCAGTTGCAGCCATCAACCATGATCTTTCTCAAATTCAATTTCTGAACAGAATTTTGTTTGTGTCTATAGAAGCTGAGTGTATAAAGTAATATGCGTTTTAATAAAGTAGGTTTTTTTCCTATAAAAATGTTGAAGGTCAAAAAATTTAGGGTTTATGTTGGCATTACTTGGATCCCTTTAAAAAAATATATGTTGGTAGAATTTGTTTTAGTAACTTTTTAGAACTAAAAATTGGTGGGAAATTTAAAATCTGGCGTTAAAGGAGTTTTGTTTTTTAGGTAATCTTCCGTGAACTTCTTCTTCTGGCATGTTAGGCTGCAGATCCAACAGTTCCTCTGCACACTTCAGAATTGCTTTTTTTTTACATTTAATTTTAAATGTCAAAATGACACAAGTCGTTTACAGATAAACCTAACGAAAAAAAATTTCTAATAATTTAAAAAAAAGCAGATTTGCCAATTTTATCTTGACCTTGAAAATTTTTATAGGAAAAAAACATACTTTAGTAAATATGTTTTCTTTCATCCTATTGTTGCTGTGTCTCACCAATGTTCATTCTTTCAATAACAATTGCTTGAACATTTTGAAGCTTTCAGTGTCGAGGATCATTCAGACCATAAGGTAAGAGCAAATACAAATCTCAAAAACCAAATACGCCATAAAAAATATAACTCATACATTTCAAATACTATCACAAAGCAATATTCAGCTTGAGGAATGTTTTGCACGGTTCTGATTTTGGTAATAAAATAATGACTCAATATTTTCCAGTTTGTGACCGAAAATACAGTCTAATATTTAATTATTCCTACAAAAGGCTTTTGACATTATAATGTGTAGTTAACTCTCATTCTTTAGTTGTGGATCACCATTGTAAGATTCTATTCTCTTTACTGTACAAATAGCCTTGATACAGAAAGGCGTAATTCACCTACTAAATTTTAACTCTAAAAGATAGACATACAAGGGACAAATCAAAGGAACGAATAACTTATTAACAGTCGATGAAATCAAGCAAATGTAATAAAATAATTGTAAATTTTAGAGATTGAATTAGACAAAGCAGACTTTCAACAGAAAGTACAAAGTTGTGTCAGGATGCTACATCAGAAATACCCAGTAGACATCCGCTTCTCAAACTAATACCTCATCTGAAAATATAACAATTTAACTATACAGGGTGCCCATTCTACACCAGTTTATCTCTGTGCTATTACAGTCGCAGCCAAAAAAAAAACAGGACACTTTTTTTAATGTAATTCTCAAAATGTAAAAACAATTGCTGACCCTGACAATTCTAATCAATAAATGTTATCAATAGCTATTTATGCAACAAGTGCTAAAAGTTGATGTTTATGCACATACTTTTAGCACAAGTTTGCATACAATATTTTTTCTACGACCTTAAATTTTCTGTTATTAATCCATAAATGTCGATTTAACAAAGGTTTGCATTTATGACAGTTATAATCATTTGATAGAATAAGTTAACCAAACTCTATTCACTATAGTCCCGGATTGTCAATGTCAAAATCCGATTAAAAACAATCCTTTATATAATGGTTAATACTTTTAAGTCAAGCTATGGGTAACTAGAAACAATTAATTAAGTTACTAATGTCAAAACTATAAATTATAGGTTATGACTTGGCAAAAATAAATAAAACTTGCTTGGTAACAAAAACAGAAGTTTTAAAAATTACGCTTTGAGTTCTCCAACCTAGTAGTAACAAAACAAACCAATAGAAATTCAACAGTGCTACCATAAAACGTCATTTTTGACAATCCGGGAGTATATGTAGATTTTTTATTATAATTGTGGGCCATTTTAAATTTGAACAGGGTAATAAATTTTACCGGTTTCAGGATATTAAGCCTTTGTTTACATATACAAAAGTGGGCTGGTAACTAGATCATAACTTATCTGTAGGGTAATGGAATATTACCCTACATGGCAACCATAACCATATAGCAACCGATAAACTATTGAACATATCACGGATGTTATGATCATAACAGCCTCAGATGTTTTAAAATCCTCGCTCTACGAGCTCGGATTTCAAAACATCTGCGGCAGTTATGATACTCATAACATTCCTAGATATGTTAATAGCTATAACAACTACAAAGACTGTTGCGATTGTAGGCATGTTGACGTCAAGGTTCTTAAAAAACAATGAGTTGTAATTAATAGCAAATATATTATCTGTCAGTGTGTTCTCAGTTATTACATTCGAAATCTATCCAATTCTCGACATTTGGCGCCCAGACGTGGAGTGGCACGATTTGTAGTTAAATAAGAGACTGTGGAGAAGATTAATATGGTCAGGATTAAAAAATCAAGAAAGGTAATCAGAGGCTCATTTTCGAGATATGTCAACTCGCTAAGTGCTTTAATGAATACGGTTCAAACAGTTTGGAGAGATCTCTGAGAAAAAGATGCAGAAATATTCGATTTAATGCTCGGCATGGAAGTAGAAGATGACACTCTTGAAGCAGAGTCGGTTGAATATCGCAGAAAATACAAAAAAGTCATGGTTATAGTCTTCGATCTCGAACCTAAAATGAATTATAATAAACAATATGAGGGCAGTAATGCTTTAAAATCCTCATACAAACACGCCTTTTACTAAAAATTTAAGCTTCCTACCATTGAATTTAGAAAGCTGAATGATTCCTTTGGTTTGATAAGCAGCTTGATTGTTTTCCGACACAAGCGAGTTGTTTTTGGTGTTGTCCATAGCCCGTTTTAACTGCGAGCAGTAATTCACCATCATTTAACATCTGAGAAGACTAAGTATCAGCAACGTAGCAGTCAATATTCCCTGGTCATAATTGATATAGTACTTCTAAACAGTGTTTATGTCGACAATTTGGTGTGAAAGAGCTTATTAGTGAAGCTAATTCTTTAATTAATGAAGTAAAATTCAAATTAAGGGGATGGAGTGCATAGAAATGGACAGCACTCAGAATAATTGTTGTACCAATGTTC